>JAYESA010000039.1:420000-760000 GCA_036927795.1 Iris macrosiphon | reverse complement strand
GGGTTAGGGTTCACATCCATGAAGAATAGAAGAAGAAATGGAGCACTTACTTGGATGTGGGAAGAAGAAAGGAAGAAGAAAGGGTGAAGAAGAAGAAGAAGAAGAAGAAGAAGAAGAAGTGGGGAGAGGGGCTGCTGTGATCGGGTCTGAAATGGGGTTGGGGGAACCGGCCATGGGTAGAAAAGGGTTTACATAATTAGAAAAAGACTAAAATGCCCACCCCTAACTTGGGTTTGGGTTTCGGATTCCAAAAGCACTCAAACTAACTCCTACTCTCTCCAACTAGCCTATTAAAAATATAATAAATATTCTAAACCCAGAAATAGGTCTAACAAGGGTGTGGTTTGGGTCGGACATTGGTCCAGGCTAGCCAAAATCCTAAAACAATCAATAAAAAATAATACAATCACTAATTAAATATAAATACAAATAATTATAAATAATACACAATTAACTAAATTAAAATAAAAAAAATTCCCGGCTTAGGAAATGGGGTAATGACACCGACCACAACCACCATCAACTCCTCAACCCCCCCAACCAACCTGAGCAGCCGACGACTGCCGGACAGTCGCCGTCGTACGCCGCAAGAAGCCACCGTGCAGCCGCCCAAAATCCTTTGTAAACAACATAGCGAGGTACCCATCTTCTAGCCCTTGTATCTTCCTACATAGTAATCAAAATGTCGACCCGTGTCGAATCCTATGCGAAGACTGCATGACCTTCTTGAATCATGTGTAATTAGTTTGGTGTATTGTGTCCCGTGTCAGTCGCAATTCGTGACGCAAAACAGAAAAAAAATGACCAATTTTGTATTTCAGAAACTCTCCTAACCATCCATGTTCATGTCTGTTTTTCTTCCAGTCTAGTTAATATTTTTAAATTCTACTTAAATAATAATTTAGACAACATAACTAAGATTTAATATCTTTAATTAGTTTATTTTAATTTGTTCAATGCTATAATTTATTTGCTGTTGAATTTGACCTAAAACATATTTTTTTAAACCTAATTTTTCCTGAAACGGGGTACGTTCCGCTAAACGAGGTAACTTTGTCTTGTGTGAATTGTACTAAAAAGCGCGTATCGTTAATGCGGACGTGTAGAATTTTGCGAAAGTTGATTTGGATGTGCGTGTACACCAGAATCAACGCGTATCCGTCGAAAAACCCCGTATCGGCCTATTCTGACACTCATTATAATTTAGTATGTACTTGTCATTTTGCAACAAAACTTATGCCATCGGATTCGTAGCGTTACGCTGGTCCTGTGACCCAAGTTTGGTTCGATTCTGAGAATGTTGACGAAACTCCGTTTTCGTGGGCCCCACGGTTCCACTTGACGGGCAATTTCGTGACCGATTTATCAAAATCCAATTCTGGATGTTCTGTTGGGTTCATAACATCGTTATGGGCTCGTAGACACTAAGTTTGACAAATTTGAAGAACTTTGTCTCTGGCATATTTTTCGGTGGGACGTGGGCCACATGTGGATCCCGTTTTGGCCAGAAACTGTCAATTCTGCCCCTATGTCCAAATTGGACTTATGAGTAGTCAATCCTAGCATTTTCAAGTTTTCTGAGAGCAATTATGATGCTTATTTCAGCATTCAGAGGCGTACCTGGAGATTCTACTTATATCGGAGCAATTGACGGAACTCAAAAACCAGGCAAGTGTACATTGCCAACTTGCATTAGCTCATGTGATATTATTTGGTTGTATTATTTTTATATACTTCTGTGTTGTACCTGTTCGAACTAGGACCGGGAGACGTTGCTTAACGTCCGAACAAGATTCAGGTGTCGTCGCCGTACGCAAAGTCGTGTAACGTCACTTAGAGAGTTGATACCACGATCCCATTTTTACGTGCTTACACTACTAGCACGACAGACCATAGGACACCTGACACTGATTACATGAGACATAGTTCGTCTTGATGTATTTCTTGTACCAGGATTCTGTGTAGGACTATAGGCTTCATGATGTTTACAAACATACTTATATACTTGTACTTATGACTCATGGTGATAGATAGAGGTCTTGACCCTGCGTATTACTATGTGATACGTGAGGTTACATGGGAGGAGAGAGTCTCACCATAGTACAGGTTGATTATGTTTATATATATATATATATATATATATATATATATATATATATATATATATATATATATACTACATTACTGGTGGTGCCTTAGACCCTGTCTTTGGCACATTTTCTGGCCCTTCGAGATATTACATGCTGATATGGGCTCCCCGACACAGAGCCTGTAGTAGTTTCAGCCTGAGTATGAGTAATGCTCTAATTTGTATTTTACATAGCTGGTTACATAGCTTTCCCTGAGGATATGTTTTTACTTACTGCATTTCATTTGGTTTGAGTGTTTATTGTACCTTGCTATGTCCCCTAAGGATCTCGATCCGGATTATGTCCCCAGGTACATCAAAGGAGGATTACCCCGAGATATACGGGACATGAGCTGACGCTGGAGAGTACTGGCACTAGAGGACGAGGTTGTGCCAGAGGATTTTCCTGAGTATTCTGTTACATACTCAGTTATTTATGCTTTAAGTTATATCATATCTTGACTCATGGACTTAGGTATTGACTTATTTTATCGGGTTATTTTCCGAGACACTACAAATATTGACTTAATGATGGACTATTTCTTTTATCTATTATCTTGATTAGTCTATCATATTTATTTATGTTTCTTTCTGTGGATGAGATTAGAATTATTCTGTGATAGATGGTGTAGACTGCATTTTTATTACAGCTTAAGTGCACTCTAGCGAGTCCATTAAATTGGGTTTGCCCATTGGAGTTGTGCTGCTGGCCATTGCCACGTGGCTAGTCACTCGATATTTTGAGACTGGGACGTGACATTAAGACCATGTCTGCTAATGACAAATACCTTGGTCACTTCTCCTTCTCCCAAAGAGACATATTGCTACTGACTCTAAACTCATTACAACTAGTGAGGCCAGACTGGCTGGATGGATGGGGAAGTGCTCGTCTTATGGGGGCAAAACTATTCTTATCAAGGCTGCTCTTGCTTCTATCCCTACCTATTATTTCTCTTCCTATCTGCTACCTAAACAAGTTAACAAACTTGCAACGTCAAATTCTGTTCTGGTGGGGTGGGAATGACAACACTAAAAAGATTTACTTCTCTACTTGGAGGACGTTTACCAAACCAAAATCACAAGGTGGATTAGCAATTAGAGATTAGAGATCCTAGGATCTCGAATGAAGCTCTGATTACCAAACTTGCTTGACGGTTCATAAATAATCCTAATGATGAATGAGTTAAGTTATTGAATGTCAAGTATCTCTCCAAACATAGCTTCTGGTCTGTGGAGGAATCACACTTAGCTGCTATCTCTTGTATTTGGTCGGGTACCCTCAAATGCAGATCTCATTTGATCAACATTGCCTACTGATCAATAGGCAATGGAGTTGACAGAAACATTTGGCTAGACCCCTGGGTTCCTTCAAGGCCTTGTTTCAGAGTTTTTGGATACGAAGGAGCTGACAAAGTGGTTACTCGGGTTTGTGATCTCGTTAATTTAGACACTTGCACATGGAAAAAGGAATTTATATATCATCTATTCCATCAGCATGAAGTCGCTGATATATTGAAATTATCTCTGAATCCATACTGCCAGGATGATAAAATGATATGGAAGCATACGAGCAATGGCATTCTAAAATCCAAATCTGCATACTAATACATTTTTGACAGTCAAAATCAGAGTTCTTGCTCCAATATCTTGTCTGAATTGAAAAATTGGAATGAGTTTTGGAAATTACACCACATTTGTCCGATATTTATCTTTTTCATACACTACAAAAATATACTATTTTAGTGACAAAATTATCCGTCGCTAAAATGCATATTTTCGTCGCTATTTACATTTAGCGACTGATTAGCAACGAAAATGTTCCGTCAGAAAAATTAACGTCGCTACAAAAACTGCGTCGCTAATCCGTCGTTTTATCGACGGATTAGCGACGGAATGATCTACATAAAACCAGCGACGGATCAGTGACGTATAAATTTTGTCCCTAAACTTTTTGGACTACTTACCGACATAATAGCAACGGATTATGTGAGCCAAATTTTGTCATAATTTTCAGAAGATTTTGCACATTCAGGGCTCACAGAGTTCATCGATAATCCATCGCTAAGTCGTCACTCTCAGTGACGGATTAGCAACCGATGTTGGGGAAGGACTTTAATACATGTTTGGCATATTTTGTGTATCAGACATTTTAGCGACGGAATAGTCCGTCGTTAGGTAGTCGATGGTCTGAGATTTTTCGTCGGCAATTCGTCGCTGACCTAAAAATTTTCAGATTTTCTATCGCTATTACGTCGCCAGTCCGTTGCTAAAGGTAATATTTTTCCTAGAAATTAATTTCTGATGAGCATATACAGGTTATACATTCACCAATTTTCACACAAATAAATTTCACACAAGTAAATTCCACACAAACTAATAAAACCTAAACAAACATGTACAAGTGTTATATATATAATGAAATAATAAAGTAGAATAATCTAAACATGTACAAATAACAATTATACAATCCCACAAAAAAAATAAATACAATCAAGTCAAAAAAATACAACCAACTGAAAAAAATTTCACAAACTCAAAAAATTCATCAAGTCGACGGTGGAGGCGGAGGCGGCGGCGGCTGTCGGCTAGCCATGTACTATCGCACCCCGATTCTGTGGAATCGATAGTCGTCCCCCGGCCGTGACGCCGTGCGGACCTAGGTTGCGCACAACACAAGGCTAAGGTATTTTTCGCATAGCGAGCACATATTCAAAGTACGCAGATAAATTGAAACACATATTTGAAACATGAAAAAGTTCTCTTTTATTGATAATATGAACATCTATTACAAACTCTTGAACTGAGTCATAAGGTTGCCACCCGGGCTTACAAAAGTGTTGACACAAAATGAGATAGCAGTCTTGTACATTACATCCCTTACTAAACTTCAAAATGTAAAGACCTCCTGGTGGAATGATGGCCTTTCCACGGAGCTACATTTGAGCTTTGAGTAGCTAGCTCCTTTCTTCAAGTACTTCAAAAGATGGCACAATCAAGACGTGCCTACAGCTGGACTGGATTGGGGGATGACTTCGGCTCCTCGCTCGATTCTCCTTATTACGGGAAACCTGTTTCAACGAGGGTCAGTACATCAAAATGTACTGGTGAAGGCAAGTTAACCCAACTATACCAATCAACACGTTGTTTAGATGAAGCATGCATATTTATTTGTGGTCTTTCTATCTTTCCTTAGTTCATTTTATAAGCAAGCAGTATATATATATATATGAAAACTACTGAAAAGAACTTGCCACCGTTCGGTGACTTTTACCTGCCCGTCTGAACCACCTGCACAAAACTTACCATTTTCTTCCCAGCCACGAAGACATAAGTTAGTTTACAACAGGTTTAAATATACGGAAGGATCACTGGCATAATGCCACGAAGGGATAATTATAGTCATGGGATAGAAAATGATATGCGACGCAGGTGGTGAGCTCCGCTTCATGCCATTTCCTTCCTCTAACAGACTGACTATTCCATATGTTCCATCCGGATCGGATCGGTCCCAGCGCCCCGGCGACCGTCCACGAAACCGCAAAACCTTGTGCACAAGTTGTCCGTGATCAACATCGTTTGTTATGTTTTTCCATTAATTCATGCAGTTAAAGGCAAATTTTAAGCACGATACAAGTTCCATAACATAAACGATTTTGCAGTCTTTTTGATCAATATATCGCATAGTAGAGTATTTTCTACATGCATAGCACAATTTATAGAAGAAGTATACATTCTACCTAAAATTGAAGCATATGATGAACATTCTAAATGAACTAGCATGTATAGGTAATCGTTAACAAGTTTGATTGACAAGCATAATAATCCAAGTATACTCCTTTTTATCTTGATATCTTTTAGTTATTATTTGGTATCGTCTGATCGGGGCAAGCAAGAATACAAGATTTTAGATGTGAAGACTGGAAGAAGGGCCAACTGAATCGAATATAAGCCACTCACAAGTTTGTTGGAAGAAAGAAGGAAAGAGGTACTTCAGGAGTCCGCTCGGGCGTTGCCTACTGCTTGTTCACCTGCATTGCCATGAACAGCTGATCAATACCTCTTCTACTCTTTTTCATTATCGAAATTGAAGTACAGTTCAACGAACGAAAATAATGAAATCCATTGAAACCGCTCAAGAAAACTCAAGCAAATCCGAATACCAACTAAAGGCACAAAAGCAATAAGCGACAGCGAAAACTGAGGCAATAAAAGATGCAGCAGAGAGGTCCCTCCTGACTCTGCCGCTAAGTCGATCCTCGGGGCACAATCCACTGAATATGAAAATCGATTCCGAAGAAGCAAATCCATAACGAGGATGAGTTCTTGTTTCAATCTATCCCGATTGAACGATACCGTCTACTTTTTTTAGCCGTGCTCCTCGAATAGGGAGAATGGGGCACCACATCCTACTCAACTAATTGGAAGTTTTGTCCCAAAACTTAGGAATAGAACCTACCACTAGAAAACTAGGAAGGGAACCTATCCCTCATCTTAGATTCAAGCTTCCAAGTGGATTCTTCAACAGAGTGATTTTGCCAAAGCACGCACATGAGAGGAACCGAGTGACTTCGAAGCAACTTTTCTTTATGGTCCAAAATTTGCACAGGTTGTTCGACATATGTCAAGTCTACCTTAAGATTCAGTTGATCTAGTTCTACTACGTGACTTGGGTCGTACATATACTTCCTAAGTTGGGAAACATGGAAAATATCGTACACTTCAGACAGGGATGGCGGTAGAGCAATCTGATATGCAATTGAGATAACTCTCTTTAGTATCTCGAACGGACCGACAAATCTCGGACTTAGCTTTCCCTTTGCTCCAAATCTAGTGACTCCTCGCATGGGCAAAACTTTAAGAAATATACGGTCTCCTTCTAGAAACTCAAGTGGCCGTCAATGCGCATTAACGTAGCTCTTTTGGCCACTTTGAGCTACCTTTAGCCGTTCCCTAATCAAGCGAATCTTTTGGACGGTTTGCTCCACAAGCTCAGGGCCAAGGACTTGCCGTTCTCCAACTTTGTTCCAATAGATCGAGGATCTGCACTTTTGCCCATACAACGCCCCATACGGCACCATCTGAATGATGGATTAGAAGCTATTATTGTATGCAAATTCAGCTAACGGTAGATGCTGGTCCCAACTCGTCTTTAAGTCCAAGGTGCAGAGTCGTAGCATGTCTTCGAGGATCTGGTTGACATATTTCGTTTGGCCGTCGATCTGTGGATGGTAGGCGGAGCTAAACTTCAACTTCGTCCCCATTGCTGACTGCAGGCTTTCCCAAAAATATGATATGAATCGACCATCTCTATCGGAGACTATAGATACAGGCATGCCGTGGAGCCGAACGATTTCGTTGAGGTAGATCTGAGCCAAGCGATCGGCACTCCAAGTAGACTTGATAGGCAGAAAGTGAGCTAACTTGGTGAGGCGATCAATAATGACCCAGGCGACATCGTTCTTTCGTTGCGTCTTTGGCAAGCCAACAATAAAATCCATTATTATATGTTCCAATTTCTACTCCGGAATAGCGAGGTTCTGCATCTCTCCGTTCGACTTTTGGTGCTCGGCCTTTACCCTCTGACAAGCCATGCAATGCGACATGAACAGCGCCATATCTTATTTCAAGCCGTGCCGCCAAAACGTAGTTCGGAGATCTCGATACATCTTTGTGCTACCCATATGAGAAGTATAACTAGCATAATGAGCTTCAGTGGGTATCTCTTTTCTGAGTGCTGCATCGTCTGAAACGCATAGTCTTCCCTTCACTCGGATCATTCCGTCCGTGCCTACCACAAAGTCAGTTGAGTTTCCTGCTGAGATAAGACCTTGGATCTTTTGCAGGAACATGTCATCCTTCTGAGCGGCCTTGACCTATTGTAACAAGTCAGGCTCGAGGTGCAGTTGTACCACTTGCACCCCCTTTTGTATCTGATTAGTAGTATAATGCCCAAGGATTCAAGATCTTGGTGCAACCTGTCATCAATAGCCAAACTCCCAACGAACACTCGACTCAGTGCATTAGCTACAATGTTTCCCTTACCAGGCGTGTATCTGATCATGAGGTCAAAGTCGCTAAATAGTTCAAGCCAACGCCGTTGACGAATATTCAAATCCTTTTGTGTATAAAGATATTTCAAACTCTTATGGTCTGTATAGATCTCACACGGTACACCATAAAGGTAGTGGTGTCACAACTTCAGTGCGAACACCACCACGGCTAATTCAAGATCATGTGTTGGGTAATTCTTCTCATGAGGCTTTAGCTGCCTTAACACGAAGGCTATCACTTTGTCCCTTTGCATAAGGACACATCCTAATCCCTTACCTGATGCGTCACTATATATTTTGAAGTCATTAGGTCCGTCCGGAAGAGTAAGGATTGGAGCAGAGACAAGGCGCTGCTTTAACTGCATAAACGAAGCTTCACAGTCGTCCATCCAAGTAAACTTTACTCCCTTCCGTGTGAGATGAGTCAGGGGCAATGCAATCTTTGCAAAATCTTGAATAAATCTCTGGTAGTAGCCCGCCAGACCAAGAAAACTTCGAATATCGCTAGCTAACTTCGGCCGTTTCCACTGCATAATAGCTTCCACTTTTTTTGGGTCAACTGAGATACCTTGTGCAGAGATAATGTGCCCTTGAAAGGATATACGATCCAACCAGAACTCACATTTACTAAGCTTGGCATACAACTTATTGTCTCGAAGGGTTTAAGCACCATCCGCAGGTGTCTTGCGTGTTTATCCCTATTCTTCGAGTACACTAAGATATCATCGATAAAAACTACCACAAATTTATTGATGAATAGCCAGAACACTCGATTCATCAAATTCATGAATGCAGCAGGTGCATTCATCAGTCCAAATGGAATAATAGAAAACTTGTAATGCCCATAACGGGTTCAGAAGGCAGTCTTTGGCATGTCTTCTGGCTTAATCTTCAACTGGTGGTAGCCCGAGCGAAAATCGATTTTTGAAAACACCGTTGCCCCTTGCAGCTGATCAAAGAGATCATCTATCCTTGGCAGAGGATACTTGTTTCTGATAGTGACTTTATTCAGCTCCCGATAATCGATACAGAGGCGTAGTGTTCCATCTTTCTTCTTTACGAAAAGCACAGGCACGCCCCAAGGAGACACGCTCGGAATGATGAACCCACGATCCAGCAAATCTTGAAGTTGGCACTTTAACTCTTTCAATTCAGCAGAGGCCATTCTGTACAGAGGCTTAGAAATCGGCTGTGTATTCGAAAAGGCGTCTATGGTGAATTCGATCTCTCGGTATGGTGGCATGCCAGGTAGCTCACTCGAAAATACATCAGGGAACTCTGCCTCAACGGAAGAATACTCGACATTTCTGTAGTCCAACTGTGTGTCCCGAACTGACGCTAGGAATCCCTCATAGCCTGAGTGTAGCATTCGTCGAGCTGATGTTGAAGAAATCACCATGCGGGCCCTGGTCGCATCAGTTGCTGGACTACTAGCGTAGCAGAATTTGGCTTCTCCAGGCAGGCGGAAGACGAATCGCTTTTCTGCACATTCAATAGTTGGCAAGCAAGCGTCGAGCTAATACATTCCCAAAATGATATCATAGTCCCTAACATCTATAACTAAAATATTAAGTGATAGCTTCCTTCCTCCAATACAAACGTAACCATCTTGGCATACTGAACGGACAGGTATTTTTGTGCCGGAGGGGGTGCTAACACTTAAGTCTAGATACAACAGAGTCCTTTCTATATTATTTTCCATGGCAAAATTTATGGATATGAAACTATGCATTGTACCAGAATCAAATAGCACACGTGCATGTATGTTATTAAAAAGAAAAGTATCTGACACAACGGTGTCTGAAGCCAGAGCTTCCTCTCATGTCATCGTATAGATCCGACCTTAAGCTTGGCGATGCTCTTGCTGAGGTGCAGCTCGATTGGCCTGGGTTATAGTGGCCTGATTTGGATGTTGAGGTGGAAGCTTAGAAAGAAGTGGACAATCTCGAGATATGTGGCTCTATCCGCCACAGTTGAAGCATAGACCATTTCTGAGGTAGCAGTCATTTGTGGTGTACCCCGACTTCTTGCAGAAGAAATATAGTTGCCATGGATTTCCCTTTTTCGAACCGTCATTATTTGGGCCCTTTGTAGCGTTGTTTCCTTTCTCATTGCTATGGCGTTTGTGATTTGAAGTATGCACAACGCCGGCAGCAACATGAGGATACTGCGGTTCGAGGGACAGGGCATGATTCAAAACTTTTCGTATTATCTAGTATTATGGAACGACTACGTGCGTATGTATGAAAGGACGTAGACCACCTTCGAATCGTCTGGCATGACTCAATGCTTCGGGTAGATAGGAGCTGGCAAACTTAGCGAGCCTGTTGAACTCGGCGGAATACAGTTTGACTGTTATGCTGCCCTGCCGTAGTTGTACAAACTCGTTTTCCTTCTGTCGACGTATGGGTGGGGGGTATGAACTCCTCCTCAAATGTGACATGGAAAGTGACCGATGATATCGCCTCCCCTCCATTATCAACTGTAAGAGATCGTCGATGCACGTTCCACCAATCATGCGCATTGAGACGAAGCTGCAGTTGATCACATGCGACGCACTTCTTTTCAGGTACTTCCAGCAGTGAGAAATGATCCTCAAGTTCTGCCAACTACTCTAGAGCCACGATTGGATTCTTAGTCCCCTTGAATGCTGTATTATAGACTTTCTTGAAGTCACCAAAGTCTAAGGAAGTCACTTCCCTCTTCCTTGGAGTTTGCGGTGTCTCAACTTCAAGCACTAGTTGCGCCACAGGGGTCGTTGTTGTTGTCGCGGACTGGTTGGAGGCCAAAGTCTGAACAATCTGTTGCAGGCTATCTACCTGCTTTTTTTGGACTGAGAATCGTGCCTCTATATTGTCTTAAAACTTGAGTAGTCTCTCATCTGCTCGCTTATCAGCCCGTTCATAATGAGCCTCCTCTCTTTGTTGGTTAGCTTCTAACATCCGCATCATTTGCTGAAGCAGATCGGCTTGAGACATGGCTCACTAGCTCCAAGAGCTTTCTGAAGTGCCAAAACTGCTCTCTTGGGCTTGAGTCTCGCCCGGTGCTAGCGCTGAGGATTGCGCTTAAGCCATTCCTCCAAAAGAAGGTAAATTACATCAGGATGATAATGTATTATGGATTTATTGTATGAACGTATCTCATTTTAGCCTAACGAGTTCAAGAGTTCGCACAGGAATTTGATCGTTTAAAGGAACTTTTCCAGTACGAGGGTCGAAGGAACTTGAAGCTGTGCTCTGATACCAACATGCCATGCACCGATTCCATGGAATCAATAGTCGTCCCCCGGGCGTGACACCGTGTGGGCCTAGGTTGCGCACCGCACAAGGCTAAGATATTTTTTGAATAGCGAGCACATATTCAGAGTATGCAGATAAATTAAACACAGATTTGAAACATAGAAAAGTTTTCTTTTATTGATAATATGAACATCTATTACAAACTCTTGAACTGAGCATAAGGTTGCCACCCCGGCTTGCAAAAGTGTTGACATAAAATGATATAGCAGTCCTGTATATTACATCCATTACTAAACTTCAAATGTAAAGACCTCATGGTGGAATGATGGCCTTTCCACGGAGCTACATTTGAGCTTTGAGTAGCTAGCTTCTTTCTTTAAGTACTTTAAAAGATGGCACGAATCAAGGCGTGCCTACAACTGGACTGGATTGGGGGATGGCTTCGGCTCCTCGCTTAATTCTTCTTAGTACGGAGAACCTGTTTCAACGAGGGTCAGTACATCAAAACGTACTAGTGAAGGCAAGTTAACCCAACTATACCAATCAATACGTTGTTTAGATTAAGCATGCATATTTATTTGTGGTCTTTCTATCTTGCCTTAGTTAATTTTATAAGCAAGCAGTATGTATATATATGGAAACTACTGAAAAGAACTTGCCACCGTTCGGTGACTTTTACCTGTCCATATGAACCACCTGCACAAAACTTACCATGTACTTTCCTGCCAGGAAGACACAAGTTAGTTTGCAACAGGTTTAAATATACGGAAGGATCACTGGCATAATGCCACGAAGGGACGAGTTATCGTCACGGGATAGAAAATGATATACGACGCAGGTGGCGAGCCCCGCCACATGCCATTTTTTCCTCTAACAGACTGACTATTCCATATGTTCCGTCCGGATCGGATCGGTCCCAACACCCAGGCGACCGTTCGCGAAACCGCAAAACCTTGTTGCAAATTTCAAGCACGATACAAGTTCCATAACATAAACGGTTTTACATAGTCTTTCTGATCAATATATCACATAACAGAGTGTGTTCTATATGCATAGCAAAATTTATAGAAGAAGTATACATTCTAACTAAAATTGAAGCATATGATGAAAATTCTAAACGAACTAGCATGTATAGGTAACTCGTTCACAAGTTTGATTGACAAGCATAATAATCCAAGTCTACTCCTTTTTATCTTGATATCTTTTAGTTATTACTTGGTATCGTCTGATCGGGGCAAGCAAGAATACAAGATTTTAGATGTGAAGACTGGAAGAAGGGCCAACTAAATCGAATATAAGCCACTCATAAGTTTGTTGGAAGGAAGAAGGAAAGAGGTGCTTCAGGAGTCCGCTCGGATGTTGCCTACTACTTGTTCACCTGCATTGCCACGAACAACTGATCAATACCTCTTCCACTCTTTTCCATTATCGGAATTAAAGTGTAGTTCAACGAACGAAAATAATAAAATCTATAAAAACTGTTCAATAAAACTCAAGCAAATCCGAAAACCAACTCAAGGTACGAAAGTAATAAGCGACAACGAAAACTGAGACAATAAAAGATGCAGTGGAGAGATCCCTCCTGACTCTGCCCCTAAGTCGATCATGGGGGCCCCGGTCTACTGAATATGGAAATTGATTCCGAAGAAGCAAATCCATAACGAGGATGAATTCTTGTTTCAATCTATCCCGATCGAACGATACCGTCTAGTATTTCTTAGCCGCGCTCCCCGAATAGGGGGAGCGGGGCACCACATGTACTGTGCCACAACCATAGAGATGATATCGTGTAGATCATCAGGAGCAACGACAGATAGAGCAGTGGCAGGAGTCGTTGAAGGAGCTGGATGACCCATCGATGCCGTCGGAGGAGCTGGAGCCGTCGGAGGAGCTGGAGGACCCAACGTAGTAGCCGTCGGAGGAGCCGTCGTATTAGCCGTCAGAAGAGCAAGTTCTGCAGTATCACGAGTGGCTATCAACTATCGAACCAGCCCATATAGCTCATGTACAGTCATCGTGAGATGTTCCAGAGATATCGCACCAGAAGGAACGTCGAAGCCGGGCACTCATGTAGCTGGAGTAGCCGTCAGAGGAGTTCTGGAAAGAACCGACGGCTGTGATGCCAACGATCCGGTACCGCACACGCTGTGGTCTTTCCCTCTCCCGACAGCTTTTACCCACCGATCGTTTCTCTCAGTCGTCATACTGCTCTCAACGCCCCCCTCAAACGTCTCATACATCTTCTATATTTATTTATATAAATAGGTTTTGAGTTAAGGATTTTAGAGTTATATGTGTTATATTTGATTTTGGTTAGAGGTCATATTAGATACTATATATCATAGTACATGTATATAATCTAACTTATATTTGCTATATTTAATTTTCATGATATCTTAAAATAGGATTTTAACCAAGGTTCAAAGTATCCGAATCGGAATTGGTATCAGACCATTCCAATAAGGTTTAAAGTAAATTGAATAAAATTATAATTTTACGTATTTACAGTATTTATAGTTTTGTTTCTTAAAATAGGATATTAACCAAGGTGCATAATTTTAAGTATTTATAATGTTATTTCTTAGTATTTTTGAAATTGAATGAAATAGTAATCACCCTTGTCGATTAATTAACATGTGATAGATAAGTTTTTCTCTTTTATATGCTTTTACAATCTTAATATAACCTAATATAACTTCATAAACCATCAGAATGGATAAAAATTCAACCTAGAAATTAGGAAATATCATAATTTGACTGTTTGACCTAGAGTTGACATAGTATGACTGTTTAGACCTAGAAACCTATAATATAATTAAATTATAAAAATAATCTAATAAAATTGATAAAATTTTATAAAGACAACTTATATATGCTTTGGCGGACCGCTCATCTACGAGCTTCCTATATTTAATTCTTTTATGGGTTCGCTAGAAGATTGCTGGAAAGTCTATGGTCTTGGGGTATTTTTGGGCTCTAGCGGCCTCGTCGCACTGTAAAAATTAAGCAATTAATACATAAGCAAAAAAAATTAGAATTACAAAAAAATCGATCTAGCAAAATTTTTTAATACTAACCATCAGTCGAAAATGCTCGACGGTCGAAATGGATCCACTAGTATGGAGACCACCCTTAGCACGGGCAGCCTTCGCCTTCTCGCAGTTGGTCTTATAGGCCAGGGTGTCTGTCTTATTCTTTATCTCCGCCTAGTATTCCACCTTCAGCCACTCCTTGTGGTGATCCAGTCCAAGTAATGCATGCGCCTTCTGGTCATTGATCATATCTCTCAACCTCTAGCTGACGACGGTCTTGTAGCACTTCCAGATATCACTATATCTATGATCCGGCCACCAATACAACCTCTGCAAATTAGAAAAATATTTTTTATCATTGAAATAAAAAATATATATATTATTATAAATAAAATTCATATACATACCCCGAGCTTCTCCAACCAAGCGAATCGTCGATCGAACGGGATGTCACTAAAGTTGATATAAGGGCCATCAAAGTAGCCCCGCATAATTTCCCCCAGATCATTTCCATCCTTGATCAGGAAGAATCTGAAATAAGTAGACAATATACAATTAGAATAAAAAATATAAAATAAATGTGTGAATTGACAAATAAATACTTACGTCGCTCCATCGGCCCATAGCTCGGGACGATAGATATTGGCTGGCCTCTCTGGTGGAGTAGGGGGTCTGTAAATCCTAGGCGGTGGACATATACTCCGTTGTCCACAAGAAGGCCTGAATATAGATTTTCTCCTGTGGGAGCAACTGGTGGAGTAGCCGATGTAGTAGTGCCGGTAGTGGGTGGAGTAGAAGAAGGGATAGCAGTTGTTGGAAATTTGGTTCTTACTGAAGAATGAGTATATGGCGGGGATAAACCATCCCCGTATCTACAAACTTGTCCTCTTGGTATGCTAGATCCCCAACATTATATGTGTTTCTAGCTTTAGTTTTACGTACAGCCCACCAATCTTTATTATTGTATCGTCGACTAGGATAACTCGTATAATACACTTGAACCGTTTGACTAGCCAACACAAATGGTTTAAAACCAATATATCTTTTTTCATATTCTATATCAACAAACCCCAACTATTTGTCAATTTTCCATCCTTGCTTCGGTGTTGTGTCGAACCAATCACATTTAAAAAGTAAAATTTTTGACTCATAAGAGTAATCCAGCTCCATGACATCTCTTAGTACACCGTAATAGTCAAATTATGGATCAACATCGTAGACTGAACCCCTCACATATACTCCATAATTTTTTGTATAATTAGGCTCCTCATCGACAAATGATTGATTAATAGACTTATCACTAGTTCTAAATTTGAAGCCATTGATGGTGTATCCAACCCAACACTTTGCCCTCTTGCTTGGTCCGATAGCTAATGCTCGAAGTCATTCATTATGTAAGTCTGTACCAGAACGAAAAACATGAAACATCACGTATCATATAGATATTAGACAAAGATTGGTCTGAATAATAAATTTAGAATGCTTAATATTTAGTATCTGTATATAATTATGGAACCACGATAATTTTTTTTTATCAACCTCTCTAGCAAGATCATCTTCATTAATATTAGGTCTCTCCATTTTTACCTCATCTCTAAAGGTACTGTGATAATAAGAAAAACAGCTAGAGCAATTCTTTTCCAAGTACATACAAAATTGAAATATCTAGGAAAGATGTGTCGCTTACTTCTCAATATCTTGTATCTCTTTTATACCACTATTTAACAATATATACTAATGAGTGACTTCAAACTTATCGTCTTCCAGCCAACGTACTTTAGTAGAACTTGTAGGCTTCCCTCCCATATTGAAGATAGTGTAGATTACACTATTCGGGGCATAAACCCCATCGTCATTATTCCTTGGGGCTCTATTGTGATTTGTTCTGATATGAGTATCAAAGTAAATAGAGAAGAAATTTGAAACCTCCTTAATAATATATGCTTTGTATATCGAAGCTTCTACATGAGCCTTATTGCTAACCTTCTTCTTCAAGTGATGTAGATACCTATAGATAATATATTTAATCTTAGAATTATTTGAATAAAGAAATTATTAGTATAAAAAATTTATACCTCTCAAATGGATACATCCATTGATAATGGATGGGAGCACCGATACGTGCTTCGTATGCAAGATGAATCGGCAAATGCTCCGTACTATCAAAAAAATCGTGGGGAAGCACCCTTTTTAACTTACACAATGTCAATACAATCTTCTCCTCCAGTTCTATTATATGTTGCACAGTTAACTTGCTTGAATACAAATCTCTAAAGAATATAGATAATTCGGCCAACGGAGTCCATACTTGATGAGGCAACATATCTCTCGGAGCAATAGGTAGTAACCTCTCCATAAATATACGACAATCATGACTCTTCATCCCTGTCAGCTTGCGTTCATTGAGATCAATACATCTTGCCAGATTTGACACGTAGCGGTAAGAAAATATCAACTTTGAAATCCAGTTGCATATTATCAATTTATCCTCCCTACTCAATATAAATGGCACTGGAAATTGACCCAATTGCCGTTGCCACTTCATTTTAGGTACAAATTTGAACGCCTGCAAATAAATTCCAAGTCCTTTCTTACTTTGGAATTGTCTTTCTTTTTTTCCTTGATATCCATCACCGTATTGAAGATGTTGTCGAATACATTCTTTTCGATATACATGACATCAAGATTGTGCCTTATGAGATTTTCCTTCCAATAAGGTAAGTCCTAAAATATACTTTACTTCGTCCAATTATGCCTACGTCCGAACCCTTCAAAGTGATCGGCCGATATCAGATCTTCCATCATAGTCGGCAATCCATCTACCTCTTTCCAAACTTTATCTCCTGTTAGTCTCAACGGGGGAGGAGATAGTTCCTGTTTACCATCTCCAAAGGCATCTATGTTCCTTCTCCACGGATGTGACACAGGAAGAAACTAACTGTGATAATCAAAAAATTATGCTTTTTCTCCAATCTGGAGACAGAATACCGTACTCTTTTCTATACATATTGGACAAGACAAAGTACCATGAGTACTCCACCCCGATAACATCTCATATATTGGAAAAATGTTGATGGTCCATATGAGAGACCCTCTCATCTGAAA
Source organism: Iris macrosiphon (assembly GCA_036927795.1). Taxonomy (NCBI): domain Eukaryota; kingdom Viridiplantae; phylum Streptophyta; class Magnoliopsida; order Asparagales; family Iridaceae; genus Iris; species Iris macrosiphon. Next base: position 742,446 of record JAYESA010000039.1, on the reverse strand, counting down.
GTTCTGCTCCTTCGATATATCATATGTCCGAACGCCGAATTGCCACAATTATTTCAACTCATACACCAATGGCGATGTTCTTCTTTAGATTTTTTAAACCGGGTATAATAAGTGTCAAAAACATTTTAGGATTCTTCATGCACATTCAAGGTGATAGATTGTAACGAGTCAAAATTATCGGCTAACAAGAGTACTGAGATGCCGACTGTCCGAAAGGAGTGAATCCATCAGAACATAAACCCAACCGGATATTCCTGGGCTCTGCAGCAAATTCAGGATGACACAGATCAAAATGTTTCTATGCCACTCCATCAGAAGGATAAGATAATTTTTCTTCATCCATCTTTCGTTCCTTGCTATGCCATGTCATGTGTTGTGTTGTATTTGCGGACATATACATCCTATGCATCCTCTTTGTGATTGACAAAAATTGTATGTACTTATAGGGACGCAACCTTGCTCTGGAAGTTGACTTTCCTTTGTCCCGAATTGGCATGTATCGGTCCGCATGACAGAAAATATATTTATCTGTATCATTGTTCTCCTTGTAATACAACATGCAACTATTTTGACAATAATCTATCTTTTTGTAGCCTAATCCGAGTTTTCGTATCATTATCTTTGACCTGTAGAAGTTTTCAGGCAACTTCTTCGATCCTTTGGCAATAACTCTCTAATAAACTGAATTATCCGATCGTAGCATTCCTGCGGCAAGTTAAAATCAGACTTTAGGTTCAACAACCGCATCACCAACGATATGACAGAATGAGAATCACAACCCAAGTATAACGGAGTATTGACATTCTTGATCATATCATAGAATTTCTTCGCATCAGGATTAGGATCCTTCGGATCAAAACTTGGATCAGCCGCATCAAATACCAACTCACGCGCAAGATTTTGCGGTCGATATTCAAAGTTATCTCTGAGAGTGGACTCTTCTACCTTCGTATTGAAGGAGGAATGGTGATATTGCAAAAACAAAGGTTCTTCTTGAGTCATCCATCCCATGTAGTTTGGTACGAAATCCTTCTTGTAGAGATGCTCCCTCACGAGATCCACCTCTTTGAATGGTATATTATAAAATTTGACACAAGGACACTTGATGAACCTTCCATCCATGAAATAAGTTTTGACTACTGTAGAAGTATTAAAAATCATGCAGGCCGCATAAAGGTCATGCTTCCTCAATAGAATAACCAAGCTACAGAAAAGTCACATACGGCCTGAACCGTCAAGCCGTAAAAGAGCCACATGCGGTCTGAACAATCAAGTCACAGAGAAGCCATATGCGGCCTGAACAATCAAGGCGCCGAGAAGCCATATGCGTCCTGATCAACCAAATCGCATAAGAAGCCGCATAGTATACTATATGCGGCCTGAACGACCACAGAACAGGGAGGCCACATAAGGACCCCCTGACACAGATTTCGATGTCTGTCAGAGGCTCTGACACATCACTCATCACTCTAACATACTTCGAGACTCGTGAAGATGACGCCTCAGAAGAAGATAACGGGTCACGTAAGCGCATTAATTGCTTCAAAAAAAGTGCCATGCCACGTATTTCCTCGTATGCGGCTACAAGACCTATGCTCCCTCGCCAACATGCGGCCAGAGTGCCCATTCCACCAAGGCCCAAACTTGAGCATGTATGCGGCTACACGACTCATGCAACCTCGCCAACATGTGGCCAGAGTGTCCATTCGACCAAGGCCCAAACGAGAGAACGTATGCGGCTACATGACCCATGCGGCATCACCAACATGCGGCCTAGTTGTTATGCGGCCTCCAACTCATAAGATCTTTCCGTTATAACTACAGAGATCTTCGCACAGTTGGTACTGACTACGTGTCCAGCTGACCAAGTCACGCCCACAACGGGTTGATAACAATCTCGAGATCTCATTAATATCATATCTCAACTAAGATCATTTGGCAATATGCCCATGGCATGCGACAATAGTTGCAACTACATTCTGTTAAAGGAGCCTTATGCGAACAGAGGCATATGCGGCACCCATAGTCCATCAGCATAATGGCCATAAATAGGAGCAACTTGAACGTTCTAAAGGTCGGCTTTTTCTTCTTCAGAGAGACCAGACCAAGGGACTCGACTGGCTATTGGAAAACCTACACTCGAGCAATAGAGAAGAGCTTCTACATCGGATTGTCCACGGAGTAAAGAGAGTTGCTATACTCCTAACCCTCCATCATCACCCCCAGAAAACAAATTTGTACTTAGATTTTCTTCTAGGACTTCTCTGTACCTTTTCTTAGTTTGTTAATCAAATCTAATTCTTTCAGTTCTCTTTTGATTTAAATGGCAAACAACTACTGGAGTATTTGAGAAATTTTTCAACGCCCTCCATGAAATCATCTGTCAAACCAATCCTACTCTCATGTCGTCGGTTGTATATCCACGATCGGTCAACTAAGTATCGACTCATTGATTCTGTATGTACCATATATATTAATTCAAATAATATGGATTAATTAGATTCAAGATGAGTTAAGATATTTGCTAAATGATTAGTTAGTTAGGATACTTGATGAAGAAGTCTCATAAAGAACTAAATATTATAAAAGCTAGAGTTAGGATACTTGTTTTACACGTATCCAAAAATATACTTTCTCAACACTCATCCGAATATGGCCGATACATGCCTTAGCATAGTAAGGTCATAAAAGCAAGTAAAAAATAAACTTATCTATCCTATGTAAAATAATCGGCAAGGGTGACTACTATTTCATTTAATTTTAAAACTACTAAGAAACAACACTAGAAATAATTAAATTATGCCTAAGTGTTGAAAATATATTTTCTAAAATGTCATTAATTTATTAATAATTATTTGTTTTTCGATACAAAAAATTTGATACTCTGATCCGTAACCGACGATATCGCCGATACTCCAATTCGTAATTCTATATCTACTTCTAAGTACTTACTACCTAATTATAGTAACTACTAATTACTATTTATATTAGTACTCTAAAGTATAACTATAAATGACTATAATACAATTTAATTTTTTGATCAGTTTATTTGCGATTTTTTTTGCTAATATATATAGTAACTAAATATACTGAACTTTTTAAACCGAACCGAATAATGCTCACCCCTATTTGTGACTGTGTCCGTGTCAAAATCCAGATACAATAAACCCAAATCGTGTCCATGTCTATATCGAGAAGAAAATTTTGGGAATCAACACTATGTTTGTGTCATGTGTCCGTGTTTGTGTCGCATGTTGGTAAACCTAATTCAATTTCAAAACTAAAGTTTAACCTAAATCAAAACTATCCAACGTGTAGTGTGTCGGTGTCCGTGTTTATTTCATGTGTCTGTGTCCAAATCCTAAATCAAAATAACCTAATTAGGATCATTACCTGTTGTTGTGGAGGATGGGGCTCCGCCTACGCTGTCAATTCTAATTTAGAATGGTATCGGAGAAATATACAAGTATATCCCTTCACTCCTCATATCACATATTTATGTTTAGTATAAGTGTAGAATGAGGAGTTGGCCAATGAGGCGACCCACGAGGATCTCTGCTTGGGAGGTGGAGAGTGTGTGTGGGTATCCGTGTTCTAGTGTCCGTGTCCAACGTATCATGTCTATACGTGTCTAGCACCCAAATCTTAAATGCAAAAAATATGTATAACCACCAAATCCCAAATCCAATCATTAAACAAATGAAAACTAGGATTATGGTTTACCTTCGAGGAGGGGTAGTGGAGGGGGGGGGGTCGAGAAGAGGGGGTCCGGAGTGGGGGGTCAGGGGTGTCGAGGAGAGGGGGCAGAGGGAGGCGGAGGGGGGGGGGGGGTCAGGTAGGGGGGGTCTTCGGAAAGCTGTCGTCGCTCATCAGGGGAGGGGATCGGGGGAAGTTGTCGTCCTCGTCGTCGGGAAGCTACCGCCGAAGGAGGAGTAGGAGGAGGAGAGGGGGTCGGAGGGTCGGGGATCGTGAGGAGCAGAGGAGGTCAGATGCCGGAGGAGGAGGAGAGGGGGTCGGAGGCCAAGGGTGAGAGAGAGAGAGAGAGAGAGAGAGAGAGAGAGAGAGTTTGGAAGAAAATAAAAATAAAACTGCAAAATTAAATTTTAACGTTTGGCAGCGACATAATTTTCCGTCGCTATTTCGTCGCTGAGAAAAAATTGACACCACAACGACGGAATAGCGACGAAAATTAATATATGTTTCTTATATAAATACATTAGTCGCTAGACCATTAATTTTTCGTCGCTACACCAACGACATAATTTGATCCGTCGCTATTTTACAGTATTTTTGTAGTGATACGGAGGACTATTAAGTACCAATTCCATTGCTATTGTAGAGGACTTCCCAAGACAAATTCATAGTTTCAACCCAACGTGTTCCCGATGTCAGGTCCACATTGAAACTAACGACCACCTTCTTTTACATTATATATATGCAGGAGGAGCATGGCAGCATCTGGATCCCAACCAGCGCCATTTTCTTCCACATTCAATAGTGCAATCTTTCATCCAAAGTATTCTTGATGAGGGCGACTATGAATACACAAGGGCAAGCTTCTACCTTATGTGGCAAATATGGAAGTCGAGGAATGCGTTCCTATTCAAACAACAAGCCATTGATGGTGATGTCATTGTCTCTGAATCGATAAGATTTAGAGAGAAATATGAAGGTACAATTTAAACATTACTTCATAGGATTGATAACCTTATTATTGAGGGTGACTGCAAAAGTGTTAACAGACACTATCAATCACAAAACTTTGGAAATTCCATGGTGAGTTAGGCACATTATTGAGGAGGCACGCACAATCTTTCATAGCAGCAATAATATTTCATTCAACTTTACTCCTAGAGAAGCGAATGAGATCGCTCACTCTTTGGCAAATCACTTCTTGATCCATGATCTTTCTGGTTCTAAAAAAAAAAAATTTGTTGAACCTCCCTTAGGTTTTTTGGTCCATATCTGTAATGATATGGCCAAACTTAATTCTTCTTTAATTTAACGGAAGTCATTTTCATACAAAAAATGGATGTAGCCCTCATTGCGCGAACCTTGCTAAGTCTAGGTGTTCGAGTGATTGCTTGGTTTTTAGTTATAACAAAATACTATAAAATAAAGGAAATAAACATTGATGTTTCAAAAATAAAACACTACCAGAATAACACATATTAGCGACGCCTCAAAACGTCGCTAATAGGTAAACTAACGTCGCTAAAATAATTTAGCGATGTAACTAGCGACGTTTTTACGGTGTCGCGTATTCATGGTCGCTGACAACAAAAATGTCGCTAGTTATCGCTGTAGCGACGTATATTTGCGACGACACGTCGTCGTAAAATATACGACGATTAGCGACGTGTCGTCGTTAAAATGGCGGCAAAATATTTGGTCGCAAAACGTCGCTACATTAGCGACATTATGAGCGACGTTTTGCTACAACAATGTTGACATGGCAAGTTTTGTCGTGTGAGCATGTTAGCGATATTTAGCGACATACAAGCAACGTCCTTGGTATCAGGTAGCGACGTTCCGATATTTTTAAGCGACGTAAATGTACGTCACAATACGTCGCAACATGTCGCTAAATTTAAAAAAATTTAAAAAAACAGAATGCATTTTGTAAAATGTTTTCCAACAAAACTCTACCTGCAGTTATAAAATCACATTTTATATAAATAGAACCGAAGCAACCCTCCGTTGAATTTTCTGGGTTCGCCGACCCCTTCGGTGGAACACTCAACACCGAGAAATTTTGGTGTACAGTTAATATGAATAATAAACTAAACTCACATATAAAGAAATCTACAAAGTTACATTACACTAAATATGTCCCAAGAAGTAGATAAATGAATTTAAAATAAGTGTCACATGCATCTCAAAATGTAAACGAAAGTATGAAATAAATACATCAAAGACCCAAGAATGGACCAATTCACACAAACACACTAAAAACTGCCCAAATAAGGACTACCAATGATCAGGAGGAGCACCGTCGCATATCTGGGATAGAAGGAACTCATACTGCTCCTGTGAAAGCATCACCGATGCCGATGGAGGAGGTAGTAATGGAGTCAGTGTAGATGTCGGCCGACCAGGAGGACATATCTACTCCAATGCTATCAGTCGAGCATTGTATGAATCTATAGCAGATACCACCCTCGAAGTATTCTCCGCCACCGATCGGCTCAACAAATCCTATGCCGCATGGATCCTCGCAAGTGAGTCTCACATGGCCGTATGCGACCCCTCCAAATCCGTATGTCTGCACTCCGTAGACGTGACCAAAGTTTCAAAGCTGAGCTCTGTCGTCTGGCCCATAGTCCTGAGCTCCATAAGGCTATGCTCTGTCATATGGCTCAGAGTCCAAAGCTCCATAAGGCTATGCTCGAGCGAATCAAAATGTGCGGTGATCGTCGCATCATCCATCTGCGAAGTAGACTGTGGCCGCTCCATAATTCTCCATAGTAACTCATCAAGCAGGTCATCAATCTGACGTTCAATGCTCTCCTAGGCTCATGTCGACACCTACGAAGGTGGCAGGAAACGCACACTGACAGAGGGCGCCCTGGATGACTACGTCACAACATAGATGTCGTAGGATCCCGTTCCGTATTACATACCCTTCTGAAGACTACTAACGACAGTCATCCAGAGCTCGTCTGCCGACAAAGCTGTAGAGGGCTGCGAGGAAGTACTAGCCCCTCCCTCTACAGGTGAACTAGCAGTCGCCCGCTCATGTAGTTTAAAGTACTCGTCCTAGAAAAATATTTGTTAACATCTAGTTACTTATTACTAACTATATAGATATCTATTTCCATATTTTCTAAGTTATATTAAAACTAACACAGGATAGTAAAACGTACATAGGTCTGCGTGGCCTTCTCATCGATAAGCTTTTTGCCCTTCCGATGGGTGGCCAGGAAGACTGTAACCATGTTGGCGTCATCACCCCCTCGGTACCTGTTAAAAATTATATTATTTGTTATTAAAATTAAATATCTTATCCTACTTACATTAAAATAATATATATTCAATAGAATATATACCAGACGACAAAAATATTTTATCATGGGAATCGAGCCACCACACCACTTTTCTGCCTTTGACCTAGCCACATTTGCCTTCTAGGACCGTTCCTTGTACTTGGGTTCATCGAATCTTGCCTTCATCGCAGTCTACTGCTCAGGCGTGATCAAACCGTGGATGGATTATCCATCGGGATCACAAACCTTTTGGTCGTTGATCGCATAACAGATCAGCTTGGCGGCGACAGCAGGAAACTGCTCATCGATCTTCTCAGACCGGTGTGGTGGATAGAAATATGTGGTGGATAGAAATATGTTTTCTACAAGAAGTAAAATAGAGAGTTACATAATATGCATAAATTATTATTGATATTAAAAGTAAATATATTTTTAACTTGAAGTGGCAAACCAAAATGCATTCCTATCTTCAGGAGCATCTGAGTAGTTGATCCAAGGCCCACCATAGTTCTACCTCAAAAAATGCCCAGTGCTCTCTGTACTGTCGAGGGACGATAACTATACAACGATAATTAAATTCATGAATATATAAATATAATCATTTGAAAAATATTAACTATTTAACTTACTTGCTAGGCCCGTCCTACCAAATCTCCATCATCGTCTCGTCCAGAGGCGTGCATGGAGGATCGCTCTGATCATGCGCAGATGGAGTCAGCTCGACCTTCTCCATCTTCTCCTCTGTCTCCATGGTGTCATCAGTAGGAGGAAGGCTGGATGGGGGAGTAGACTCAGGCATAGAACTGCTGGTCCCAGGAGTACTATCACGGACCGTCGACGTAGTTGGAGATGTGACTTGTCGGTACACTAGAGTACTCCATGATGAGGATCCAGAACCAGTAGCCATTACCGGAGGAACACTACGTCTATATGATCTACCTCCATATGATCATCGTCATCCTGTCATACCTGATAATAACATATGATGGTAAAATAAATACATAGACTTATAACAGTTCATAAAAATAGGCATATCCAAAGCAACCCTCCGTTGAATTTTTTGTGTACAAAATATCACAAAAGTATATAAAATATCACATTCACACAATAAACAATATCACATTCACACAATAAACACAATATAAAAGTATCACAGTTACACAATAAGCACAATAAAAGTATCACAGTCACACCATAAGTCTTATCGAATTTCTCAATCTCTCAAGAAAATTCAATACGCTGGGGCAGAACCCAGTCTCTCAGATACTTTGTATAAGCAGCATCTAGGTGATCAATCTCCGCTATAGGTATTGGGTGACTGGAACTCCCCCTCTGAGCTAGTGCCTGCCCAACAGTAAGAGGTACCACTTTCTCCTTAACAGTAGGAGGTGCCTCTCTCAAGCGACGTGCACGTGCTCGGGTCATGGGTGACATCTGGTAAGATAGATAGAAATAAAGAATATAATTAATAACATATATAAATATATGTATCCATACAGTTAAAATAGATGCTACATTCTATATTAAAAATATAGTACATGGCTAGAGTTCTAAATTGATTTTATCTTATTTTCAATCATCTTCTGAAAATTTATCTTCTTCGTTTTCCTCGTCCTCCTCTTCCTTTTCCTCCTCATCTTCACTTTCATCTACTTCGTCTTCCTCATCGGATAATTCTACCTCTTTTACATGATTAGACGTGTAATGATAAATTTTCATTGAGTCAACATCTATAATATTTGTTACAATAGGTAGCTCATCCTCCTGATAAGTTATTTCATTAACGTCAAAGGTATTTCTAACTTTCATCTTATATACCGCCCACCAGTTCGACCTCATTGTTCTCCGTTTAGGATAAGTTATGAAGTACACGAGCTGAGCCTGATTTGATAGGACAAATAGTTCATAGACTTGATATCGACGTCGATAGTTTATATCCATAAGACCATGCTTGTCTATTTTCTAACTTGATCTTGGATCAGATCGAACCAATCACACCTGAATAACACGATCTTAGCAGGATCTGTTCCATAATTGTATGTCAACTCTATAATCTTCCGTAAGATGCCATATAAATTATTGCCTGGATCGACATCTTTGTAGCTCGAAGATCTGATACACAAACAACTATTTTTCGTAGAATCGAGATCCTAGAAGCTGTCTCTTATCGGGGCTTTTGTTGACTTGAACTAAACCCCTTCACACAGTAGCTTGGCCAGATTTTGATGACATAAATTATTTCCTTGGCTAGAGTTCTAATAGATTCATTCTCGAGTGTTGTGTGGGGACGATCGACCTAATTACCAAGGAAACGATATTAAGTTCAAAGTTATGTTAATTATTGTGCATAGTGCATACACAAAAAGATCCTTATAAATGCACTCAACCGAGAAGGAAAATGAAGTCTCATTTCCTGTTCTACTTCTTCATCTGTTATGTATGGTCTCATCTACCTCACCTCATCATTAAAGGTACGAAAAAACAATAAAATATCGCCCGATTAGCGTAACAATATTAGTGTATACTATTACATTAAGATGACTTAAATGTTGACGTATTAATTACTTACCCCTCTATCTTCTCCACTTCATCCCAGTCGCAATTGAGTAACATATACAACTGAGCAGTCCTTAGCTCGTCGTGATTCAGATCTCTTATTCATTTTGCCTGAAGGCTTACCAAAAGTGTTGAATACTTTCAGTATTGTATCATTAGATTCCTGATATTCGTCATCATTTCTGGGAATTCTTGTTATATTAGTATGTGGCTTGAAATACATTGAGCAAAAGTTTGTAATCTCCTTAAGATCATAGGCCTCACAAATAGAACCCTCGACCCGTGCCTTATTTTTTACCTTTCTCTTTATGTGGTTCAGTTGACGGTCGAACGGGTACATCCACTGATAACCGACAGGCCCACCAACACGTGCCTCGTAAGAAATATGAATTGGCAAATGCTCCATAGAGTCGAACAATCTAGGAGGGAACACTCTTTCAAGCTTGCATAATATTACCGCAATGTCCTCCTCTTTCTTTTCTAGACGATCGACGATCAACTTTGTAGAACAAAGATCCCTGAAGAATATGTTAAGCTTAGTCAATAGATCATAAACTAGTCGCGGTAAGAATTCCTGAAATTCAATTGGAATTAACCTCTCCATGAATATGTGACAGTCGTGGATCTTCATACCCGTCAGTTTATTTTTCTTTTGGTCAACGCATCTTCTCATATTCGACATATACCCGTCTGAAAATTTTAGCCCATGAATCCACCTACAAAGTCTCTCTTTATCATTATTGTCCAATGATAAAATTTTCTTAGGCTACTTATGTTTTTCATTCCCTTCCTCTATCAAATGCAACGTAGGGTGTCTGCATATTTCTTCTAAGTTCAACTTAGCCTTGGGATTATCTTTTGTCTTCCCGTTTACATCCATTACAGTATTAATTATATTGTAAAACATATTCTTCTCCATATGCATGACATCAAGGTGATGTCTGATCAGATTGGTGCTCCAATATGGCAGATCCTAGAATATTCTCATCTTTGTCTAGTTATGAGTATGACCAAATCCATAGCACTTAAACCCCTTAGTAGGCTCTTCGGTAACACTTGGTAAATCTTTAACATCCTCCCATATCGTGTCTCCGGGCCACCTTGGAGGTGGATTTGCCTTCTCTATAACGCCGGTACGAAATGCATTCATGTTCCTCTGGAACGGATGATCTGATGGCAGAAATTGTCGATGATAATCGAAGAAGCACGGTTTTCCTTCGTGTTTCAAATAAAAAGCCTTAGTGTGGTCCATACAATAAGGACTTGAGAGACGACCATGAGTGCTTCATCTTGATAACATGCTATAAAATGAAAAGTTGTTGATGGTCCACATAAGTGCTGCCCTCATCTGGAAATTTTACTTTTTTGAAATATCGTACATGTTGGCGCCTACTTTCCCCAGCTGATTCAACTAATCTATCAACGGTTGCAAGTACACATCGATGTTACTCTTTGGATTATTTGGACCCCAAATAATGATGGTTAAGAACATAACCGGAGTCTTCATGCATATCCAAGATGGTAGGTTGTACGGGGTGACGATCACAGGCCAACACGAATATTAAGAGCCCAAAAGTTCAAATAGGGTAAAATCGTAGGAGGCGAGCCCTAATCTTACATTATGCGGATCAAAAGCAAAATCGGAATACTCTCGATGCAAGTGCTTACATGCTTCTCCATCAGATGGTTGATATAACACTCTTTTAATTTGTTCTTGTCTGTGCCAACTCATGTTTTCATCAGTCTCCTTCACTATAAACAATCTCTTTAACCGCGACATTAAAGGCAAGTTGTGCATCGAATCGGTTGGCTTTCTTGCACCGATAAACCTTCCAGTACTAGTTGCCTTGTAGTGATCAATACCATAAAATCTGCACATATCTTCATCCTTGTCATCTTTCTAGTACAATATGCACCCGTTGTGACATGCATCAATTTTCTCGTATCCCATCCAAAGCGATTTTATCATCTTCTTAGACCGGTAGAAGTCTTTAGGTAACTTAGCACCTGCCGACAAGATCTCTATAATCAACTCCATCAGTCGGTTGTAGAATTATTATGACATATTAAAATCGGACTTGATGCTCAACAGTCTAGTAATTACCTCCAATGGTGAATGATTCTCACAACCAGGATATAATGGAGTTCTTGCTTTCTCCAGTAACTTCATGAACTTTGCAACATCGATATTCGGTGCCTCCTCAGCTGCATCATGATTGTCTGGATCGAAACTAGGCCCGACGGAGTCAAAAACCATGTTCACACACCCGTCATCATAATCAACGTAGTCGTGGACACCCATATATGACTCCACATAAGGCTCTATCTCCGATGCTAAAAACACAAGTTCTCCGTGTGAGGTCCACTGATAGTAATTCGATACAAAATCCCTCGAGTATAAATCATATGTCACATCCACTTCTGAGTGATATTTCAAGTTATGACATCTCACACACAAACACTTAATTTTGGTAACATCCATTTACTGAGGGAACGCCCTGGTGAACTGCAGGAACTGTCTCACCCCCTGTATGAATTTATCCCGCATATCGCACATGTCATCAGGATAACGATGAACGATGACATAAGTAGTAATTCAGATCAATTTCTAGATACTTCTGAAAAGATGAATAAATATCGTTCAAGTATATTATCCAAATTGATGCAAAGATGGATACACATGTGAACACTAATAAAGGATATGTGTGACATCACGAATTCAATCTCAAGTCATACCCATAAACACTTAATTAATACTAACCCCCAATCCAATTCCACACAACACACTAACTGATATATAGGGTAGGGTTAGTGTGTGTGTGTGTGTGTGTGTGTGTGTGTGTGTGTGTGTGTGTGTGTGTGTGTGTGTGTGTGTGTGTGTGTGTGTGTGTGTGTGTCTATGTGTCCGTGTCCGAGTTCCACCCACGTTTGGTATTTGAGTCGCTAAAAACGTCGCTCAAACACAACTATTAGGAATGAATTGATCACAATGGTATAACATAAATATATAAAATATATTTTATAAAATATCAAGAATTTATTAATAATTAATTTCTTTTTGATAACAAAAATTCCTATACTCTGGTCAGAAACCATCAATACAACCGACACAGCCAATACCGATACTCATATAAATAATACAAACGATCATAATTAATTGCTTTCCGATACCAAAAATTTAAAACTTATCTATCATATGTAACCAATCGAAAAGATTATTATCCTAACTAGGTATAATACAAACAATCATAATTTTAGATCAAATTTTTTTTAAAGATAATAGAGAACAAGATGGCTTTGAATTCAAATGACACATAAAATCTAGATTCCTAGCTATCTAATCCATCATAAAAAACCTATATATAATGACCAAGTCGATTTCCTGTGCTCGTGTGTATCTGTGTCATCATGAATTCATTTATTTCCTTACCCATCAATAACTGAAGTGTGTGTCTGTGTCCCTGTGTGTGTTTGTGCGTGTGTATATGTGTGTCTGTGTGTCTCTATATGTGTCCATGTGTGTGTCCTAGTTGTTTTTGGGTCAGGGTTAGGGTATATCGAGCGGGGAGGAAGAGAGCCAGAGGGAGGGGTCGACGGAGGGGACCGCATCAGAGGGGAGAAGCCAGAGGGAAGAGGGGAGGAGGACCACGCCAGAGGGAGGAGAGGATGTCACGACCCACACCCAAAATTTGGGCATGAGTCGTGGGTATGTACAGCTTACGCCACAGTATCGACGGTAGAACGCTGCCTAGGTCTCAATAATATACTAAACATAACTCACAATCTGTCAATGATATCAACTCCATAAGGAGTACAATGAAATAAATATCTCTCAACATCTCATAATATATACTCAATCATAATAGCTATAAGAATATAAATAGCACGATAAAAGATAAGAAAGAATGACATAGTCAAACTCAATGTTTCAAAATAGAGATAAACTACAGTCTAGCTGTCCAACATAATAAGTCTCCACAAGTCTCAAATTAAACTCCACATAAGTCTCAACATAACTAAAATAACCTCAAAATAAGTCTCAAATGCATAAGATAAATATTGTATAAACAGCTGCAGGTAGTGTCTCCTCTAATGGATTAGACTCCTCTAATATCTCTGGTGTGTAGTCTGCGTCTATACCTGGTCCATAATGTATAGGATAGAAATTCTCAAGATCCTCTGAAAAAAATATCCAGTCAGGATTGGAGCGAAGTACAAGCACTAACAACAGTTCCACATATATTGACAAAAATTATAATACAGTGTAAAGAAATACAAGATAGATATAAATACTGGCAATAAGAAATACTGGAGATAATAAAATACTAGAAATAGAAATACTGGAGCATATGTCATCATCAATGGTACAACTAGCAATTAACAGAAATACAAGTGCATTCTAGAATAATGAACTGGAATATAAGTGAATACTAGAACAATAACTACAATATAAGGAAATGCTAGAACTATGATCTGGAAATACATGTATAGAATATCTTGCTAAGTGTGTGAAACATCAACATATCATGTGATCGGCTTGGGACTGATCAGGCTTGCTATGTATGATTAGTTATGATTCATGTCAGGTCAGGCTAACCATCCGGATAGCTATAATGCAAGCAATAGTCAGGCTAATCATACATAATAGGCTATAAGGCATGTAATGGTCAGGCTACACCAACGTAAGGTGTGTGTGAGCTATGATGCATATAGAGTTGGGTATGATCACATAATCTACTAATATTTTCCCATTCCCAGCTAGCACGATGGATCCCAATCATGACTCCTTGTGATCGGTCTCAATGATGCCAACTCGTGTATACATAGTGTCAGAATCATGTACGCTTTACAACTAGAATTATAGAGATAATCAACATAATAAAAACTGTCAGAGAATGTACTCGCCTGTGGTTCTCTGCTAGAATTACCAATGTCCTATTTTCGAAATCTTGTCTGAATAATCCAACAGTCCTATAACATTATATAATATAATAACATAGCATCAGTCGTTACACTAACACACAATCATAAATACACTAAACTACGCTAGGTATGACACTGGTCAACTATCAGGGTCAAATGTGCGTCGAACTATACGGGTGTCACATCTTCAAATGCTGTGCAAAATTAGACAATCGACTCACTAACACGTCTAGCCAGTACGTCAGTGTACATAAGGCAGTCAACTCATAATATTCAGGGTCACATGGTCAATGAAATTATACGAAAAAATCCACAATTAAACTAGGGTCATACATTATATATATACATATATAGTCATAAGTAGTATTAGCATTTAATTCCTCACAATATATATATATATATATAGTAAATTAATTATTATACGCATACGCGTACGTATACGCATACAAGTTTTGTTTACTTACATAACATCTAGCAATCAATATCTAACGAACTTGGCATGAAGCGACATGCTAAAATCCTAATATTAATCACATACATATACACAAACATTTAAGGAACAACTCGAACCTGCACACACGTGAACGAGGGGGATCCGACGAGTTCTGTCGTCGAGGGAAGTCGAAGAGGAGGGTGTTGTTGTCGCCGAGTCGTCGAGTCGTTGAGTAGTGGTTCAGACGTAGAGTTGACGGGAGGAGGCCTGTCCGACGGGCTTCGTGCGAGCAAGGAGGAGGGTGGAGGCGTGTATAGGGAGAGGGAGATGGTGGTTCAGGAGGTCGGGTTCGCCGAGTTCAAGTGGGTGTAGTCGGGTGGTGGTTCAGTGTCGTTGGTGGGATGGTGGCCGCGGTGTTCAGTCGAGGAGGGATGGGTGGTGTCAAAGGGTGATGGATGGTGGCGGGCTGTCATTGACTTCAGGCGATCATGAGGGGACGTTCAACGGTTGAGGCGGGATGGAGGAGTCGGATGTGGTGGCGTGCAGGCGGTCAAGATTCGGCGGTCGAACGATGTAGACGATGTTGATGACGAAGGGAGGCGGTGAACAGCTCCGGTCGGCTTCAGGCGGGAGATGATGAACATGAGGGGTGATGGTGAATATGAAGTCGGCTGTGTTGGTTAGGGTTTAGGTGTGAATGAAAATAAGGAAAAATTATATATATATATATATATATATATATATATATATATATATATATATATATATATATCACTACTAGAATAAGCGGGGTTAGCGACGTTTTTAGCGACTCCATGTAAAAATATCGCAAATTTAGTGACTCCCTATGAAAACATCGCTAGACGTCGCTAATTAGCGACATTTAGCGACGTTTAGCGACTTTTATTCAGTTTATAAAAGATTAGTCGTTATAAGTTCAATTTAGGTCGATAAACGTCGCTAATATATTTTATTTAGCGACGTTATTTAGCGACGTATATATTTTGGACATTTAGCGACGTCATTAGCGACGTCATTAGCGACTTCGTAATGGCGTCGCTAAAACGTCGCTAAATTCAAATTAGCGACGTCATTATTAGCGTCGCTAAAATGTCGCTAAATTTTTTACTTAGGTCTGATTCCTCCCATTTTCTTCGATCTCCCCTTCTCTCTCTCCCAAATTTTAGACCGTCCTCCTTCCTCCCTCCGACGACCCCTCCTCCCTCCGGCGACCCCCCTCGGCCGCGTCCTCCCCCTCTGGCTCCCCTCCTCCCTCCGGCGCCCCCTCCTCACTCCAGGCGACCCCCCTCCAGCCGCGTCCTCCCTCATCTGGCCGCGTCCTCCCCCCCTCCTCCTCCTCCTCTAGGTAAACCCTAACTCTCTATCTCTCTCTTTCTCTCTCTTTCTTTCTCTCTCTCTCTCACTCACACACACACACACACACACACACACACACACACACACACACACACACACACACACGGACACACATGTGATACTGACACTGACACAGACACGACACACATACATACAGACACTGACACAGACACGACACACAAATACACACTGACACAGACACTGATCAGGACCTAGGGTTAGGGTTAGGGTTAGGTTTTTTGACCTGGGATTTTGTGTTAACACTGCGTATATGTGTTAGTAAGGTGTGTAGTGCGTATATGGCGTCGGGGCGTGGGGCTTTTGTGGGGCTCCGAAAACGGGTCGCTCTTAGGGTGAACAATAGGTATGAAAATGACTCTTGTAAAATCATATTCCAGGTCATCTTGGACATGCCAACTTTCATATAATATGTAAGATTATTGGCGATATGATATTGCAGAGAAATATAGTGAAGTTAATAATTTATCTTAAGAACCTCCATATTATTATATAAGAGGTAGGAATGAGACTGAGACCTAAGGAATGAAGAAAAAGAGTACACGACTAGTGACCTAGGTTGTCAAGTTGCTTATTAACAAATATGGAGATAAGAACGAGAGTATATGAGGGAGATATGAAATGTGATGAGATTAAACGACTTTTCTTTATATGAAAGTTAGCATGACGAAGCTGTTATGGAATATTTTGGACGCAAAAATATTTCGGATGCAAGAACAAGGTTCACGGATATTTTTCTCTCTTGAGCAAGCAAAGCTAGTAATTAAATATTAAATCATTTTCTGTGGAGGTTACTTCTTGGTGCCTTCTTTCCTTGGCATGTGCGGACAAAACGGCCAAACTACACTTTTGCGTATCACTTCCGATACCTATCGAAACTGTGAGCCTTGGTTTAGAGAATTGTCAGCTTCTTCTTTAGAGAATCACACTGTATGTAATGATTTATATGATACATACTGTCATTTTTGCAGAAGTATCTAAAAATGGATATGAATTACTATCTGCGTTATCGTTCGTGGATGTACAACCGTCATCCTGATGACATGTGCTGTCACGCCCCAGTCCCAAAATATGTAGGACTAGGAACACGTAAGCATGTCAGCCGCATGGATATGGCAACTCTAATATATGGAAACCATATCCCATACGTACGCTGTAATATGAATATTAATCCACAAGTGGTATAAAATGTATCACAAGTCACAGGATACAATCTAAATCTCATCCACGAAAAATCAATATAAATGAATAACCAACATCTATATAACTAGATCTCAACATAAGTATCTAAGGATGATAGTTGGATGGAAACAAATCCACTACCAACTCGAATATAAGAGCAAATATAATATAAGTACAACACAACAACACCATATAAGAATACCAGCTAACCATCATGGGGCTCCGAGAAAAGACATCCTCGAAACATATGTAACCATCCGAATCTGCACTCTTACAAATACTCAAGAACATATACACCTGGAAGGGGACCAGGTCCTCAGAGGGACGTAACAAGATACAGAACAGCAAGCCAATTTGAATACAGTAAACATACATAATAGGTAAAAAATATGTAAGTACGCTGTACAAGACAATCTATATGAATGCAAATGAGGATAACTTTTCGACGTATGGGCAAGGGTAGGCTACTCGATCTACCTCACAACTCACACACACGTCAGTGGATATCAAAAATCGATATACCGCGGGGGTAGCGACCATTGAGACTCCAGAAAACGACATACCGCGGGGGTAGCGACCAGCGCAACACACGCCCGTAGTGCGAGCTATATACTACGGTTTACCAGAGTGGTTAAAAGTCCATACGCCTAATGATTATCCTCTCATGATACTAAGTGCCATGTGTGTGTCAACATATCTAATATATAGTAATGACTGAAAAAAAACTACACATGCAATGAATAAACAGAAATGCAATAAATATACAGAAATATACTAAGCATGCAAAATACTGTAAGCAATTTGGCTAGGTATATTGCCTGATCTGAAAAGAATGAAGTCCCAACTCAAGGCGTCGTCCGATCTACCCGTCACATAAATTAAATAAGTTAGGTTACAAAAGTGGGTGAATAGGTTTCTCCATTTTAATCTATTTTAATTCTGAATAAAATAACCTAAAATAGTATTTTTAATCTTATTATAATCTAGTTTTATTATTAAGCTCTAATTTTGGTCCAAAGAAAGTAAACTTTAAGGATTTGTGATCCATGGCACGCAAATCGAGGCAATCCGTTGACTATAAAGTCAACCGAGTCAAATCCTGGATTTATGTATGGAATCATATATATTTCAATTCTACATGAATACTGGAATAGACGGTTTCATAAAATCACAAGTCAAAAAAGAGTTATGGCCACAAGGGCGCACAAATGACAGTTTTCGGTGGTTTTCTATTTACGTCTACGTTGCACAAATTTTACAGTAGAATAAACTTATATTATAAATTCTTTAAAAATTCTTTTCTAGAAATTCATCATGTCAGCTTTCCGAAACTTCAAACGGTTTATAATTTCGAGTTCGGGATCTCCCAAAATCTCAAAAATACCAAAATGCGTCTGATTTCGGACAGCTGACACTTTTAGAATTTTCTGGAAAAATAGGTTCTAAAATTATTAAAATAATTTATATATTCAGAAAACTAACCTTGATATGGTTCTAAAAAAAACTGGAGCGCGTTTGGAGTCCGGAGATAGGAGATATCATCTTTTTAAGTCGTCATAACATACTAGAAAATAAGGCTGAATTTATGACGAATTTTGACTCTTTTTGGACGAAAAGAGGTGAATTTGGAGAAGAAAAATATGAAGGATGAGTTATTTATAATGGTGGAGACTACTTAATTGAATACGACTAGAATTAGCTAATTTGAATATGAATAGGGTCAGTTTAAATAAGGATATGATATGCATGAAGTTGCTTTCCTAGTAGGCTCAGGATTTGAATTAATTTAAAAATAGAGTTTAAGTTTATCTCAATAATTTATAATATTAAATAGAATTAAAGATAATACAAATAATTTATATATAATCTTATTAATATCTATTAACACTAAATTAACATCTATCTAATATTAAGACTATATATAACCAAATAAATCCTAATTAATTTCAAAAATCTAAATAAATTTCTTAAAATCATAAATAAATTATAGAAAAAATATAATTAAATATTTTAACCTAAAATAAATATTTGGTAGGAACAATATGCAAGTATGGTCTCAAAGTAAATCATAGAAGTCCTAGAAATTTATGTTCCCTATATTTTAATTACCTAAAAATTCTAAAAAAATTTCAAAAATCTAAAATAACCTATAAATGATTCTAAATAAATATTTATATAAGTAAATATATCAAGAAATTTATTTTCTAATTAACTAAGAGAATACTCTAAAGAAATTCAATATCTATAATAAATATAATAATATAAAATATACACAAAATATCTATTTTGGGTGAGGGGGTTTACAATCTACCCAACTTGCACAAATTTTGTCCTCAAAATTTAAATAGGACATGGTTTCTCTCTATCTAATTTCACTTGATCACAATCTAAAAGAATTCACCTCAAGTTTAACAATACAATTTCTACCCAACATAAAATTTACCCACCTATTAAATAAGGCTATACTTTTAAGAAAACTATTTCTCAAATTATTTAATCATGTTATTCAATCCTCAGAAATTTTAACACCAAACATATCACCTATGGTATGCCCTTAATCAATTATAAAATAGAGTCACTAAGTCATGTGATTAGCCTTATGGGGTATATCTAGTACTATCAGTGTGTCAACTTATACCAAGCATGAGGTTTTGTCTTTCCGAAATAAGGGAAGACGGAGAGCAATAATAAAGAATTCAAGGTAAATGTGATAGAATACAAGTATGAGGTTCAAAGATATTAAGGAATTCGAAAAGAGAGTTGTCAGGGCAATTGTGGATTGAAATCCTATTTTTGGTAATTTCTTATTTACATGCTCGTATCAGTATAGTTACGTAACTGATATGATATGTCAGACATATCTAGGGGCAAGTATATTCGTCTACTACCATATATCTCAATCCACGTAAAGTAGTCATGCGAAGAGCGAACTAAGCGCACTAAGGTTAGTTAGACCTTAATACACCGATTCTGATTAGACAATTATATCATTGTGTGCACCCAATAATACATATGTCATGAGAAAGCTCGATGAAAGAATAAGCTTGCAAAAACTAGGCTATAATAGCAGCATAAGTCAAGGTAGTACATAAAATATAAGTACGCTAGATTATGATGAGAGAAGTTACAAAATAATTTAATTTCACAAAAATATAAGGCTCTACAATCTCTACAGTGGTCATACTAAATCCTTGTCTAAGTCGATAGTCGACCAAATAGGGTATGGGCTTCTAGGTTCTACAGTTTGATTAAACACTGTCATCTTATGCTAGCATACAGGTAATGTCATTCAGTTATACTTCAATAATAGGTCAAAAGACTATGTGATACTAGGTTGTGAGGCACACTACCCAACTTAAAACAATAAACTAATACTGTACTGGTCTACGAGAAAGGGTCTTAGTACTTATTAGGGTATCCTCTTACATTACATAGGTCATGGTCATCTTAAGTTTTAGTCATAGCGCTTATAGAGCAAGTGTTAATAGTAAGAATGGAAAGTTACTAGCCTTCAAGGGAAAAAGGGGATATAACTCGTATCGAGGTATGGTACAAGTTACACAATTGAAACTAAGGAATAATCATTGGGTCGCAATCTACCAGAATAACTTAAAACTATCAAGTTTTAATTACTAAGCACAGGAAATCAAAATTCAAGTTTACAACTATAATCCTAGCAAGTTATATATCCTAACATAGAATGAAATCACTTGGTATATAATCAGAGAGATTTAGGTGGCACGAATTGAAAGATAAAGGAAAGAAATTTAGTCATCTCACTAATAGCGAGCGCTAAGGGTTCAGAGGAACAAGTCATAAAACTAAATAGAAAGACTATAGATAATGTCATGGTTTCTCTAAGAGAAAGGTGGTCTGCTAATCTCCGTATTCGAGGTATGATCAAGAAAATATTCTATGCATTTCTCTTGGCTTTCTAAGGTACTGTCTGCTAATCTCAAGACAAGAATCTAAATTTATATTTCTCTAATACTATCTAACTATGAAGGTTAGGTTCAGTCCTAATATTCAATTTTGGTTTTCTATTGGTTCATCAATACTAGGATCAAACATTATGGTAAAACTTCTAACTAACTCTAGTAATGCCTATACTACTCTCAAGTCCTCAGAATACATCAAGGGGTAATGGTAAACCAATCTATAGATAAGGAATTCTAGGGTTCACTAGATATTTTAAACTTAATGGTGTGTCAACACTCTAGTTGTACTCTTAATAGGAAGGTTACCCTACTTATCATCTAGCGACATGGACTTCTATATTCTAGGAGGGGGCTATACTCAAGGAATTATCAGGAAAGTACATTAATCAAGCAGGATACAATTATTCGAATAGAATGGACTGGAAGGAGAGCGAATCATAGTCAATTGTGGATGAGATCCTATACTCTATTCCTACGAGCAAGCTTGTTCGGTACAATAACGTAACCGAGACAATATACACTCGACCTGCATGGGCCACCACAAAAATATGTTATGCCCCAGTCCCAAAATACGTAGGACTAGGAACACGTAAGCATGCCAGCCGCATGGATATAGCAACTCCAATATATAAAAACTATATCCCACACGTACGATGTAATATGAATATCAATCCACAAGTGATATAAAATATATCACAAGTCACAGGGAACAATCTAAATCTCATCCACAGAAAATCAATATAAATGAATAACCAACATCTATATAACTAGATCTCAATATAAGTATCTAAGGATGATAGTTGGATGGAAATAAATCCACTGCCAACTCGAATATAAGAGCAAATACAATATAAGTACAACACAACAACACCATATAAGAATACCAGCTAACCATCATGGGACTCGGAGAGAAGACATCCTCGAAACATATGTAACCATCCGAATCTGTGCTCCTGCAAATACTCAAGAACGTATACACCTGGAAGGGGACCAGGTCCTCAGAGGGACGTAACAAGATACAGAACAGCAAGCCAATTTGAATACAGTAAACATGCATAATAGGTAAAAAAATATATAAGTACGCTGTACAAGACAATCTATATGAATAAAAATAAGGACAACTTTTCGACGTATGGGCAAGGGTAGGCTACTCGATCTACCTCACAACTCACACACACGTCAGTGGATATCAGAAATTGACATACCGCGGGGGTAGCGACCAGCGAGACTCCAGAAATCAACATACCGTGGGGGTAGCGGCCAGCGCGACACACGCCCGTAGTGCGAGCTATATACTATGATTTACCAGAGTGGTTAAAAGCCCATACGCCTAATGATTGTCCTCTCATGATACTAAGTGCCATGTGTGTGTCAATATATCTAATATATAGTAATGACTAAAAAAACTACACATGCAATGAATAAACGGAAATACAAAAATATACAGAAATATACTAAGCATGTAAAATACTGTAAGCAATTTGGCAAGGTATCTTGCCTGATCTGAAAAAGAATGAAGTCCCAACTCAAGGCGTCGTCCGATCTACCCGTCACATAAATTAAATAAGTTAGGTTACAAAAGTGGGTGAATAGGTTCCTCCATTTTAATCTATTTTAATTATGAATAAATTAACCTAAAATAGTATTTTTAATCTTATTATAATCTGTTTTTATTGTTAAGCTCTAATTTTGGTCCAAAGAAAGTCAACTTTAAGGATTTGTGATATGTGGCACGCAAATCGAGGCAATTCATTGATCAAAAAGTCAACCGACTCAAATCCTGGATTTGTGTATGGAATCATATATATTTTAATGCTACATGAATACTGGAATAGACGGTTTTATAAAATCACAAGTCAGTAAAGAGTTATGGCCACTAGGGCGCACAGATGACAGTTTTCGATGGTTTCCTATTTACGTTTACGTTGCACAAATTTTACAGTAGAATAAATTTATATTTTAAATTCTGTCAGCTTTTCAAAACTTTAAACGGTTTGTAATTCCGAGTTCGAGATCTCCCGAAATCTCAAAAATACCAAAACGCGTCTAATTTCGGACAATTGACACTTTTAGAATTTTCTGGAAAAATAGGTTCTGAAATTATTAAAATAAATTATATATTCAGAAAACTAACCTTGATATGGTTCTAACAAAAAAAATTGGAGCGCGTTTGGAGTCCGGAGCTAGGAGATATCGGCTTTTTAAGTCGTCATAACATACTAAAAATGAGGCTGAATTTATGACTATTTTGGACTCTTTTTGGACGAAAAAGAGGTGAATTTGGAGAAGAAAAATATGAAGGATGAGTTATTTATAATGGTGGAGACTACTTAATTGAATACGACTAGGATTGGCTAATTTGAATATGAATAGGGTCAGTTTAAATAAGGATAGGATATGCATGAAGTTGCTTTCCTAGTAGGCTCAGGATTTGAATTAATTTAAAAATAGAGTTTAAGTTTATCTCAATAATTTATAATATTAAATAGAATTAAAGATAATACAAATAATTTATATATAATCTTATTAATATCTATTAACACTAAATTAGCATCTATCTAATATTAAGACTATATATAACCAGATAAATCCTAATTAATTTCAAAAATCTAAATAAATTTCTTAAAATTCTAAACAAATTATAGAAAAAATATAATTAAATATTTTAACCTAAAATAAATATTTGGTAGGGACAATATGCAAGTATGGTCTCAAAGTAAATCATAGAAGTCCTAGAAATTTATGTTCCCTATATTTTAATTACCTAAATATTCTAGAAAAATCTTCAAAAATCTAAAATAACCTATAAATGATTCTAAATAAATATTTATATAAGTAAATATATCAAGAAATTTATTTTCTAATTAACTAAGAGAATACTCTAAATAAATTCAATATCCATAATAAATATAATAATATAAAATATACACAAAATATCTATTTTGGGTGAGGGGGTTTACAATCTACCCAACTTGCACAAATTTTGTCCTCGAAATTAAAATAGGACATGGTTTCTCTCTATCTAATCTCACTTGATCACAATCTAAAAGAATTCACCTCAAGTTTAATAATACAATTTCTACCCAACTTAAAATTTACCCACCTATCAAATAAGGCTATACTTTTAAGAAAACTATTTCTCAAATTATTTAATCATGTTATTCAATCCTCAGAAATTTTAACACCAAACATATCACCTATGGTATGCCCTTAATCAATTATAAAAGAGAGTCACTAAGTCATGTGATTAGCCTTATAGGGTATATCTAGTACTATCAGTATGTCAACTTATACCAAGCATGAGATTTCGTCTTTCCGAAATAAGGGAAGACGGAGAGCAATAATAAAGAATTCTAGGTAAAGGTGATAGAATACAAGTACGAGGTTCAAAGATATTAAGAAATTCGAAAAGAGAGTTGTCAGGGCAGTTGTGGATTGAAATCCTATTTTTGGTAATTTCCTATTTACATGCTCGTATCAGTACAGTTACGTAACTGATACGATATGTCAGACATGTCTAGGGCAAGTATATTCGTCTACTACCATATATCTCAATCCACGTAAAGTAGTCATGCGAAGAGCGAACTAAGCGCACTAAGGTTAGTTAGACCTTAATACACCGATTCTGATTAGACAATTATATCATTGTATGCACCCAATAATACATATGTCATGAGAAAGCTCGATGAAAGAATAAGCTTGCAAAAACTAGGCTATAATAGCAGCATAAGTCAAGGTAGTACATAAAATATAAGTACGCTAGATTATGATGAGAGAAGTTACAAAATAATTCAATTTCACAAAAATATAAGGCTCTACAATCTCTACAGTGGTCATACTAAATCCTTGTCTAAGTCGATAGTCGACCAAATAGGGTATGGGCTTCTAGGTTCTACAGTTTGATTAAATATTGTCATCTTATGCTAGCATACAGGTAATGTCATTCAGTTATACTTCAATAATAGGTCAAAAGACTATGTGATACTAGGTTGTGAGGCACACTACCCAACTTAAAACAATAAACTAATACTGTACTGGTCTACGAGAAAGGGTCTTGGTACTTATTAGGGTATCCTCTTACATTACATAGGTCATGGTCATCTTAAGTTTTAGTCATAGCGCTTATAGAGCAAGTGTTAATAGTAAGAATAGAAAGTTACTGGCCTTCAAGGGAAAAAGGGGATATAACTCGTATCGAGGTATGGTACAAGTTACACAATTGAAACTAAGAAATAATCATTGGGTCGCAATCTACCAGAATAACTTAAAACTATCAAGTTTTAATTACTAAGCACAGGAAATCAAAATTCAAGTTTACAACTATAATCCTAGCAAGTTATATATCCTAACATAGAATGAAATCACTTGGTATATAATCAGAGAGGTTTAGGTGGCACGAATTGAAAGATAAAGGAAAGAAATTTAGTCATCTCACTAATAGTGAGCGCTAAGGGTTCAGAGGAATAAGTCATAAAACTAAATAGAAAGACTATAGATAATGTCATGGTTTATCTAAGAGAAAGGTGGTCTGCTAATCTCCGTATTCGAGGTATGATCAAGAAAATATTCTATGCATTTCTCTTGGCTTTCTAAGGTACTGTCTGCTAATCTCAAGACAAGAATCTAAATTTATATTTCTCTAATACTATCTAACTATGAAGGTTAGGTTCAGTCCTAATATTCAATTTTGGTTTTCTATTGGTTCATCAATACTAGGATCAAACATTATGGTAAAACTTCTAACTAACTCTAGTAATGCCTATACTACTCTCAAGTCCTCAGAATACATCAAGGGGTAATGGTAAACCAATCTATAGATAAGGAATTCTAGGGTTCACTAGATATTTTAAACTTAATGGTGTGTCAACACTCTAGTTGTACTCTTAATAGGAAGGTTACCCTACTTATCATCTAGCGACATGGACTTCTATATTCTAGGAGGGGGCTATACTCAAGGAATTATCAGGAAAGTACATTAATCAAGCAGGATATAATTATTCGAATAGAATGGACTGGAAGGAGAGCGAATCATAGTCAATTGTGGATGAGATCCTATACTCTATTCCTACGAGCAAGCTTGTTCGGTACAATAACGTAACCGAGACAATATACTCTCGACCTGCATGGGCCACCACAAAAATATGTTATGCCCCAGTCCCAAAATACGTAGGACTAGGAACACGTAAGCATGCCAGCCGCATGGATATGGCAACTCCAATATATAAAAACTATATCCCACACGTACGCTGTAATATGAATATCAATCCACAAGTGATATAAAATATATCACAAGTCACAGGGAACAATCTAAATCTCATCCACAGAAAATCAATATAAATGAATAACCAATATCTATATAACTAGATCTCAATATAAGTATCTAAGGATGATAGTTGGATGGAAATAAATCCACTGCCAACTCGAATATAAGAGCAAATACAATATAAGTACAACACAACAACACCATATAAGAATACCAGCTAACCATCATGGGACTCGGAGAGAAGACATCCTCGAAACATATGTAACCATCCGAATCTGTGCTCCTGCAAATACTCAAGAACGTATACACCTGGAAGGGGACCAGGTCCTCAGAGGGACGTAACAAGATACAGAACAGCAAGCCAATTTGAATACAGTAAACATGCATAATAGGTAAAAAATATATAAGTACGCTGTACAAGACAATCTATATGAATGAAAATGAGGACAACTTTTCAACGTATGGGCAAGGGTAGGCTACTCGATCTACCTCAGAACTCACACACATGTCAGTGGATATCAGAAATTGACATACCGCGGGGGTAGCGACCAGCGAGACTCCAGAAATCAACATACCGTGGGGGTAGCGGCCAGCGCGACACACGCCCGTAGTGCGAGCTATATACTATGATTTACCAGAGTGGTTAAAAGCCCATACGCCTAATGATTGTCCTCTCATGATACTAAGTGCCATGTGTGTGTCAATATATCTAATATATAGTAATGACTAAAAAAACTACACATGCAATGAATAAACGGAAATGCAAAAATATACAGAAATATACTAAGCATGCAAAATACTGTAAGCAATTTGGCAAGGTATCTTGCCTGATCTGAAAAAGAATGAAGTCCCAACTCAAGGCGTCGTCCGATCTACCCGTCACATAAATTAAATAAGTTAGGTTATAAAAGTGGGTGAATAGGTTCCTCCATTTTAATCTATTTTAATTCTAAATAAAATAACCTAAAATAGTATTTTTAATCTTATTATAATCTGTTTTTATTGTTAAGCTCTAATTTTGGTCCAAAGAAAGTCAACTTTAAGGATTTGTGATCTGTGGCACGCAAATCGAGGCAATCCATAGATCAAAAAGTCAACCGACTCAAATCTTGGATTTGTGTATGGAATCATATATATTTCAATGCTACATGAATACTGGAATAGACGGTTTCATAAAATCACAAGTCAGTAAAGAAATATGGCCACTAGGGCGCACAGATGACAGTTTTCGATGGTTTCCTATTTACGTTTACGTTGCACAAATTTTACAGTAGAATAAATTTATATTTTAAATTCTGTCAGCTTTTCGAAACTTTAAACGGTTTGTAATTCCGAGTTCGAGATCTCCCGAAATCTCAAAAATACCAAAACGCGTCTGATTTCGGACAATTGACACTTTTAGAATTTTCTAGAAAAATAGGTTCTGAAATTATTAAAATAAATTATATATTCAGAAAACTAACCTTGATATGGTTCTAACAAAAAAAATTGGAGCGCGTTTGGAGTCCGGAGCTAGGAGATATCGGCTTTTTAAGTCGTCATAACATACTAAAAATGAGGCTGAATTTATGACTATTTTTGACTCTTTTTGGACGAAAAAAAGGTGAATTTGGAGAAGAAAAATATGAAGGATGAGTTATTTATAATGGTGGAGACTACTTAATTGAATACGACTAGGATTGGCTAATTTGAATATGAATAGGGTCAGTTTAAATAAGGATAGGATATGCATGAAGTTGCTTTCCTAGTAGGCTTAGGATTTGAATTAATTTAAAAATAGAGTTTAAGTTTATCTCAATAATTTATAATATTAAATAGAATTAAAGATAATACAAATAATTTATATATAATCTTATTAATATCTATTAACACTAAATTAGCATCTATCTAATATTAAGACTATATATAACCAGATAAATCCTAATTAATTTCAAAAATCTAAATAAATTTCTTAAAATTCTAAATAAATTATAGAAAAAATATAATTAAATATTTTAACCTAAAATAAATATTTGGTAGGGACAATATGCAAGTATGGTCTCAAAGTAAATCATAGAAGTCCTAGAAATTTACGTTCCCTATATTTTAATTACCTAAATATTCTAGAAAAATCTTCAAAAATCTAAAATAACCTATAAATGATTCTAAATAAATATTTATATAAGTAAATATATCAAGAAATTTATTTTCTAATTAACTAAGAGAATACTCTAAATAAATTCAATATCCATAATAAATATAATAATATAAAATATACACAAAATATCTATTTTGGGTGAGGGGGTTTACAATCTACCCAACTTGCACAAATTTTGTCCTCGAAATTAAAATAGGACATGGTTTCTCTCTATCTAATCTCACTTGATCACAATCTAAAAGAATTCACCTCAAGTTTAATAATACAATTTTTACCCAACTTAAAATTTACCCACCTATCAAATAAGGCTATACTTTTAAGAAAACTATTTCTCAAATTATTTAATCATGTTATTCAATCCTCAGAAATTTTAACACCAAACATATCACCTATGGTATGCCCTTAATCAATTATAAAAGAGAGTCACTAAGTCATGTGATTAGCCTTATGGGGTATATCTAGTACTATCAGTGTGTCAACTTATACCAAGCATGAGATTTCGTCTTTCCGAAATAAGGGAAGACGGAGAGCAATAATAAAGAATTCTAGGTAAAGGTGATAGAATACAAGTACGAGGTTCAAAGATATTAAGAAATTCGAAAAGAGAGTTGTCAGGGCAGTTGTGGATTGAAATCCTATTTTTGGTAATTTCCTATTTACATGCTCGTATCAGTACAGTTACGTAACTGATACGATATGTCAGACATGTCTAGGGGCAAGTATATTCGTCTACTACCATATATCTCAATCCACGTAAAGTAGTCATGCGAAGAGCGAACCAAGCGCACTAAGGTTAGCTAGACCTTAATACACCGATTCTGATTAGACAATTGTCACTACCAGAATAAGTCAAAATAGCGACGCCCAAAAACGTCGCTAAATAACAAAAAAACGTCGCTAAAAAATTTTAGCGACGTATTTAGCGACGTTTTCACGCAGTCGGGAAAAACCAAGTCGCCGAAAGGAAAAACGTCGCTAAACGTCGCTATGCCGACGTATTTTAGCGACTTTTTTGTGTCGCTAAATTTAGCGACGTTTAGCGACTCCGAGTCACTAAATAGCGACGTTTATTAAAGTCGCTAAACGTCGCTAATTAGCGACTTATATAGCGACGTAACAGCGACGTATTTAATGACCTGGCAGTACTGCCATGTCAGCAATTTGCGACGTACAGCGACATATTTAGCGACGTTTAGCGACGTATTTAGTGACGGCTAAATGCACGTCGCTAATTAGCGACTTTTTTAGCGACTTATAGTAACGTCGCTAGACGTCGCTAAACGTCGCTAAATACGTCGCTAAAGTTACAAAAAAATTAAAAAAAAACCTAAATTTTTCCAAACTATTATTCCTGCAATTTATAAATTTCTAATTTAAAATATACCCGGAGCAACCCTCCGTTGAATTCTATGGGTTCGTCGACCCCTTCGGTGGAACACTCAACACCGGATTAACAATATTGAATTTGAATAAAAGTATCACAGTCATACAATTAATACACACAAATATTATAGACAGACAATAAAAGTTTTACAGTCACACAAAATGGGCATAAACAGCATCACAGTAACACAAAAAGGGAATAAACAGCATCACACTCACACAAAATGGACATAAACAGCATCACATAATATATAAGTATCAGAGTATCACAGTAACACAAAATGCATAATATATAAGTATATGAAACATTATAGTATCAATCTCGAGGATTTCCAAAATGGGGCAGATACCAGTCCCTCAAATACTGCACATAAGCAGCGTTAATGTTATCAAGCTCCGCTATGGGTGCTGGGTGACTGGAACTCCCCGTCTGAGATACCGCCGCGATAGGTGCTGGGTGACTGGAACTCCCCGCAGGTGGTATCTCTTCCTCCCTAACAGTAGTCGGCATCACTTCCTCCTTAACAGTAGGAGGCATAACTTCCTCCTTAACAGTAGGAGGTGTCGCTCTATTGGGTGCCATCTGGTAAGATAGATGAAAACAAAGAATTAGCAAATTGACTATGTAGCAGTATAGATCATTCTAAAGTAGATTATAAAGCTTTATGTATCATTCTAAAGTAAGATAGATGAAAACAAAGAATTAGCTATTGGAACGGAAGCATAATTTAATTAAATAGCACACCAATTAATATTAAATCACTAAAAATAAAATAACTATACAAAATGACAAAATTATCCTCATCTAAAAATGTGGGGGTGACACTAACCAATACACCCATTGACACTGCATTACCCAACTTACACTAATTACTTAACTTTCAACTGAACATCGCATCATCCAGGCCCCCCCCCCTTTAGTCACTTCATAGTTCAATATTACCACCACATACATGCTATCAAGATACACACCCTCAAACTTTCTCACTTGTCATTTACTACTGCCACTGCTAACATTTTTGTTAAAATTTCATCACTGAACTTCTGCTCTTCTAATTATCAGATTGCACAGAGCACCATGTATGTGCTTGAGCAACTGACCTTCACTCCCTCCCCAGGCTCATTTCTTCATGCTTGTACAACCTGTGTATAATCCATACTCAAACACGATATTACATTCATACACTCACACACCCACAGGCACAAGTATCTCATCATCCTTACAACACTTAAGTCACTGCTATTGAGCAGTGACTCTCCTCCCCTTAGTACAACTCGAGCACCAATTGGCTCCCTCACACAGATACAACAGCAGTACCAACTACCAATACTTCCCCTATCTCTTGCGGTGTTGCTCTCTCTCTAGCAGTGCAACATAAGTTGCAGCTGTTACTGATACTTCATAGCCCGACCACAGCACAGTGATGCCCAACCCTGTTGTGTAAGCACCAAATGATGTGTACTGATATGTGCATATCACTCTACACTGCTATCACAGCTTCTATAAGCTAACCAACATACCACTTATTCCCCCACTGCCACATACACACCATTAGTCACACAGGCACCTCATTAGTTAAGGGACACACACACACAACCACGAAAATACACACACACACACACTCACACACACACACACACACACACATATATATATATATATATATATATGACATCTACACAAATACATATATCATAGCCTCCAATATAACACACACACTAGCATTTAAACAAACACTTAAAGTGTATAACTAGAAAATTATGATACACATCCATTGAGAAGCCCAAAATCCTAAAGCCCCTTAAAAATCAACAACAAAAAGTAACCTAAAAAAATACTTACAAGCAAAGCAAACCCTAACCCTAATCCTAACCCCAGGTCAAAAAACCTAACCCTATCCCTAACCCTAACCCTAACCCCAACCCTAAACCTAACTCCTGCGTCTGTGTCTGTGTGTCGTGTGTGTGTCGTGTTTGTGTGTGTGTCTGTGTGTGTGTCGTCTATGTGTGTCGTGTGTGTGTGTCTGCGTCTGTGTGTGTGTGTGTCGTGTGTGTCTGTGTGCGTGTGTCGTGTCTGTGTGCGTGTGTCGTGTCTGTCAAGTGTCTTGTGTCAGTGTCACATGAGAGAGAGAGAGAGAGAGAGAGAGAGAGAGAGAGATTACCTAGAGCTCGAGGAGGAGGAGGGGGAAGCCGGAGTAGACGCAGCCGTGGAAATCCGGTCGCCGGAGAGGGGGGGGGCGGGGGAATTCGAAAGGTTTCGAAATTTTCGACGAAATTTTCGACAGACGGAGAAAAGAAAACCGAGCCCTAATTAAACAAAAATTAGCGACGTTTAGCGACGTCACATAATTACGTCGCTAAAATTAAAATTAGCGACGCAAATGAAGTCGCTAAATACGTTACTAAATTTTTTTGATATATACGTCGCTAATTACGACGCTAAACGTCGCTAAATCAGATATATTAGCGACGTTTAGCGACCTTAATTGAACTTATAGCGACTATCCTTTTAAAATCTTAATAAAAGTCGCTAAACGTCGCTAAATGTCGCCATTTAGCGACGTCTAGCGACGCGTTTTATAGAGTCGCTGATTTAGCGACGTTTTAACTAGACGTCGCTAAAATACGTCGCTAATACCGCTTATTCTGGTAGTGTGTATCATTGTGTGCACCCAATAATACATATGTCATGAGCAAGCTCGATGAAAGAATAAGCTTGCAAAAACTAGGCTATAAAAGCAGCATAAGTTAAGGTAGTACATAAAATATAAGTACGCTAGATTATGCTGAGAGAAGTTACAAAATAATTCAATTTCACAAAAAGATAAGGCTCTAAAATCTCTACAGTGGTCATACTAAATCCTTGTCTAAGTCGATAGTCGACCAAATAGGGTATGGGCTTCTAGGTTCTACAGTTTGATTAAACACTGTCGTCTTATGCTAGCATACAGGTAATGTCATTCAGTTATACTTCAATAATAGGTCAAAAGACTATGTGATACTAGGTTGTGAGGCACACTACCCAACTTAAAATAATAAACTAATACTGTACTGTCTTAAGGATACCGCAGAAACTCCTATTAAGGTCTACGAGAAAGGGTCTTGGTACTTATTAGGGTATCCTCTTACATTACATAGGTCATGGTGGTCTTAAGTTTTAGTCATAGCGCTTATAGAGCAAGTGTCAATAGTAAGAATAGAAAGTTACTGGCCTTCAAGGAAAAAAGGGGATATAACTCGTATCGAGGTGTGGTACAAGTTACACAATTGAAACTAAGGGATAATCATTGGGTCGCAATCTACCAGAATAACTTAAAACTATCAAGTTTTAATTACTAAGCACAGGAAATCAAAATTCAAGTTTACAACTATAATCCTAGCAAGCTATATATCCTTACATAGAATAAAATCACTTGGTCTATAATCAGAGAGGTTTAGGTGGCACGAATTGAAAGATAAAGGAAAGAAATTTAGTCGTCTCACTAATAGCGAGCGCTAAGGGTTCAGAGGAACAAGTCATAAAACTAAATAGAAAGACTATAGATAATGTCATGGTTTCTTTAAGGGAAAGGTGGTATGCTAATCACTTGGTCTATAATCAGAGAGGTCTACCGTAGAAATTCAATGTCTATAATAAATATAATAATATAAAATATACACAAAATATCTATTTTGGGTGAGGGGGTTTATATGTTCGGTGTGCGAGATGAATTCATTGAGGGTGTACAACAGTTCCTACAGTTCGCCAAGGCATTCTCTCAGTACATGGACGGTACCAAAATCAAGTGTCCGTGTGTGAGATGTCGCAACAGAAAATATCATCCAGAAGTGGAAGTCCAATATTATTTGTACTCGAAGGGCTTCACGATAAATTACTATCAGTGGATCGTGCAAGGAGAACTTGTATCTCTAGCATCGGAGTTGGAGCCCTATGTGGAGCCTTATATGGATGTCCATGACCACGATGCTTACAACGACGGGTTGGTGAACATGGTTTATGATGCGACGGGGCCTAGTTTCAATCCAGACAATTATGATACGGTGGGACCTAGTTTCAATCCGGACAATTATGATTCAGATGAGGAGGCACCGAATGCCGATGCTGCAAAGTTTATGGAGTTGCTGGAGAATGCAAGGACTCCACTATATCCTGGTTGTGAGGATCATTCACCGTTGGAGGTGGTTACAAGATTATTGAGCATCAAGTCCAATTTTAACATGTCGCAAGAATGCTATAATCGACTGATCGATTTGATTATAGAGATCTTGCCCGAAGGTGCAAAGTTGCCTAAAGACTTCTATCGATCTAAGAGGATGGTGAGATCGCTTTGGATGGGATACGAGAAAATCGATGCTTATCGCAACGGTTGCAAGTTGTACTACAAAGACGACAAGGATGTAGATGCGTATAGATTCTGTGGTGCTGATCGCTACAAGGCCACTGTTAGAGGAAAGTCTATCGGTGCAAGAAAGCCTACCGATTCGTTGCACTACTTGCCTTTGACGCCGCGGTTGCAACGGTTGTTTATGGATAAGGAGACTGCAGAAAATATGAGTTGGCACAGGCGAAAACAGATCGAAGGAGTATTGGATCATCCATCCGATGGAGAAGCATGGAAGCACTTTGATCGAGAGTATCCATATTTTGTCGAAGATCCGCGTAATGTCAGATTAGGGCTCTCCTCTGACGGTTTTACCCCATTCGGACTTTTGGGCTCCCAGTATTCGTGTTGGCCTGTGATCGTCACTCCGTACAATCTACCATCTTGGATGTGCATGAAGACTCCGTATATGTTCCTATCCGTTATTATCCCGGGTCCGAACAATCCGAAGAGGAACATCAATGTGTATTTACAGCCTTTGATAGATGAGTTGAATCAGCTGTGGGAAGTAGGTGCCAACACGTACGATGTTTCTTGAAAGCAGAATTTTCAAATGAGGGCAGCACTTATGTTGACCATCAACGACTTTCCGGCCTATAGAATGTTATCGGGATGGAGCACCCATAGTCGTCTCTTATGTCCGTATTGTATGGACCGTACTAAGGCTTTTCATTTCATACACGGAGGAAAACCGTACTTCTTCGATTGTCATCGACAATTTTTATCGAAGGATCATCCATACCGGAGGAACCGGAATGCTTTTCGTGCGGGAGTTGTGGAGAAGGCCAATCCACCGCCAAGTTGGCCCAGATACACAATATGGGAAGAGGTAAAAGATTTACCAAGTGCTATCGAAGAGCCTGCTAAGGGGTACAAGTGTGACGGATTTGGTCGCACCCATAACTGGACGAAGAGGAGTATATTCTGGGATCTGCCATATTGGAGCACCAATCTGATCAGACATAACCTTGATGTCATGCATATCGAGAAGAATGTGTTTGATAACATAATTAATACTGTAATGGAGGTAAAGGGGAAGACGAAAGATAATCTGAAGGCCAGGTTGGACTTAGAAGAAATATGTAGACGTCATGCATTGCATTTGATAGAGAAGGGGAATGGAAATTTAAAGCAACCTAAGTCAGTTTTCTCACTGGAGAAAGAGGATAAGGAAGACTTTGTAGGTGGATTCAGGGTCTAAAATTTCTAGACGGGTACATGTCGAACTTGAGAATATGCGTCAACCTTAAGGAGAACAAACTGGCGGGTATGAAGAGCCACGATTGTCACGTATTCATGGAGAGGTTAATTCTGATTGCATTTCGGGAATTCTTA
The DNA here is from genome assembly GCA_036927795.1 of Iris macrosiphon. Lineage (NCBI taxonomy): Eukaryota > Viridiplantae > Streptophyta > Magnoliopsida > Asparagales > Iridaceae > Iris > Iris macrosiphon. The sequence goes on along the minus strand of JAYESA010000039.1, from coordinate 706,533 downwards.
TCGCAGGTCGTTTGGGATCCATTGACAGAGCTAAGCATATTCTTCAGAGATCTTTGTTGTACTAAGTTGCTCGTCGATCATCTAAAAAAGCAAGATAAGGACATTGCGGTAACACTATGTAAGCTCGAGAAGGTGTTTTCTCCTGGATTCTTCGACTATATGAAACATTTGCCAATTTATATTTCCTATGAGGCACGTGTTGGTGGTCCTGTCGGTTATCGGTGGATGTACCCCTTTGAGCGACATCTGAATCACCTAAAGAGAAAGGAGAAAAATAAGGCACGAGTTGAGGGCTCTATTTGTGATGCTTATGTTCTCGAGGAGATTACAAACTTTTGCTCGACGTATTTCAAACCGCATGTTGCTACTAATAGAACGAAAGCTCCAAGAAATGACGACGTATATCAGGAATCTAATGATGCAATAATCAAAGTATTCAATGCATCCAGAAAGCCTTCAGGAAAAATAAAGAAAAGATATTTCAATGACGACGAGCTAAGGGCTGCTCAGTTGTATATATTACTCAATTGCAACGAGGATGAAGTGGAGAAGCTAGAGGGGTAAGTAATTAATACGTCCACATTTACATTATCTCAATGTAATAGTATAAGATACTATTATGCTACTAATCAGCAGTTGCTTCATTGTTTTTCAGCACATATAATGATGAGTTGAGGTCGGTTAGACCCTACTTAACAGACGAAGAAGTAGAACAAGAAATAAGATGCCATTTTCCTTCTTGGTTGAGCGCATATGCAAGATGCTTGGTAATTACGTTTTATTTTTGTACTTGCAAAACAAATAACTTACTATCACTACTTTGGTATTTAGGTCGATCGTCTAATAACACCCGAGACTGAATCTATTAGAATTCTAGCCAAGGGACCAATTACTGCCGTTAAAATATGGCCAAGTTTCTGTGTGAATGGGTTCAGGTTCAAGTCAACAAATGCTCCTATCAAAGACAACTTTCTGGATCTTGATTCCACGAAAAACAGTTGTTTGTGTATCAAATCTTCGAACTACAAAGATGTCAATTCAGGCAATGATTTCTTTGGCATCTTACGAGAGATTGTGGAGTTGACATATAATTATGGCACAGAACCTGCTAATATCGTGCTATTCAAGTGTGAATAATTCGATCCGATTCAAGATCAAGGTTGGAAAATTGACAAGCATGGCCTTGTGGATATAAACTACAAGCGTAGATATCAAGGCTACGAACCATTTGTCCTATCAAGTCTGGCTCAGCTCGTGTAATTCACAACTTATCCTAGACGGGGGACAGCGAGGTCGGATTGGTGGGTATTATGCAAGACTAAAGCTAGAAATACCTTTGACATTGACGAAATAGCTTATCAGGAGGACGATCTACCTCTTGTAACAAATATTGTAAATATGGACTCAACGGAAGTTACTCATTACACGAGTAATAATGTAGAAGATGTAGAATTATCCGAAGAGAAAGACGAAGTAAATGAAAGTGAAGACGAGAAGGAGGAAGAGGAGGACGAGGAAGGCGAACAAGATGAATTTTCTGAAGATGATTGAAAATAAAATATATTGCCTGTAGAATGTAACTATATTTTGACTGTAGAATGTACTATTTTAACGAATATATATATTATATTTTGACTGTAGAATGCTTTGAGATATGTATCACATTTCGACTGTAGAATGTACTATATATTTGTTCTTTTCTATATTCATTATATGATGTTATCAGATATGACAGGACGGCACGGAGTATTCGGCAGGTCCCGAGGTAGACAGAGTGCTCCTCCGGTACTACCTACTATTGGTTCCGGACCATCGTCGCCCAGTACTTCAGTATATCGATCACTCACATCTCTGACTGTTGGGACGAGTAGTTCTAGGCGTTATAGTACACCCTCGTCCAGCGTTCCTCCTGCTGACAGAACCATGGGGACAGATGAGCATGTCGAGGAGGTCGTGCCCACTTTGTCCCAGCATCAACAAGATCCTCCATGCGCACCTCCGGAGGAGAAGAGGACAGAGATTTGGGCCGACGGTACAAAATAAGTCAATTAGATGGCTTAGTATAATATATATCGTGTATTTCTTTATTCATCGTATATTGAATTTTTCGATCAAAATAATTATCTCTGTATAGATATCGTCCATCGTCGGTTCAGAGACGCCTGGGCCAATTTCTGAGGAACAACTACGGTGGCCCTTGGATCAACTACTTTGAGGCTCCGGAGGAGAGGAAGGCATTCTGGTTTGCGCACTTCCAGGTAAAAGTATATTAAATAAATCATCTAATTTATGCATATTATATAACTTATCCATGATGCTCACTTACTAAATTATTTATTGTAGCAAACGTATTTATATCCTCCAAACTGGGCCGAGTTGATCGAGCAGCTCTTTCCTACCGTTGCCGCCAAGCTTATCCGAGATGCTCTGGATGACCAGAAGGCTCGTGATCGTGCTGGAAAAACGATCCAAGGTTGGATCACGCATGAGCAGTGGACTACGATGAGGGCTAGATTCGACGATCCGAGCTACAAGGAAAGGTTTGAGAAGGCCAATGCGGCTAGGCGGAATGCTGCCAAGTGGTGTGGTGGCTCGATTCCGATGACGGAATATTTTCGTCGTTTGGTATGTTTTTTTAAATATATTATTTTAATGTAAGTACAATAAAATGGTACTTGGAAAAAATGTTTAAGTTTAGTACTAAATAATATATTTTTAACATGTACAGAGGGGTGAGGATGCAAACATGGTGACCGTCTTCTTGGCCACCCATCGCAAGGACGAAAATCTCATTGATGAGAGGGCCTCGCAGACCTATGTAAGTATTACTTTACTTTGTGTTAATTTTAATATAACTTAGGCAATTATCGAGTTTTTAAACCTTTCTAGGCAAAATATCTTAGGCTGCGTGAGCGGGCGACTGCTAGTGCACCTACACCTGGAGAGGCTGGTACTTCCTCGCAGCCCGCTCCAACTCCGTCGGCGGACGACCTGTGGGTGATAGCAGCTGGTGGTCTCTAGAGGGGTACGTACTACGGTACGGGATCCTATGGCGCCCTGGTTGCGACGCAGTCATCTAGGGCCTCCCCGACAGCTGCACATTCCACACATCCCTCGCAGTCGCAGCCCTCGCAGTCGCAGTCCTCGCAGTCGTCGACCAGAGTCCAGGTGACCATTGACCGTCAGATTGCGTCTCTCCGTGACGAGTTGCTACGAAGGATGGAGGAGCAGCCCTAGTCCCAGCCCAGGCGGACGATCCGACGCTCATCACACGATTCGATATGCTCGACCGTAGCATGACGGAGCTCCGGGATTTGACAAATGATATTAGAGCCTCGACAGACCGCAACATCATAGAGCTGCATGCCTCACAGCTATCGATGGGCGAGAGGCTGACAATGATGCAGGATTCAATGGTTCATAGCAGTACGAGGCTGTTATCTACCATGGATTCTTACAACCAGCGACTCGCAGACTTGGAGCGGGTACGGCCTCCTGGTGCGCCTACATTGACACAGACTCCACCGACGTCACTACCTTCTCCATCGACATCGGTGTCGATTCCACGGGACGAGTATGAGTTGTTCTTATCCTTCAGGCGCGCCGGTGGTCAGCCTCCTGCAGATCCGCAGTAGTATAGCTAGTTGCTGGATATTTTTATTTTTTTTATTATTTAGGATGCGATTGTATGGATATAAATTTGCCATATTCTTTAGGATAAGATTTGCTGGATGCTTTCTTTTCTTCATATTTTATTATATTATTCATATTAAATATGTTATTTTACCGGTGTTGAGTGTTCAGTGCCTATTTTTCCCTATTTTTCTCCAGTTCAATGATACAAGTTGCAACTTGTTAGCCTAAGTTTCCTCTATCATAAGTGCTGCTGCATCTCAACTCAGTATCTTCCTCATACTGGTATAGTCAAAATACTCCCATAATGCATATTTGTGCATCTCTACCTCTGCTACATGTGCTGCAATACTTTCCTTCACTTCACTGCAGTACAAGTCACTACTCAAGCTCTCATACTACCTACTCGCATAATAATCAGCAGGTAAAATAAAGCCTACACCTTAATTCCCTCCAGGCTTCACTCACCTCTATCTCTGATACTCTGTAATTCGAGTATCAAGCCAACCACAGTCCCTGTACAAACTCAAACACACTGAATTATAATACACACACTCTCTCCCTATCTCTGAGCATATTAAGACCAACACACAACATAAATAGTACTGCCTTAATTCACTGATATTCACACAGTTTCTAATATATTTTGGTTTACAACTGATGACTGATACTTGGCCTGAATTTACCCAGTGCACTAGAATTTCCCCTCTTGTTGCTGCTACTGTGTCCCTTATTCAATTATTTCTACTACATGCTCGAGTCCCCTCATGGCACATAAGCTGATCACACCACACAGAACCTACTAACAGTCACAGTGTTTATTCCTCTATACATCCCTGTAACACTGCTACACTATATGTAGTATAAGACACATACACGCACAATCACTGCAGGTTTACCCTCCTGCACACCACCTGATAATGAACCACATCCATAGCACATTCAAATGAACATCAAGCAGACTATAGGTAATAATTATAGCTATATGTACTATTATATTTATATCAAACATTAGTTAACAACCATCATATACCTGATAATGTACCCAAGAGGGTTGGCAACCCAAAAATTTAATTTAGTATTCTTTTTTTTCTGTAAAATTAGCGACGTTTAGCAACGTTAATATACGTCGCTAACTACGTCGCTAATTAGCGATGTTGCTACACGTCGCTAATGATGTCGCTAAAGACGTCGCTAAAATTGTCACTGTACGTCGCAAATTGTTGACATGGCAGTATTGCCAGGTCATTAAAGACGTCGGTGTAACATCGCTATATAAGTCGCTAATTAGCGACGTTAATAAACGTCGCTAATTAGTGACGCAGCGTCGCTAAACGTCGCTAAATTTAGCGACACATTAAAGTCGCTAAAAAACGTCGGCATAGCGACGTTTAGCGACGTTTTTTCTTTTAGCGACTTGCTTTTTTCTGACTTCTTTAAAACGTCGCTAATTACGTCCCTAAACGTAATTAGTGACATTTTTTGGTCATTTAGCGACGTTTTTAAACGTCGCTAATTTGACTTTTTCTAGTAGTAGTAGTAGTATATATATATATATATATATATATATATATATATATATATATATATATATATATATATATATATATATATATATAAAGAGGGTTTGGGTGTTGACCTAGGTAGTTGGGCTGGTCAACACTCCTTGGAATTGGGTTTTGGCTTTTCATGTAGATATTTCAAAGGCTAGGATTTGCATTGTTTCAAAATGGAGGGCTAAGGTTTGATGAGGGGTTGATGTTAAGTGTTACACACTCCAAAATTATGGAGAAAATTTACCTGAAGGAAAATTGGATTTCTTCATGTGTTGGTCCAATGGGGTGTAGACACCTCAATGCACTTTTGCATAAAAGTGCCCAATAATTGAAAAATTGCACAAAGTGAAGTTTTGGATTAATTAATTAAAATTAATATTATTGGTTTTCTAAAATTAATTGGATGTACATGGGGCTAGAATAAGGTGGGACACAAGTGTCATGAATGAAGAAGACTCAGAATAGTATATTATCATAATTTGGGTTGCACAAAATGGGTCGAGATTGTGTCTCCAATTTCGATTGGAACGTACAAAGATGTAAAGTTGGATTTATATAGAATTAAATACAATTTTTTACAATGAATATTGTGCAACTAAAATGAAGCACACAAAGGCATAGTTATAAGTCACACAAGATCAAAATAGAAGGCGGGCACTTCTAGGACAAGGGTGTAAAATTTGTAGGAAGGCAAGGGCTAGAGTAGTGCTCCAATTATCGAAGCAATGGTAAGGCACAACAATAAAATAAAATTACAATAATAAATTATAAAACTAAATAATTAACCCAAAATAATACAAATTAAATTCATAACCCTATATTTGGTCAGGGGTTCATCTAGTGGGCTTCTAGGTCTAGTCTACTAACTCATACATTTAATGAACACTATACAATATAATATATATATATATATATATATATATACTCATATTATGCAATTATTTAAAATAAATACACACAACACTTATAATATATAAAATGACAAAATTATCCCTATTTCAGGATGTGGTAGTGACAAGTCTACCCTCCTTAGAAAAATTTTGTCCTCAAAATTTAAGATCCTCAATAGTTGTATATATTTATTTATTTATTACCATCAAAATTTAAATTCATTAAACCATATAATCATGAAGTAAATCCATATTGTTATTTCACAAAAATTTTAAAATTCTATAAATATCTTATTCCTGAAAATCTTCAAATTTAAAATCAAATTCTATTCTTATCACAATCTCCTCCAAAATTTTAAGTTAATAACTAAATATAAAATTTAATATCCAATCCTCAAAATTTTAAATTCAACCAGTGCATATTTATAAAATTTAAAATCTCATCCCAAAAATTTGAATTCAGACACTAATCCATTAGTGATCTTATTCCTCAATTCTTTTTCCACACAAAACTCAAACAATGTAATACTTGCAAAATCTTAAATTACAACATTCAAAAAGTAAATTTTTAATTCCATATCTTGCAATCAAATAAATATAATGATAATCTCCTTAATTTTCTCGAATTTTAATGACAAATTCAATCATATCTTAATCTTCATAAAAATCAATGATTTAACAAATCGTCAATTCTGCCATATTAAGTTCTCAACTCTTTATTTAAATTAATATTTATCCTTGAAATTTAAGGCACCTTGTCTCTTTCTGTCCAGTCATAACTTCTTCATTAATCTCCACTACGGTCAAACCCCCAACGATCAAAGTCTAAAAAAATCCTACTTACCGTCACACAACATGCAATCTAGAGAAAACATACATGGTTATGGTCACTTTTGTCATGGTATTGCTGTCTCTGTCGAGGTGTACTACTAACTAGATTCTAGCAAGAGAATTATTGATACCAACTACGGTACTAAGAAATCAATCAATCAATAAAATAGATGGAAAATAAATAGAAGGAAAAAAAAGCACATAATCTTCTTACCCATCACTTGGACATATTTATCCTCTATCATACACTTAACTTTGGCACATTCATTCATAAATTTCTATCCCTATACACTGATACCCATATCAACTAATCACTAGTCCACAAGATATCCATGGATACGTCCTCATTGCACACACCTGTCTATTAATACCAAAATCTGATACCAAGAACCTCTAACACAACCATAGGTCAAATAATGCATCCAAAGTTTGATATCTCTATCCCTTGGTACCACTGTTTCTACTACAAGCACACCCACTGTTAATCTCTTACCTACTGTAATTGTTAATACTAGTTGTTCTTATCACTCAAGTGTACGCCAAGTGCAACACAACACACTAAGTACTACTCCCTCTAATACAACTCTAGATGGACACCCAAGTCAGTTTGTAGTGCCATCTCAGGCATGCTCAAGCCAACAGATCCTTACATATGCACTTCATCCACTCACATACTGTTATACATTTCTTACCCACCATAAAATTTTATCCTCAAAATAAAATCCTCAAAATTTAACTTCTCGAACAATTTAAAATAAAATGCATATACTTTCCTCAAAAGTCAAATATTCAAATATTGAAATAAAATTTTAATCACTTCCAAAAATCTTTATAACTTTGACTTTGTTTATTGAATTGAATTTGAATCCTCAAAAATTTTAATCACATAAAATCTCAACTCCTCAAAATTTTTAAAAATTAGAATTTTTCTAATCTTCAAATTATAAATTTAAATCCACATCAATCTAAGTATACATATAAATACCCACAGTCTCTAACACTCAAGGTACACACAAATACACCAATTGTCTACACTCCTCAACTGTGTACTGAATATTGCACTGCCTGGATTACTTGCAATATTGCTTCCAAAAATTTTCTATCTATATTAACTGATACACCAATCTAATATTATCGCACAAGATACTTACGGTTACTAGTACATTGCTCAACTAATCCTTGACATAGAAATACTAGCACTCTTGGTATAGTAACACTAGCTTCCTTATTAGATCACCTCATCACACTCACTAGAACTTACGATCACTTGCACTTTCTATAATACACATGTTTTACTTCACTCTCAAGGCAGGCATATGGTCCCATATCTCGATTGATGTATAAGTATCTCTCTTAAACCTTTTACATACTGATACACTAATAAGTGATATACTACATATCTTCCATGACCAATCTTGATATTTCTCAACCCATGGCACACTATTAGAATTTTTTAATACTCATGCTTCCACTTTCATGAACTTTCGTATTGACACTCAACACCCACTATGCATTCTGCACACAATTTCTAGACACTCTTCTATCTATTGCTTCCAACACATCACTGACCTCAATATCAGGTGATACATCTATTATTAGTCATATACCGGTACACTCATATCAAATCACATATCAAGGCCCTTCTTTTATCTGTAACACTAGTCTCTCTACTTAGTACAATATATTTTTATTGTCTCACACTCTTTTATACACTTAGGGGTATCCTCCAACTATGGCACACTCATTTATTCCCTTTATGCGTATACATTCCTTTACTCTTGACACACCCAAGTATCAACCATCAAATTGAATATCATGCTCCATTAATTTTTAACAAAAGTTTCCTTAATACTTAATTGTTTATATGGATCACCTAACTACATGAATTCATGACTATCCAGAACTGGCATGCTGACTCTGATACTAACTCCTGGAACCATCATTGATACTCTTTACTCCCCCTTCTACCTATAGTACCAATACTAACTATAATGATACATATGATAGAACTATTGCTATAAGGTACTACGTTATGGGTTAACTCTAGATTGATGCCTACTGCTCATATGTCCAACCAAGAAACACTTACAAACTCACAAGCCACACTCAGTCAACACTGATACAAGACACAAACATAATTGTAAGTCACCAATTATCACACTAACAAGAAACCCTAATGGAATGCAGTTCTATAAGGAACTGGACTAAGGACTGAAGTTATCTCTACTGCTAGCAAAGAAAATGATGGAACAAGGTCCTATAATAACAAGTGTAGATAAGTATTAAGATGATACTATAAGAACCAATTTAAGATACAATCTGATAATCATATACGTCTATCCAAAATTATGACACTCAGAATCCTCGCCACGCCAGTGAACATAGCTGCGATAAACGATAGGCTCCACAACTAAGGTATGCAACTCTATAATCATGTCATCTAGAATCCTCACCACGCCAACCAGTATGGCTGTGAAAAATACTAAATTCATAACTAAGATATGTACATCCGAAGTCAGGTTCCTACGTTTCTGACACGCCAGCAAATATGAATGCGATGAAATCTATGCTCCATAACCAAAGCAAACATTTTACCTTTCTCACTGTCCTCATCAACATATGTCATCAGATAATACCATAATTTTAGTCCATAAAGTTTATCTCGATATGAAATCAAACTCAACAACGACACCAAGAATTATATTTAACAATCGATCAAAAAGAATCAAATTTAATAACAACAAGTAAGAGCGAACGGAACAAGGAAAAAGATTTAAATTAGAATTTACAATAAGATTCTCAAGGGTCATCCCAGGAATCTCTCAAATAATTTGTGATTGAGTATCCTCTCTCATCCTAGTATCCTATGTCCTATATCCTATCGCAGGCACATAGTAGTACAACTAAGATATTACACTACCACGATATCGCACAACTTGCAAAGTCGGACCTGCATGGGCCATCACTAAATATGTGTCACGACCCGCACCCAGAAATTGGGCATGAGTCATGGGTACGTCCAGCCTACGCCACAACATCGGCGGTAAAGCGCTGTCTAGGTCTCAATAATATACTAAACATGTAAACCCCGTGAATTTTCAAATTATTAAATCTTGGATTTTTCCCAATTTTCGGGAATTTTCTGGGAATTTTCTGTAATTAAAATCAAGGTTTTCAATTAATAAATGATTTTTAATTTGCAATAAATAATATTAAAATATCATGAAAATAATATTTTTGGGTGTAAAATGGAAAACTGGACTTAGGGAAATTTTTCTGGATTTTTCCGGGCCTCAGACATATTTTTAAAAGCCTAAAAAAACATTTTTCTAAATTAATTAATTAAATAGTTAATTACTGTTTTAATATTATTATTATTATTATTATTGTTAATTTGTTTTTTTTTATTTTTCGGTTTGGGCCGGCCCAGTGGGCCGAGCCCATTGGTTCAACCCAGCCCAGCCCAACCATCTCCTTAGCGGGTCGGGCGGGTCCGCTCACCCGGATCCGCGCCCGACCCGGAACCCGCCCGGTCACCCCTGTCACCCAGTCCCCCGTTTTCGTCGCCGGCGCCGGAAAACGCGCGCGCCACGGCCACGCCCTCCTCCACGTCCGCTCTCCCCTCCGTTTCTCCCGCCACGACGCCTCGGCTGAGCCCCCTCGCAGCCCCCTATATAAACCCCCATCTCCGCCTCCATCCACCCCAAAACCCGAAACCCTAACCCTAACTACCCCGACTCCGGCGAACCCCGTCCGGCGACCTCCTCCTCCCTCAGCCCCTGCGACGCCTTCCCCCAGGCGGAGCTCCTCCTCCTCTCCCCTTCCTCCTCCTCCCCAGGCGGAGCCGACCCCCGAGCCCTCCTCCCCGCTGCTGTCTCCCCTCCGCCGGAGCCGCAGCCACCGCCAGCCCCTCGCCTGAGCCACCGCAGCCCCGGCCTGACCTCGCCGACCGACGGCGTACCCTCCAGCAGCCCCGGACACGCCGCGGACACGACCCAGACGCGGATACGAGCCCGGACACGCCGCTGACACGTCCAGGACACGAGCTCGATTCGGACTCGAAAACCCCGATTTCTCGGTCCCCTTCAGGTATTCGTATCTTGCAACCCTGATCTCCGTTTTAGATTCCGTAAATTCCTGCGCGTAGCCTGTATGACCCTCTCGGTGCCCGGACAAACTGTTCGGGGCATCGCGGCCTGTGGCGATCGCACACCGCGATCCAAAAATAGGAAAAAACCAGACCCTGTTTCACCCCGGAACCGAGTACGTCCCGCCAAACGGGACGACTTGGTCCCGTGCGGTCTTCACAGATACGTGTGCATCATCGATACGGACGTGTGAGTCTTCGTGGAAGCTGATTCGGGTGTGCGTGCACACCGAAATCAACGCGTATCCGCGGACATCGCCCCGTATCCGCCTTTTCGGCAATTCACCCTAACTTCGTGCACACTTGTCAGATCGAGACGAAACTTATGCCATCGGACTCATAGCGATACGCTGGTCCTGTGGGTCAAGTTTGTTTTGATTCTGAGAATGTTGACGAAATCGCGTGTCGTGGGCCCCATAGGTCCCGCTCGACGGGCGATTTTGTGTTCGGCTCATCGGAATCCAAATCTGGAAGTTCCGTTCGGTTTGTATCAGCGTTCCTGACCTGTTGACACTGAGTTTGGTGAATTTAGAGACCTTTGACCCGGACACGTTTTTCGGTGCAAAGCGGGCCCACCGGCGGACCCCGTTTTGACCCGAAACTGTCGTTTTTGCCCTTGTCTCCAATTTGGACCCAAGGACAGGCGTTTCTAGCTGTTTGACATCTTCTGAGCGTGATGGTAATGTCTATTTCAGCTTTTGGACTCATCTCTGGAAACTTCCCCTAGAACAATTAATCGGATCCAAACAACAGGCAAGTACCTGCACTTCAAGTTAATCTTTATATTGTGATAATTAATTCCCTGCTCTACTAGTACCCTTGCTGATTACACGTAGTGTTAAAGTACTGTATTTCATGTCTTGAATATTGGAGTTCATGTCTTGTTTACCTATCGGGTGGGAGAATACTAGGAGGCATGTAGTTTACCCTTTCCCATGTATTGTTTAATAGCTGTTGGTACACGACTGTCCATCAGCCAGATCTCGATTGTATTGTTTAATAGCCGTCTATGACGGCCAGATTAGCCTTATAAACCCCTACATACCAACTATGTATTCTAAAACAAACACAAGTTCACACAGATAGTTCTAGTCTTGTTATAGTTCTTACTGACTGTTGTAGTTTCATTTCCCGTTTCACTTTATTTCCTGCTTTCTCATATTCCTGTTTATAGCATTAAACTCTGAGATGTTGATATTTCCTTTATGCAATTTCTCAATATGATACTCAGTTAATTGTCATAAATATTTAGTTTAGTCTTGTTGTGCACTGTGTACTTTGCTCCTTTCCTGACTGGATACGTTGTTTAGGCAATGATGAGAACCTTGCCCCTACCTACTATGGACCCTATGAGCCAGCAGGTGATACAGTTGCAGAGCCGGTTCCCACCCAGGAGACTACTCCTGCAGAGTAGTTAGCATTAGCTATCTTATTCCTATTTCTTATCTTATAAATCGGGTTTGTCCCCGACTTCATTCTGAATTTCTGTACTAAACATTTGAATCTGTTGTCACATTTATTTCAATTGCAATCTTAAGTTTCCATTCTCATTATTATCTTGCTTATTTTATTTGTGAATGCGCTAGTTAGTAAGTGTGGTTTTGACCTAGACAGCGTACTACCGCCGATTCTGCGGCGTAGGCTGGACGTACCCACGCACTCGTGCCCGAATTTCCGGGTATGGGTCGTGACACGTTTTTATGGTGGCCCATGCAGGTCTAACGACTAAATTGTTCGGTTCCAACTTAGGGACCGAACAGGCCTGCAACAAGATTGAGGATTTTAGGATACAGCTCATTCACAGTATAGGATCCTTATTTCAATCCTTGATATTACTTCTGATCAATTTTCCTATCGCCCTTGATTTCCAATTAATCTATTCTGATCTTCCTATCCCTTAATCTTTCAGAATGGTTCAGACGAGGAACACAGTAGGAGGCACATCAGAACCAGTTGAGCAGAATGTGCCCGAAACTCTTGTACTCCCGCCGCCTCCATCCGTTCCGGCAGTTACTCTAGATGGGGCACAACTACTTGGAGTGTTCCAGGGACTAGTGGAATCCCAGAAAGAACAGACTGCACTTCTGCGGACCAGCCTCTCAGAAGCTATTAAGTCCCAGGAGTCGCCACACAAGAGGCCAGGGAGTGCCAAAGACTTCAAGAACCTTAGGCCTCTAGAATTTTATGGAACTGAGGGCATTCTCTATGCTGATGAGTGGATAGAGAATGTCGAGAGACTCCTGAAGACTGCCCGGGTTCCCGATGATCTCAAAGTGGAGTCCGCAAGCCTGCAACTGTTCGATATAGCTCGAACCTGGTTTAGAGACGAACCCCAACTATCTGCTCCTGACCTCACATGGGATGACTTTAAGAGACTATTCAAGGAGAAATTCTACCCCGAAGTGGCTCGGGAAGCTCTCGAAAGCCAATTCGAGAGACTGGAACAAGGTAACCTATCTGTTGATGAGTATACTGCTGAATTTAGCAGGTTAAGCCACTTTGCGGAGTACATGGTTCGTACCCCGGAAGACAGAGCCCGTAGATTCAAGAAGGGGCTGTCTCCGGATATTCGCCTTGCTGTCACCACCAGCCGAGCCCGCACCTATGAGGAAATCTTAAACGTGGCACAAGGCGTTGAGAGAGACCTGGGGCATAAGCTAAAGCGAGAAAGAGATACCGGAAATGCGGGACCCAACAAACGCCCATTTCAACAACAACAACAGAGGTCCCCGCAGCAAACCCAGCGTCCTCTCCCTCGAGCTCCAGCACCCCAACACCAGGCTTAAGGACAGAACCAACAGGCTGCTACTTGTAACTTTTGCCGAAGACCGGGCCACACTTGGCAAGTTTGTAGGAAGAGACTAGGTGCCTGCCTATATTGTGGCTCAACAGAACATCAAGTGAGGGACTGTCCCGCTACTCCAAGACGCGGACAAGCTTACGTGATGACCGTGGAGAACGCGCAAACTCTGGAAGCAGCTAATGCGCGTAAGTGATTCGTAGATACCTTTCCTAGTATTGTTTAGCTCATGCCTATTGGTTCGTGACCTCAGCCTCAACCTAGTAATTTTGAACTTGCTAAATAACCTGGTATGCTTTTAAAATTTGATAACTGTTTTAGGGACTTTTGCTATTGTGCTTATTTTGTGTTATTTTATGAACTTCAAATTTGTACCTCCTTTCAACATTATCTAGCGCACTTGAATTTTGCTGAACTTGACATATGCTGCTATTTTATAGCTTAGTTTTGCAAGCTTACCTTTATCGGGCTTGTTCAGGACACATGTATTACTAAGGCCTGATCAACCCCACTAATACAAGTGTCTACTCAGAATCAGTGTACTACGGTCTGATCAACCTTAGTGCATTTTGATTCGCACTTCGCACGACTACTTTACGTGGATTGAGAGATATAGTGACTAGTATACTTGCCCTAAAACATGCCCGAGCATATCGTATCAGTTACATAACCGTACTAATACGAGCGTGCGAATAAATGATTACCAGAATAGAATCTCAATCCATAAACCGCCTGACAATCCCCATTAGAATTCTTTAAAACGCCTTGATCCCTGTACCTCTGTTCTACCACCTCGCCCTTAAACTCTTTATTATTGATCCTCGTCTTCCCTTACTTCGGAAAGACAGAATCCTGTGTTTGGTGTAAGTTTGATTTGTAGTGCTAGATGATAACCCTTTATGACTAAGGCAATACCCTAGGTGATGTGTTTTGTGTTGCAGACTTAAAGATTCAATACCATGATTTATTAAGTTGAGACATAGCCTTACTAGTTGTACAGCCTTAGATGATATATGGGTAAAATTCTAAGTTGGGTAGTGACCACAATCAAGTGAGATTGGACAGAGAGAACCCTGCTATAATTTTAAATTTCGAGGACGAAATTTTTGTAAGTTGGGTAGGTTGTAAACCCCCTGAATTTTCAAATTATTAAATCTTGGATTTTTCCCAATTTTTGGGAATTTTCTGGGAATTTTCTGTAATTAAAATCAAGGTTTTCAATTAATAAATGATTTTTAATTTGTAATAAATAATATTAAAATATCATGAAAATAATATTTTTGGGTGTAAAATGGAAAACTGGACTTAGGGAAATTTTTCTGGATTTTTTTGGGCCTCAGACATATTTTTAAAAGCCTAAAAAAACATTTTTCTAAATTAATTAATTAAATAGTTAATTACTGTTTTAATATTATTATTATTATTATTATTGTTAATTTGTTTTTTTTTATTTTTCGGTTTGGGCCGGCCCAGTGGGCCGAGCCCATTGGTTCAACCCAGCCCAGCCCAACCATCTCCTTAGCGGGTCGGGCGGGTCCGCTCACCCGGATCCGCGCCCGACCCGGAACCCGCCCGGTCACCCCTGTCACCCAGTCCCCCGTTTTCGTCGCCGGCGCCGGAAAACGCGCGCGCCACGGCCACGCCCTCCTCCACGTCCGCTCTTCCATCCGTTTCTCCCGCCACGACGCCTCGGCTGAGCCCCCTCGCAGCCCCCTATATAAACCCCCATCTCCGCCTCCATCCACCCCAAAACCCGAAACCCTAACCCTAACTACCCCGACTCCGGCGAACCCCGTCCGGCGACCTCCTCCTCCCTCAGCCCCTGCGACGCCTTCCCCCAGGCGGAGCTCCTCCTCCTCTCCCCTTCCTCCTCCTCCCCAGGCGGAGCCGACCCCCGAGCCCTCCTCCCCGCTGCTGTCACCCCTCCGCCGGAGCCGCAGCCACCGCCAGCCCCTCGCCTGAGCCGCCGCAGCCCCGGCCCGACCTCGCCGACCGACGGCGTACCCTCCAGCAGCCCCGGACACGCCGCGGACACGACCCAGACGCGGATACGAGCCCGGACACGCCGCTGACACGTCCAGGACACGAGCTCGATTCGGACTCGAAAACCCCAATTTCTCGGTCCCCTTCAGGTATTCGTATCTTGCAACCCTGATCTCCGTTTTAGATTCCATAAATTCCTGCGCGTAGCCTGTATGACCCTCTCGGTGCCCGGACAAACTGTTCGGGGCATCGCGGCCTGTGGCGATCGCACACCGCGATCCAAAAACAGGAAAAAACCAGACCCTGTTTCACCCCGGAACCGAGTACGTTCCACCAAACGGGACGACTTGGTCGCGTGCGGTCTTCACAGATACGTGCGCATCATCGATACGGACGTGTGAGTCTTCGTGGAAGCTGATTCGGGTGTGCGTGCACACCGGAATCAACGCGTATCCGCGGACATCGCCCCGTATCCGCCTTTACGGCAATTCACCCTAACTTCGTGCACACTCGTCAGATCGAGACGAAACTTGCGCTATCGGACTCGTAGCGATACGCTGGTCCTGTGGGTCAAGTTTGGTTCGATTCTGAGAACGTTGACGAAATCGCGTGTCGTGGGCCCCACAGGTCCCGCTCGACGGGCGATTTTGTGTTCGGCTCATCGGAATCTAAATCTGGAAGTTCCGTTGGGTTCGTATCAGCGTTCCTGACCTGTTGACACTGAGTTTGGTGAATTTAGAGACCTTTGACCCGGACACGTTTTTCGGTGCAAAGCGGGCCCACCGGCGGACCCCGTTTTGACCCGAAACTGCCGTTTTTGCCCTTGTCTCCAATTTGGACCCAAGGACAGGCGTTTCTAGCTGTTTGATATCTTCTGAGCGTGATGGTAATGTCTATTTCAGCTTTTGGACTCATCTCTGGAAACTTCCCCTAGAACAATTAATCGGATCCAAACAACAAGCAAGTACCTGCACTTCAAGTTAATCTTTATATTGTGATAATTAATTCCCTGCTCTACTAGTACCCTTGCTGATTACACGTAGTGTTAAAGTACTGTATTTCATGTCTTGAATATTGGAGTTCATGTCTTGTTTACATATCGGGTGGGAGAATACTAGGAGGCATGTAGTTTACCCTTCCCCATGTATTGTTTAATAGCTGTTGGTACACGACTGTCCATCAGCCAGATCTCGATTGTATTGTTTAATAGCCGTCTATGACGGCCAGATTAGCCTTATAAACCCCTACATGCCAACTATGTATTTTAAAACAAACACAAGTTCACACAGATAGTTCTAGTCTTGTTATAGTTCTTACTGACTGTTGTAGTTTCAATTCCTGTTTCACTTTATTTCCTGCTTTCTCATATTCCTGTTTATAGCATTAAACTCTGAGATGTTGATATTTCCTTTATGCAATTTCTCAATATGATACTCAGTTAATTGTCATAAATATTTAGTTTAGTCTTGTTGTGTACTGTGTACTTTGCTCCTTTCCTGACTGGATACGTTGTTTAGGCAATGATGAGAACCTTGCCCCTACCTACTATGGACCCTATGAGCCAGCAGGTGATACAGTTGCAGAGCCGGTTCCCACCCAGGAGACTACTCCTGCAGAGTAGTTAGCATTAGCTATCTTATTCCTATTTCTTATCTTATAAATCGGGTTTGTCCCCGACTTCATTCTGAATTTCTGTACTAAACATTTGAATCTGTTGTCACATTTATTTCAATTGCAATCTTAAGTTTCCATTCTCATTATTATCTTGCTTATGTTATTTGTGAATGAGCTAGTTAGTAAGTGTGGTTTTGACCTAGACAGCGTACTACCGCCGATTCTGCGGCGTAGGCTGGACGTACCCACGCACTCGTGCCCGAATTTCCGGGTATGGGTCGTGACAAAACATAACTCACAACCTGTCAATGATATCAACTCCATAAGGAGTACAATAAAATAAATATTTCTCAATATCTCATAATGTATACTCAATCACAATAGCTATAAGAATATAAATGGCACAATAAAAGATAAGAAAGAATGACATAGTCAAACACAATGTCTCAAAATAGAGATAAACCACAGTCTAGCTGTCCAACATAATAAGTCTCCACAAGTCTCAAATTAAACTCCACATAAGTCTCAACAAAACTAAAATAACCTCAAAATAAGTCTCAAATACATAAGATAAATATTGTCTAAACAGCTGTAGGTAGTGTCTCCTCTAATGGAATAGACTCTTCTAATATCTATGGTGTGTAGTCAGCGTCTATACCTGGTCCATAATGTGTAGGACAGACATTCTCAAGATCCTTTGGAAAAAATGTCCAATTAGGATTAGAGCGAAGTACAAGCACTAACAAAAGTTCCACATATATTGACAAAAACTATAATACAATATAAAAAAATACAAGATGGATATAAATGCTGGCAATAAGAAATACTGGAGATAATGAAATACTGGAAATAGAAATACTGGAGCATATGTCATCATCAATGGTACAACTAGCAATGAACAGAAATACAAGTACATGCTAGAATAATGAACTAGAATTTAAGTGAATACTAGAACAATAACTAGAATATAAGGAAATGCTAGAACTATGATCTGGAAATACATGTATAGAATATCTAGTTAAGTGTGTAAAACATCAACATATCATGTGATCGGCTTGGGACTAATCAGGCTTGCTATGTATGACTAGCTATGATTCATGTAAGGTTAGGATAACCATCCGGATAGCTATGATGCGAGCAATAGTCAGGCTAATCATACATAATAGGCTATGAGGCATGTAATGGTCAGGCTACACTTACGTGAGGTATGGGTGAGCTATGATGCATGTAGAGTTGGGTACGATCACATAATCTACTAATATTTTCATGTCCCCAACTAGCACAATGGATCCCAATCACGACTCCTCGTGATCGGTCTCGATGATGCCAACTCGTGTATACATAGTGTCAGAATCATGTACGCTATACAACTAGAATTATAGAGATAATCAACATAATAAAAACTGTCAGAGAATGTACTCGCCTATGGTCCTCTGCTAGAATTACCAATATCCTATTTCTGAAGTCTTGTCTGAATAATCCAATAGTCCTATAGATATTATATAAGAAAATAATATTGCATCAGTCGTTACACTAACACACAATCATAAATATATTGAACTCAGGGGCTACGCTAGGTATGACACTGGTCAACTAGCAGGGTCAAATGTGCGTCTAACTACACGGGTGTCACGTCTTCAAATGCTGTGCAAAATCAGACAGTCGATTCACTAACACGTCTAGCCAGTACGTCAGTATACATAAGACAGTCAACTCACAATATTCAAGGTCACATGGTCAATAAAATTATACGAAAAAATCCATAGTTAAACTAGGGTCATACAGTATATATACATATATAGTCATAACTAGTATTAGCATTTAATTCCTCACACTATATATATATATATATATATATATATATATATATATATATATATATATATATATATATATATATATATATATATATTCACTAAATTGATTATTATACGCATATGCGTACGTATACGCATACGAGTTTGGTTTACTTACATAACATCTAGCAATCAATATCTAACCAACTTGGCATGAAGCGACATGCTAAAATCCTAACATCAATAACGTACATATACACAAACATGTAAGGAACAACCCGAACCTGCGCACACATAAACGAGGGGGATCCGACGAGTTCTGTCGTCGAGGAAAGTCGACGAGGAGGGTGCTGTTATCGCCGAGTCGTCGAGTCGTGGTTCAGACATTGAGTCAACGGGAGGAGGTCTTTCTGTGGGCAAGGAGGAGGGTGGAGACGTGTACAGGGAGAGGGAGATGGTGGTTCAGGCGGTCGGGTTCGTCAGGTTCAGGTGGGTGTAGTTTGGTGGTGGTTCAGCGTCGTTAGCGAGATGGTGGCTGCGGTGTTCAGTCAAGGAGGGATGGGTGGTGACGACGGGTGATGGATGGTGGCGGGTTGTCGTCGGCTTCAGGCGATCATGAGGGGACGTTCAACGGTTCAGGCGAGATGGAGGAGTCGGCTGTGGTGGCGTACAAGCGATCGGGATCCGACGGTCGAACTATGTAGACGATGGTGATGGCGAAGGGAGGCGGTGAACAGCTTCGGTCGGCTTTAGGCGGGAGATAATGAACATTAGGGGTGATGGTGAATAGGAAGTCGGTTGTATTGGTTAGGGTTTAGGTGTAAATAAAAATAAGAAAAAATTATATACATATATATATGTGTGTGTGTGTGTGTGAAGAGGGTTTGGGTGTTGACCTAGGTAGTTGGGCCAGTCAACACTCCATGGATTTGGGTTTTGGCTTTTCATGTAGATATTTCAAAGGCTAGGATTTGTATTGTTTTAAAATGGAGGGCTAAGGTTTGATGAGGGGTTGATGTTGAGTGTTATACACTCCAAAATTATGGAGAAAATTCACATGAAGGAAGATAGGATTTCTTCATGTGTTGGTCCAATGGAGTGTAGACACCTCAATGCACTTTTGCATAAAAGTGCCCACCAATTGAAAAATTGCACAAAGTGGGGTTTTGGATTAATTAATTAAAATTAATACAATTGGTGTTCTAAAATTAATTGGAAGTACATGGGCTAGAATAAGGTGGGACACAAGTGTCATGAATAAAGAAGACTCAGAATATAATATTATCATAATTTGGGTTGCACAAAATGGGTCGAGATTGTGTCTCCAATTTTGATTAGAATGCCCAAAGATGTAAAGTAGGATTTATATAGAATTAAATACAATTTTTTGCAACAAATATTGTGCGACTAAAATGAAGCACACAAGGGCATAGTTATAAGTCACACAAGATCAAAATAGAAGGCTGGCACGTCTAGGACAAGGGTGTGAAATTTGTAGGAAGGCAATGGCTAGAGTAGTGCTCCAATTATCGAAGCAACGGTAAGGCACAACAATGAAATAAAATCATAATAATAAATTATAACCCTAAATAATTAATTTTGAAATAATACAAATTAAATTCACAACCCTATATTTGGTCAGGGGTTCATCTAGTGGGCTTCTAGGTCTAGTCTACTAACTCATACATTTAATGAACACTATACAATATAATATATATATACTCATATCATGCAATTATTTAAAATAAATAAACACAACACTTATAATATATAAAATGACAAAATTACCCCTATTTTAGGATATGGTAGTGACAGAGGACGAGGAAGGGAGTAGACGCGAGAAGAGTAGCCGCGCGAGGGGGGGAGGCTTCCCCGGAGGGAGGAGGACGCATGAGGGGAGGGGACTTCACTGGAAGGAGGGGGCTTCTCCGGATGGAGGAGGACCCCCCCGGGGGGGGGGGGACTTCGCCGAAGGGAAGGGGTTGAAATTTTGGGGATAGGATCGAGAGAATGGGAGGAAATAAAATCATGAACCCTATATAAAATAATATAGAGACGTCCTAAATAGAGGTCACTAAATGCCGCTAATATATTAATATACTGTGACTTAAATAAATAAACATCGTTATAATTAAAATATTAGCGACATTTAGCGGCTCTCCCGTGACATCGATTTCCATCTTACTAAAATATGTCGCTGAATGACGCCAAACGTCGCTATTAGCGGCTACCTGCAACATTATATATTAACGTCGCTAAATTAAAAAAAACTAGTGACGTTTTATAATAACGTCGCTTAAAGCGTTGCTATTTGGACAATATTTGGTAGGGAAATGACTTAACCCTAAAACCAAGGTAGATGTACCCCGTGTAATAAACATAAAACATAAGGGTAGTTAACGGAAATAACCTTTTTATTAATCCTCCTCCAATTCAAAATCTCCAATACAAGCAAGAGTTACTAGAACACATCACACTTAACTTTCCCCAGTCAGTGGCGTAGCCAGGATTTTCATTTAGGGACGCAACACTTACTATTAAAATAATATTATAATACAAAAAATATTATATATTAATACCAAATGTCATAAACTATTACAATCATTAAATAATCTTCTTTTTTTACAATAAAATCCTTCGAGACTTCATATTCTAAAATTATTGAATAATATTTTTATTGTCATTGACATCTAATATAGGTCTCTTTAAATATATGTCATCAAACAATCATTCATCATCTTATCTCCCAATCGATCACTTAATGGTCTCACTACAAAAATAGTTCAATTTAGCGATGTCTATTAGCGACGTCATCGCACAACGTCACCAATTCATTAGAATTTAGTGACACCATAATATAACGTCACTAGACGTCGCTAATAGCAATGGCACGTGATATCCAGCGATAATCATTAATTTTTTTAAAAGATACGTCGTCAAATGTCACACCATGTCGCTACCTTTTAATAATAGCGACGTCTAGCGACTTCGTAACTTTGTAGTCGCTAAATTTTGCCAATATCAGCGACGTTCTGTGACATTGTACACCATTGCCGATGTACACGATCGGGTTAAATTTTGATTTTTGCCTCAAAATACGGCTTACCGTCGCTAGACATCGCTATATCTAAAATATCAGCGACGTTTGGTGACCTGGATAGTGGAGTAGATCATCTTTATAATTTACGCGGTCGGTTCAAATTTTTATTATCGCCTAAAAATATCGCTTGGCGTCGCTGGACGTAGCTATTTCAAATATTGCGACAATTAGCGACGTCCACATGAGACGTCGCTAAAATCATTGATATTTGGGTCGGTTCGAATTCTCTTCCCTTCTATAAATAACCCTCTTTACCCCTCTCTCAACTCCCACTCCCTTCCCCTCCCCTCCGCCTTGACCCCCCTTCCTCTTCCATATCCCACTCTCCTTCCCCTCCCCTCCCCTCCCCTTCGCCTGGACCACCCCACCCCCTCCCCTCTGCCTCGACCCTCTCCCCTTAGCCTCGCCCTTCGCGCCTTCCCTCCGTCTTCCAGTCCCTCTCCCTCCACACGCGCACCTCGCCTCCACTCTCCCCCGTCTAGTCCCCTCCCTCGTCGCGCGCTTCGCCTCTACTCCCTCCGCCAGTCACCTACCCCTCCGCGGGCCTCCGTCCTATCTTCTTTCCCTCCACTCCTCTCTGTCTAGTCCCTCTCCCTCCAATACAAGCAAGAGTTACTAGAACACATCACATTTAACTTTTCCCAGTCAGTGGCGTAGCCAGGATTTTCATTTAGGGACGCAACACTTACTATTAAAATAATATTATAATATAAAAAATATTATATATTAATACCAAATGTCATAAACTATTACAGTCATTAAATAATCTTCTTTTTTTTACAATAAAATCCTTCGAGACTTCATATTCTAAAATTATTGAATAATATTTTTTTTGTCATTGACATCTAATATAGGTCTCTTTAAATATATGTCATCAAACAATCATTCATCATCTTATCTCCCAATCGATCACTTAATGGTCTCACTACAAAAATAGTTCAATTTAGCGATGTCTATTAGCGACGTCATCGCACAACGTCACCAATTCATTAGAATTTAGTGACACCATAATATAACGTCACTAGCCGTCGCTAATAGCGATGGCACGCGATATCCAGCGATAATCATTAATTTTTTTAAAAGATACGTCGCCAAATGTCACACCATGTCGCTACCTTTTAATAATAGCGACGTCTAGCGACTTCGTAACTTTGTAGTCGCTAAATTTTGCCAATATCAGCGACGTTCTGTGACATTGTACACCATTGCCGATGTACACGATCGGTTCAAATTTTGATTTTTGCCTCAAAATATGACTTACCGTCGCTAGACATCTCTATATCTAAAATACCAGCGACGTTTGGCGACCTGGATAGTGGAGTAGATAATCTTTATAATTTACGCGGTCGGTTCAAATTTTGATTATCGCCTAAAAATATCGCTTGGCGTCGCTGGACGTAGCTATTTCAAATATTACGACGATTAGCGACGTCCACATGAGACGTCGCTAAAATCATTGATATTTCGGTCGGTTCGAATTATCTTCCCTTCTATAAATAACCCTCTTCACCCCTCTCTCAACTACCACTCCCTTCCCCTCCCCTCCGCCTTGACCCCCCTTCCTCTTCCATATCCCACTCCCCTTCCCCTCCCCTCCCCTCCCCTCCCCTTCGCCTGGACTACCCCACCCCTCCCCTCTGCCTCGACCCTCTCCCCTTAGCCTCGCCCTTCGCGCCTTCCCTCCGTCTTCCAGCCTCTCTCCCTCCACACGCGCACCTCCCCTCCACTCTCCCCCGTCTAGTCCTCTCCCTCGTCGCGCGCTTCGCCTCTACTCCCTCCGTCTAGTCACCTACCCCTCCGCGGGCCTCCATCCCATCTCCTTTCCCTCCACTCCCCTCTGTCTAGTCCCTCTCCCTCCATGCACGTGCTTCGGTCAAGTCCCCTCCTCCTCCATCTAGTCCCCTTCCCCTCCGCACGCCTCCGTCCAGTCCACTCCCCCTCCAGTCCACCTCTCCTACAGTCTTCCTAAAATATGGTTGTAATATTGGTGTCTTTATTGGTTGTAATATGGTTGTAATAATTTATGGTTGTAATATTGGTATCTCAAAAAATATTTTATATACGGTACAAATAATTTATTGTTATAATAATTTATGGTTATAATATTTTATTATACAGTACTTATGGTATCTTTATTGGGATGGTGATATGCTATGAAGATAGGTTATTGATTACCTTTTCCTTGCCCTTGGGATATTTTGTGAATTTTTACAATTCACAAAGTATCTCTTGTGCATAGAAAAATTAATCAATAGCCTTTCTTTCATAACATTTGAACATCCTAGTAAAGATACCATAAATATTGTTTTTCATAAATAGCGACGTTCAGCGACGTCTTGCAACGTTCAACGACGAGTACGTTTCTATCGCTAAAAGATAACAAGGATGTCGCTAAGTGCCGCTAACGTCGCTACAATGCTGACATGACAATTTTTACTATGTCAGCATTGTTTGTAGCAAAATATCGCTCGTAATGTCGCTTCTTTGGCGACGTTCTGCGACACTGAACACTGTCGCCGATGTATCGACGTCGAGCCGCTGAACATCGGTACTTCGACGACATCACCATATCGCAAATTTACGTCGCTACAACGACGAATAGCGACATTTTTGTTGTTAGCGACAATGAAATATGCGACGACACAAAAAAGTCGTTAATTACGTCGCTAAATAATATTAGCGACATTTTTTTGCTAATTAGTGACGTATTTTGATGTCGCTAAAATATGATATTTTGGTAGTCTTGATAATTTTTGTTACAAAAATACACTCTCTACACTTGTGGTTGCAACTGGTAATAACAATTCCAAAACTTCAAGAGCACCAACAGATATGCACGATGTTTCTCTAAGTAAATCATCTTTCTAGCAAATACATGAATGGATAAGGATGATGCTTCTATAATGCAAATATCTTCCACAAATTAACAATTTGTGTAAATTAATCTCATTTAGCTTCAGCTTCTATAGTATCTAAACTGGCTAATTATAGTTTAGACCTTGGATTTTATATTAGCTTAGAGTTTAAGCCCTCACTTGTCCAAATTAAAGTTTAGATTCTGAATTTTTATTATTTATTTTATTTTTTCATTATACCCTCCCTCCCATACTTGATAATAAAATTTTCCTATAAAGATTAGAGGGTATAATGGAAATAAAAAATAAAAATAAAAAAAAATTCAGGATCTAAACTTTTCAATTGAACATGTCAGGACTTAAACTTTAAGTTGATAAAAAAATTAAGTAGCCCGTATCTAAACTTATGTATATAGTATAGCCAACCACCACACACACATAATGCAGCTAAGCTCATATATTGACTTCACTACATACCTTACGTGCAGAGCCGGCCCTGGCCCAGAGCAGCCAGGGCGACCGCCCAGGACCCCATGGATCAGGAGGACCAAATTTTTTTCCAGTTAAAATATATAAATTATTTTGTACCGAAAATAGAACTATTATGTAACATGGGCCCTTCTTATCACAAAGTAATTGTAATGTAGTGGTTGTTATGCTAGACTTGCACACAAGAGATTTCTAGTTCAGAACTTTTTGGAGACATATTTTTTATTTTATTTTTGTTTCAATTTTTTTACCTTATGTAAGGGGATTTTATTTTGAAAGTTCATCTCGAACTTCTATGGACTCAGGACCAATCCTTCTTACGTGCATGAACAAAAAATGACATATATATGCTACCATATAGATGTATGAAACCACATGTAATGAAATTAACGGAGTATAGCCTAAAAAGCATTATAACACAATGTGGCAAGAATACAGCAAAAAAATTAGTTCTGCGTAGCAACAAAATTTCAAATTCCAGAGGTTATATGTAATGATTTCCTTTTCCCTCACTTAACTGTCTCCAGCCTCCGGGCAAAGGTTATATGTAATGATTCTCTTTTCTCTCACTTAACTGTCCTTCATTTAATTCCACTTAAGTCTGCTTAATTCCAAGCAGAGCCTAAAACTCGGTGAAAAGAGCATCAATCATGGAAATCTAAATATAAACTATAATTGTGGAAGGAGGATTTGAACTCCGAGCAATTTGCTCCGAAGGGTTTGTAACAGATCAACAATATATTAAACCTTTAACACTTGCATACAAGAATATAACGACTATATTAGTGTCCACGGGTCATGGCTCCTGTATATATTATGTCTCCTAGTCTTGTAATCCTTGAGAGGAGTTAATAAAAGAAACCTAGGAGAAAATGCTCACACTCGATGGTTGAGTGATTGAGAATTTCATAATGTTAAAAATACAACTGAAAATTGTTATATACAGCTAAAACAATATAAACAGATCGTCTGATCTTAACCAAGGTTCTGCTCTCTGTACTGGTCATCTTGACTTTGTCTTAAATGTTAGGAATCGGACACGTCCTGCAAGTATTTCGATACAGTGTCTGAGAGTGTCCGCAACGGAAACTTTAGGCCAACCCACCTGAGATATCCAACTCCTATTTAACGAACATCAAGTACAGATAAAGACAAGTATATGGCGGTGACTACGTCACTTAGACAAATTTCAACCTTTATAACTCAGGTGAAATTACAAGATTGACTAAATCAATGTTGAATTATTTGTCCTAATAGATTCAATCTCCTCACCACTCTCTAGAAGAAAAGAAATAGATTATAATTGAAATCGCTCACCAACCCGTAGCCATCTTCCTGAGCGAAGGTGACGACTACTCGATTAGATCTCTTTATTTCTTCTGTCTTTGATGGCGAAGTCCTAAGAGCAAAGCATGGACTTTCTCTTAGATTTTTTGTAGACGAGCACCCTGTGTCACTACCACATTTTCTAGGAAGGAGTATTTTGGTCATTTCATAATTAATTAATGTGCTTGTGGTATATTTATTTATTGTATTATTTATTTATTGTTAGATGCTACATTTTTATTTGGACTTATGTTAGTGGACCTAACTAGATTAGAATAGACTTATGGACCAACATTAATTCTAATTAGATTTGAGCCCAACAAACAAGCACATTCATTAGGAAGATGACTTAATTAGTTAAACCAATTGGATTAGAATCTTACTTCCTTAATTAATTTCTTCATGATAAGCCCCAAGGGATATTGTAGACTTTTCATAGTGACTTGGAGAAGGGGGCAAGGCCGACCATAGGGGGAGAGGAGAGAGATTCTCTCTTTTCATCCATTCATCTCAATTCTAGATCTAGAATTTTTTTCTTCCAAATTCTTTCATCCATACACCAATCCCTACCCAAATTTTCTCCTAATTCTCTACGCACCATTGAAAGCTATTGGAACAAGGAGGAGGCAAGGATCTATAAGGAGGAGGAAGGAGCACAAGTTGAAGGCTCTTGACACTCATTTGGAGACTTGTATTGGGAATCCATCTCCCAATAGGTACAATTTAGTTTTTTCTCTCTAATTAGACTCCAAAACTATAGTTTAATCATTAGGAACCCTCCCATGTACTAAGGCTACCCATCGGAAGTGAAATTATGTTCATAGGAGGCCTATGGAAGAATTTATGGTGTGTTTTGTGCCAATTTTGGAGAAATTCTGAGATTGGCACATCATATGTTTGTCAATAGGTCAATTAGACCAAATTGACATGTGTTTAGTTGTGTGAGACTATTGTCGTGTCCACAATTGGATACGTGTAGGCCGTATCACGACAATTTGGCGATACAGTTTGATTTGGGGGTTTTCTTCCGACACGGAAGTTTGATCATGTCACATTTTGGCACAGGCACGTAAATGAGTAGCTAGCTTTTCATAGTACTTCTATTTGTGATTCTACACTTGCTCGTGTACTTCGGATTACGTTTGGTGGAGTGGTGGAGCGTATCATAAGCGTATCATAGATTAAGTGTGATACGGGTGCGATGCACTCCACGTATTTGTTATATTTTATCCAACTCTATTTGATATTGTATATATATACTTTAGTTTGTATATGGTATGTGTTGATATATATATATATATATATATATATATATATATATATATATATATATATATATATATATATATATATATATATTGGTGATATATTGCTATATCGGAGTATATAAAGTATTAGGAGTGCTTTGGATGAGGATAAGCATGTGTAGGCTAATTTGGTATGAGTTGTGGACTGGTTTTGTGTGCTCATTATCTTGACTGTATGTGTGCACTATCACAGTGTAGTGCACAGTTAGAGGGGAGAGTTGCTTGGAGTTTAGATACTGTGGTGTGTGCACAATGTAGGTGGTCGAGAGAGTAGTTGTGCATAACATGGGTATGATGGTCAGGTTCTGTTGTGCCAAACAGCATGCAATAGCAGAAGTAGAAACAATGCTGCTATGGGCAGCAGCAACAACATTGCAATAGCAGCAGCAACAACAATGCAATAGCAGCAGCAGCAGCAGCAACAATCCTATATAGGGGCAGCTGCAGCAATACAATAGTAGCAACAAGAACATGATGAGTATGGGATAGAGGAATACTTTTGAGTGTTAATGAGATATTGATGGTTAGTTGAGTATTGAGTTAGATACCTTAGCTAGTTAATAGGTTAAGACTTGGTTGTTAATAAACTTGGTACTAGTTATATATGTATTGACTGTTAGTGTACATTAAGTTATAGATATTAGTTATATACTTAAGTGATTTTACATATTATTAGATGCACATGTTAGTGTTATATATTTGGGTATGTATAGGTATTAGATAGCTAGGTTAGTTTTACCTTGTGTTATGAAAGTTAATGTCTAGATGATGTCGTTAACACTAGGTATTGATATTGGGTATCAAGATGGGGTTTAGGTAGTGTGATACCAGGTTGGTTCAAAGCCAAGATATCACATAGTACTAGTTAGCTAGGTATACAAGTATATTTTATATTTGTTATAGTACTTTCTTATATATTATTTTATGTATCTTACAATACAGTATTGTACTAGTATCCTATAGCTAGTATAGCCTAGTTACATAGTGTATGAACCCAATATCCTAGAAATGGACTCATACAACCTAGAAATAACTAGTTTGACCAAGTTTGACTAGTTTGACCCAGAGATGACCAAGTTTGACTGTTTTGACCTAGAAATGACTTTATGACCTAGAATTTGACTAGTTTAACTTGTATTCATTGCAAAACCTTGTATTGATATAATATTCCATATTTAGGTCTCCGAGGTACTATTTTGGACGTCTTTGATACTGTTCACTGAATATCAGGCAAGTACATTCTTTGATAGTTTTTTATTTATGATATCTCCTATATTTCTTGTATTTAGTATAGATATCCTTGATTTCTTGACATGATAGTTACACATATTAGTATATCCTGATCACGTCATGAGATATTATTTTTTGGTATTTATGGTGTATCTTGTGCAAGCCTTATTCCTTATTCTTCTTGTACATGTACAGACATTAATTCTTGGGAAGACTAGCTATCTATCCAGTGAATTCTGTGTCATAACGTACCATGGTTGGATCCACTATACCAGTCAGGTCGGGGAGTGTTAGCGTAGATATGTGATCATACCCCTCCTTCTGTATGTCCTTGTGAGTGTTGATCACCCACCGCACGTATGATTAACTAGGCCCTAATCCTTATACAAGTTTCCAAGCCAATCACATATTGAAGCTGGTACTCACTCACATAATAGTAGTATTTTTTGCTCATTTTTATGTTGCTCATTTTTTGTATTTAATTCCAGTTTTCCTATTTTGTATATCTCTTGTACTTGTATATTGCATCTTGTATATTTATTCTATTTACTGTTACATAGTTTTTATCATTTATTGGAACTATTGTTATAGGTATACTTTGCTCCTTTTCTGACTAGATATATTTTTTCCAGATGATACTAAGGAGTGGTATCCCACTCACTACGGGACTCGGGACGTAGTTGGCTTAGAGCCAGAGACTTTGGCTCAGGAGGGACTCATCCCGGTTGAGACAGACGACCCAGTACATGTAGCTCAGTAGATAGGTTTATTGTACTGGATTCGCCTCCAGCATTTGACATTAGTATTCCTTATTACATTTGATAACTCATTGGATATTATTTTGTCTTGTGAGTTATATTTGACTCTTCAGTTCTTTATATCATATTCATGCGATTGTTTCATCTTATAGATCTGTGATTGAGTATTTATACTTTATTGGTGGTATTATATATCTTGATGATCATTAATTCTAGATAGATAGTTTACCCAAACAGCATTCTACCATCGATGCTGCGGCGTAGGCTAGACGTTCACTACTCGCGCCCCTACACCGGATGCAGATCGTGACACATTTTTAGTGGTAGCCCATACACGTCTTCGAGGTCGCAATTAGTGCAATTTGTAGTGGTGCTCTGATTTGAGTGCTATTACGAGCCTGTATCAGGATATAGGATATATGCTATAGGCTGAGAATATTCCATCACATCTAGAAAAAACTCTATTGTTTATTTTTACTTCTTTCTTGATATTAATATTTGATCTTTAACTGTCCTTCTTTGAATACATTATATCATGTGCCATATTAATTTTTTCCTTTTGCTTTGCCCCAGGATGCCACCTAAGATTCGATCACAGTAGAGAGGAGCAATTTCTGAGAGATCTGCGACTTCCCGAAGGCCTGTACCGATCACTTCTCTGGTGATTGGCGTATCAGCTGCGTTAGGGGGTCCACCTCCAGCTCAGAGAAATGTTTTAGCTGTGTCAGAGGGGCTTCCACATCCACCTTCCGTGCCTACAGATGCAAATCAGGTATTTGTATTATTTTACTAGATGATGGAGGCTCAGAAGGCCCAGTCAGAGGCTTACAAGAGAAAGACCGACGTGTTACGGTATGGTATTGAGAGTGCTTATCAGCTTGCCCTTACTGTATTAGAGAGAGGAGATCTGGTCCAGCAGCAGGTTATTCCGCAGGTTGCCCAGCTTCGGTCGGATAATATCCAGGACTTCAAGAAGCTGGAACCTCGGGTCTTCAAGCGAATCAAGGGCATCGTTTACGCTGATGATTGGCTCAAGGACATCGAGAGTCTCATGAGGGTCTCCCGTCTTGTTGATGATCTGAAGGTTGAGGCAGTAGGACTTCAGCTGTTCGACATCTCCCGTACTTGGTTCAGAAATGAGCCATTTCTTGCTGATGCGGGACATTCTTGGGAGGTGTTCAAGGACCTTTTCAAGAGGAAGTTCTTTGCTCGAGCGGACATATTAGACTTGAGGAGGTTGTTTGAGGGACTCACTCAGGGGAGCATGTCGGTGGAGGATTACGCCGCAAAGTTTGGTAGGTTGAGCCAATTTACAGAATATTTGGTAAGGGAGCCTAAGGTTCGGGCTATCCGCTTCTGCGAGGGTCTGAACTCGAAAGTAAAGATCCTCATTCTGTCTTTCTATGAGATATATTCAGAGATACTTGCGGAGGCACGCAAGCTTGAGCTGGAGTTGAGCTTAAAACCCAAGAGTGACCGCGATTCTTTTCTGGGGGTTAGTAGCAGCGCAGGGTCTGTTAAGCATCCTTATTTCCAGTTTAGGCCTTTTCAACAGCTACAACAGAAAAAGACTCCAGCTAGGGCGCCGGTTCACCAGGCACCATAGTAGCAGCAGAGATAGTCACAACAAGCTTCCTGTCACTTCTACAAGAAGCCCGGCCACATCTGAAAAGTTTGCAAGAAGAGGTTGGGAGTTTGTCTATATTATGGTGCCGAGGGACATCAACTGAGGGATTATCCTACCAACCCTCGTTGTGCAGTTCAGGGAGCAGCTATAACTCAGAGAACACAGGTGAGGCCACTTGCAGTACAGCCGAGGGTACCGCAACTTCCTATCCAGCAGCAGCATTATGCCCAGCACCAATATAAGGGGGGTGAACCTCAGGGACGAGCATTTGCTATGGCGGTCGAGAAAATCATGGGTAGTAGTCCCGGAGGTTGTGGAAACACTATTTATACGGAGAGCGTGTGGAGATCTTCACAGAACACAAGAGCTTGAAGTACGTTTTCACTCAGAAGGATTTGAACATGAGGCAGCGTCGGTGGGCCTCATGTTCCATCTATAAAACTATGATTGAGTATATTTATTTATATTTGTGGCATATTATATCTTGATTGCTAGATAGATAGTTTACCCAAACAATGTTCTACCGCAGATGCTGCGGCGTAGGATGGGCGTTGTTTACTACTTGCATCCCTACACAGGGTGCGGGTCGTGACAATAAATTAGATGATAGATATAATATACTTTTACCTTGAAGTACGCAAACCAGAACATCTTTCTCTCATGTAGAGCATCAGAGTAGTTGATCCAAGGGCCACCATAGTTGTACCTCAGAAAGTGGCACAGATATCTCTATACCGATGAGGGACGATATCTATACAGAGATAATTATTTTTATTAAAAAAGTGAATATATGATGAATAAAGAAATACACGATATATATGATGCTAAACCAACTAATTGACTTACTTTGTACCGTCGGCCTAAATCTTCGTCCTCGTCTCGTCCGGAGGTACGCATGGAGGATTCACTAATGCTGGGATGACGTTAGCTCAATCTTTGCCATATGCTCATCTGTCGCCATGGTTTTGTCAACTGGTGGAATGTTGGATGAGGGAGTAGTCTTAGGCCTATAACTACTCGTCCCAAGAGTGCTGCCAAGTAACGTCGTCGCTGTCGAAGATATGACTGGTCGATATATTGGAGTACTTGGCGTCGAGGATCCATAACCAACAATAGGCAGTACCGGAGGAGCAATTCGTCTACCTCAGGACCTGCCAAATGATCTGCGTCATCCTATCATACCTGGTAACAACATATAATGATAGAACAAATAAACAAATATATAATACATTATACAGTCAAAATATTATGCATATCTCACAACATTAGTAAAATTATATAGTAAATAACTAGTACTGTCACAAGTCTAAATTGATAGTACATTCTAAAGTCAAAATATAATACATGTCATATGTCTAAATAGATTTATTTTATTTTCAATCATCTTCATAAAATTTATCTTGTTCGCCTTCCTCATCCTCCTTATCTTCACATTTATATACTTCATCTTCGTATTCGTCTTCCTCTTCGAATAATTCTACCTCTTCTATATTATTAGTCGTGTAATGAGTAACTTTCGTTGAGTTCACATCTATAATATTTGTTACAAGAGGTACCTCGTCCTCTTGATAAGCTATTTCGTCAACGTCAAAGGTATTTCTAGCTTTAGTGTTGCAACTGCCTACCAATCTGACCTCGCTGTCCCCATCTAGGATAAGTTGTGAAGTACACGAGATGAGTCTGACTTGATAGGATAAATAGTTCATAGCCTTGATATCTACACTTGTAGTTTATATCAACAAGACCAAGCTTATCAATTTTCTAACCTTGATCTTGAATCGGATCGAACCATTCACACTTGAATAGCACAATCTTAGCAGGTTCTGTACCATAATTATATTTTAACTCCATAACCTCTCATAAGGTACCAAAGAAATTATTACTTGGATCGACGTCTTTGTAGTTCAAAGGTTTGATACACAAATAACTATTTTTCGTGGAATCAAGATCCAGAAAGCTGTCTTTGATCGGAGAATTTGTTAACTTGAACCTAAAATCATTCACACAGTAACTTAGCCATATTTTGACGGCAGTAATTGGTCCATTAGCTAGAGTTCTAATAGATTCAGTCTCGGGTGTTATTAGAAGATCGGCCTAAATACCAAAGTAGCGATAGTAAGTTATTTATTGTGCAAGTCATACTGAAAAAATAACTATCGAGCTCCTTACATTTGCGCTCAACCAAGATAGAAAATGACGTTTTATTTCTTGTTCTACTTCTTTGTCTATTATGTAGGGTCTAACCGACCTAAGCTTATCATTATATGTGCTAAAAAATAATGAAAGAACCGCTGATTAGTAGCATAATATTAGGTTATACTATTACATTGAGATGACGTAAATGTGGACATATTAATTACTTACCCCTCTAGCTTCTCTACTTCATCCTCATCATAATTGAGTAATATATACAACTGAGTAGTCCTTAGCTTATCGGCATTCAAATATCTCTTCTTTATTTTCTTTGAAGACTTTCTGGACGTATTGAATAGTTTCAGTATTGCATCATTAGATTCCTGATATCCGTCATCGTTTCTCAAAGCTCTCTTTCTATTAGTAGCAATATGAGGTTTGAAATACGTCGAGCAAAAGTTTATAATCTCCTAGAGAATATAAGCTTCACAAATAGAGACCTCAATTCGTGCCTTATTTTTCACCTTTCTCTTTAGGTGATTCAGATGTCGCTCGAACGGATACATCCAACGATAACCGACAGGACCACCAACACGTTCCTTATAGGAAAGATAAATTGTCAAATGCTCCATGGAGGCAAAGAATCTAGGAGGAAACACATTTTCGAGCTTGCAGAGTGTTACTGCAATATCCTTCTCTTGCTATTCTAGACGATCGACGAGCAACTTAGTATAACAAAGATCTCTGAAGAATATACTGAGCTCTGTCAATGGATCCCAAACGACCTGCGGTAAGAATTCCTAAAATATAATCGAAATTAACCTCTCCATAAATACGTGACAATTGTGGCTCTTCATACCCTCCGGTTTGTTCTCCTTGAGGTCGACGCATCTTCTCAAGTTCGACACGTACGTCTGAAAATTTTAGACCCTGAATCCACCTATAAAGTCTTCCTTTGTCCTCCTTCTCCTGTAAAAAAATTGACTTAGGCTGCTTTAACTTTCCATTTCCCTCCTTTATTAAATGTAACACAGGATATCTACATATTTCTTCTAAGTCCAACCTGGCCTCCGATTATCTTTCATCTTTTTCTTTACCTCTATTATAGTATTAATTATGTTATCAAATACATTTTTCTCGATATGCATGATATCAAGGTTATATCTGATTATATTAGTGCTCCAATATGACAGATCCTAGAATATACTCCTCTTCGTCCAGTTATGGGTGCGACCAAATCCGTCATACTTGTACCCCTTAGCAGGCTCTTCGGTAGCACTTGGTAAATCTTTTATCTTTTTCCATATCGTGTATCTTGGCCACCTTGGCGGTGGATTGGCCTTCTCCACAACGCCCGCACAAAAACTATTCTTGTTTCTCCGGTACGGATGATCCTTCGGCAAAAATTATCGATGACAATTAAAGAATCACGATTTGCCTCTGTATTTCAAAAGAAAAGCCTTAGTGCGGTCCATACAATACGAACATGAGAGACGGCTATGAGTGCTCCATCCCGATAATATTCCATAGGCCAAAAAGTTATTGATGGTCCACATGAGTGCTGCCCTCATCTAAAAATTATTCTTTCTAGAAACATCATACGTGTTGGCACCTACTTTCCACAGTTAATTCAACTTATCTATCAAAGGCTGTAAATACACATCGATGTTCCTCTTCGGATTGTTCGAAACCGAGGTAATAACGGTTAGGAACATATACAGAGTCTTCATGCACATTCAAAGTGGTATATTGTACGGAGTGACGATCATAGGCCAATACGAATACTAGGAGCCCAAAAGTCCACATAGGGTAAAACCATCGAAGAAGAGCCCCAATCTGATATTACGTGAATCTGAAGTAAAATCTGGATACTCTTGATCAAAGTGCTTATATGCTTATCCATCGGATGGATGATCCAATACTCCTTCGAACTGTTCCCACCTGTGCCAACTCATATTTTCTACAGTCTTCTTCACCATAAACAACCTCTGCAATCGTGGTGTCAAAGGCAAGTAGTGTATCAAATCGGTAGACTTCCTTACACTGACAGACTTTCCTCTACCAGTGGCCTTGTAGCGATCAGCACCACAAAATTTGCACACGTCTTCATCCTTTTCGTCTTTGTAGTACAACATGCACCCATTATGACATGCATCAATTTTCTCGTATCACATCCAGAGCGATCTCACCATCCTCTTAGATCGATAGAAGTCTTTAGGTTATTTTGTACCCTTTGGCAAGATCTCTATAATAAAATCCATCAGTCGGTTTTAGCATTCTTGCGACATATTAAAATTGGACTTGATACTCAACAATCTTGTAACCTCCTCCAACAGTGAATGATCCTCACAATTAGGATATAATAGAGTCCTTGCATTCTCCAGCAACTCCATGAACTTCGCAGCATTAGCATGTGGTGCCTCCTCAGCTGCCTCATGATTGTCCGGATCGAAACTAGGCCCCGTCGTATAAAAAACCTTGTTCACCCACCCGTCATCGTAAGCAGCATGGTTATGGATATCCATATACAGCTCTACATAAGGCTCTGACTCCGATGCTAAAGACATAAGTTCTCTGTGCGCTGTCCACTGATAGTAATTCAACATAAAATCCTTCGAGTATAAATAATATGTGACTTCCACTTCTGGATGATATTTTAAGTTGTGACATCTCACACATGGACACTTAATTTTGGTACCGTCTATGTACTGAGGAAATGCCTTGGCGAACTGCAGGAACTACTATACACCCTCTATGAATTTATCCTGCACACCGCACATGTCATCAGGATTACGGTTGTATATCCATGAACGATGATGCAGATAGTAATTCATATCAATTTTTAGATATTTCTGCAAAGATGAATAGACATTGTTCAAGTATATACTCATATGAATATTTGGTAGTATATATTATCCAAATGACACTCACTCCAGATATGCAAAGATGAATAGACATTATTCAAGAAAATAGTTAAATTACAGTACATATCACAAGTCTACTCATCTACAAACACATAAGAATACTCAGGAATACAGTACATGCACTGATACACCTAGTCCTAGCACTGATACTTCTTCGTTCAATTCTGTATCCTGGATACTTATATTGCAGTGTATCAGTGAGTGTCAACTCTGTATCCTGGATATCCACACTTAATATTTATTTAGGCCATGACTTTCTAATTGAAAATTCAAGTCATGGATATCCAGTATCAATTTTTTTGTCCAGGATACATAGTTGACACTCACTGATACACTACTGGATATCCATACTTGACATGTATGCGTGTGTCTATGTCCGATAAAATACTTACAACCGTATCCTTGACATCGTGTCCTAACCTTTCATATCCATGTGTCCAAGAATTTTACCATATGTATCATGAGATGACATGATACAAACATGTGTGTGTGTGTGTTTGTATCCGTGTTAGGGTTGGTGTA
Source organism: Iris macrosiphon (assembly GCA_036927795.1). Classification (NCBI taxonomy): domain Eukaryota; kingdom Viridiplantae; phylum Streptophyta; class Magnoliopsida; order Asparagales; family Iridaceae; genus Iris; species Iris macrosiphon. The sequence goes on along the minus strand of JAYESA010000039.1, from coordinate 669,012 downwards.
TGCATGTTAATGTGTCCACGTATCTGAGTTTTGGTTAGTGTTAGTGTCCGCATGTGTGTGTGTGTGTGTCTGAGTTAGGATTAGGATATGGTAAGTGTTCGGAGCACCGAGATATCCATACATACACACACACCCTCACTGCACTGTGCACAAGTGTACAGTGCACAACACCTTCTTGATACCCAAGACTGCGTCTAATTAAGTCAGATAGGGTTAGGGTCTGTGTCTTGTCTCGGCTTTGGATTAGGGTCTGTTTCATGTCCTGTGTCATGTCATAACCAAATTGTCACTCTCCCACACTACCTGCAGTACTTCTCATATAATCCAACATCCCGACTATATCCTATATATATATAATATCAAAGGAACCCCCCAAATTAACGGATATGAAGTATAAAGGCAATACAATTAACTGCTCCCTAGCTATAATTTACTACCGTTGTCCCACTCAATATTCCTCACATAAGTCATATATAATTGCTCCTACCCCACACCATGCCCACCCTTCCTCTCATGATTTAGATGCTGCTACCCCCATCAGGTGCTGTCTAGGCTGATGCCATATGTAGGTATTGCAAACAGCTGATGCCTTGCCTCCCAATTGTCTACTGCTGCTCTAATTACAAATTGTTGCTATTTTTATAACTAAATATTATTGCTGCTACTATGCTTTCGTGCTACTACTGTTGTTAATACTTGTTGTTGATGTTGCTCTTCTAATTATTAGTACTACAGCATCTATTGTCACCTATAACTTGCCTGATCATCCCTAAAATCTGAGAACACTCATCTCTACTGCTAATAACACTCTCCACAAGTACTGGACTGCTCTGAAACCCAAGCACCACATCCCTTTCTCGTCGCCTCCATGTCACAACACCAATACCACAAAGCTAAAACACACACACACACAAACACACACACACACACACACACACACACATATATATATATATATATACACTTAAAATATATATACATGAGAATTAGGGTTAGGAGGGGGGCTGACTGGTCGAAAGCCGAAGGCGAAGGGAGAGTCGGAGCATAGAGAGGGGGAGTCGGAGGGGGAGCCGAAGCACAAAGGGGAGAGAGCCGGTGGGGGGGTAGGGACGGGGGGAGGAGGAGGATGCCGGAGGGGGGTACTTTACCGAAGGGGGGTAGGGGGGATAGGGGGGCTTTTCAAAATTTTAGGATAAAAGAATGTGGGAAAATGAAACCCTGAAACCTATATTAAAAAATTAGCGACGTGATAAATTGACGTTGCTAAACGTTGCTAATTGAAAAGTTTGCGACGTTAGAGACGTCGTTAAAAACGTCGCTAAAAATCAAAAAAGTAACTTCGGTAAATACATCGTTAAACTTCGTTAAATCATAAAAATTAGCGACGTTTAGCGACGTGAAAGAAGCTTATAGCGACTATTTAAAAAAAATGAAGTACAGTTGTTAAACATCGCTATGTGTCACCAATAGTGATGTATAATGACATTTATTTTAGGAGTTGCTTAGGTCTTTAATATTATGGATATTTTATTATGACGTCACTAAAAACATAGATATTTCATCATATTTTGGTAGTGAGATACCTGACATGTACTGATAAATATGATAGTGGCTCAGTGTAGCTCACATGATGGAATCTCCAGAACTTAAATACTTGTAATGATAAAATAAATTATCATGGTTGATTGGTTGTCCATGTCCTAATTGTACTTGTCAAGCTATTATCCAATTTTGCATCATGTCTAAGGAAGATTTCTGAGCATCACGGTTAGGAATCCTTGATAAACTTGTCTAAGTTAATAACTAGAATTATCTAGAAGCATCTAGAGAGATTTTTTGGCTACATGCAATTTCGGTATCCCAGTGACATCTGATGGATTTGGAGCTCTCTGCCGAGAGGGGTACACTTAAAGCACACCATCGAGTGTTATAATTTACCAGAAAAATACTATATACTTAATTAATCTTTGTTATGTATTCTTATATCTGGATAACCCGGATAGTCTGTTGGGTATGTGGCTGTATAGAATCTCAACTATATTTGTTACTAATCGAGATTGTGATAACCCTAGTTAGTTAATGATAGTAAGCCATATGTCATGTTTGGCCGTGATTGCATATTTCCAAGTCTTGTCTTATCTTGGATCATCCAGCTAGTAATCCTGAATTGTACCCGTTACTGATTCCTGAAACTGTTTAAACTTCTTATTTATATATTGCTCTTATTTATATTTTCTTATGCTATTGAATGTTTGCATGTTGGTTTTAGTTCTTAGTTGGCTTCCTTGTGGTACTTTGCTATTTTGGGGTCTGACCCCACTGGTTTTGTATGGACATATTTTGGAACAACACTGCAGGATCTTTCGTATATCCCATCTTTATATGGTGAACACTAGGAACACCCGAGGACTTGAGTCAGTTTCTCATTTATCACCCACATGATCTTATACTTATACTTTTGAAGCGTTTAGCCACCGAGCATGTGTTTACCTCATATTTTTATACTTAACATTCTAGCTTGCGGGCCTACATATAAAGCATATTCTAGACTATAACTAGAGTTGAACATATAATATTGCACCCTGCTAGTTCTTTATTTTGGTAACTAGCTTCATGATCATCTATGTATGTATTGTTTGGGATGCCTTACTATTATATGTTTGGTGATTATACTTCTTATAACTTGTTGCTTGCTCGAGATTAAGACAACTAGGACTCTTGACCCAGGAATGACTGTTGGATTATAGAGTAAACCCTCACATGTTTAGACAGCTGTGACCGTATCTTGGGGTATAGAGTAATCTGGTGTACGCAGCTAGCTGGCTTTGTCTCCCTCCCCTCCACTCTCCAATATTCTGGTTCTAGGGCATGACAAGGTTTAAGTGGTAGCCCATGCAGGTCTGAAAATTCTGAAGTATATAGGTTTATCATTGTTTAGATGTCTCAATTATGTTACTCATTGATCTCCTCCAGCATCGAACTTATATCCAAAATCTTGATTCAACATCTGATTTGATCCTCGATCAATCCTGTCCTTTCTATTTGATCCTAGTGTTCTCTATCTTTCAAAGACACTGTTCCTGGTCCTTCCGATCAGCCATCTAGAGTTTTGTCGGTAGCAGGACAACCACTAACCGGTCAGCATATCTTTGTGATTCAGCCATAATATTATAAAGAAGAGTCTAGGATGGCTCAAGATGTGGAACAACAAGTCCGGCCAGAACCACCAGTTGTACTCGTAATGGCAGTCCCGCCAGTACCAACCAATGCAGAACGTGATACATAGGCCCTACTGGGGATCATCATGCATTTACTATCTTCTCAAGGGCGATGGGGTAAGACTTTCTTGCATTCAGGACATGAGTCCTTTGAGAGAGGCGGACATCGTGCCCCCAACTCAGCAAGCAACATCAAGTGTCTCAAACCCTTATATTTTTATGGTACCAAAGATGCGTGGCTTCAGGACACTGAAGCTATCCTTGAGGCAGCTAGAGTGCCTGTGTCACGCCCTAATCCCAAAATACGTAGGACTAGGAATACGTAAGCATGCCAGCCGTATTTATATGGCAACTCTAATATATGGATACCATAATACACACATACGCTGTAACATGAATGCAAACTCACTTATGGTATATATAATATCATAAGTCACAGATATACTAATCTCATCCATACAACAAGTCATAGAAAAGAAATAACTAAACTAGAATGATGAGTCTGAATAATCCAGAAATGATAGTCGGATGGAGACAAATCCACTACCAAAGACTATATTCAAAACTAAAATGAGAGAGAAGGGTAAATCTCCAATATAAAATAAGATGATGAAAGAAGTGTATCAGCTAAGAAGATCCATCGCTAGAGATAATCAATGATGCTCAGAAGGTAAGACCTCCTCGGTAGAGAATAATGCGTCAGGTCCTGGCCCGTATTCCTGCGGATACTCCTGGTCGTCTATACCTGGCAAAGGACCAGGTCCTCAGAGGGACGTAACAAGATACATAAAAGTATGCCAATTTGAATAAAATAAATATATATAATAGACAGAAAATATATAAGTAAGCTGTACAAGACAATCTATATGAATGCATAATGAGGACAACTTTTTGACGTATGGGCATGGGTAGGCTACTCGATCTAAATCTCACAACTCACACATACGTCAGGGACATCAGAAGTTGACATACCGCGAGGGTAGCGACCAGTGCGATACCAGAAATCGATATACCATGAGGGTAGCGACCAGCGTGACATACTACCGTAGTACGTGCTAGTTACTACGGTTTACTAGAGTGGTTATAGACCATTCGCCTACTGATTGTCCTCCCCTCCCATGATACTATGTGTCAAGTATGTGTCAACATATATATATAGTATATAATTATGACTGAAAGAAAATATATATATAATAAATATATAAAAATATAATAAGCATGCAAAGTACTGTAAGCAATTTGGTAAGATATTTTGCCTGGCAAGAAAGCTGCAAGTGTAAACGTCCAAGCATCAAGCACACAAGATCAGAACTACGGCCTCTGAATGAACGTCTCCGGATGCTAAAATAAATATCACTAACATTCTTAGAATAAGCGAGATGGCTAAAAAATACTATCCTTTCGTCCAATTTGGACACAGGGGCAAAACAGTAATTTTGGGTCAAAGCGGGATCCACATATGGCCCACTTTGTACCGAAAAGAATGCTAGAGGTAAAGGTCTCTAAATAGAAAAATTATAGGATAAAAATTATAAACGTCAAAACGAACTCAACTGTACGTCCAATTTTGGATTCAGGTAAGTCGAACACAAATTCGTCCAAAAAAGCCAACCGTGGGGCCCGCAAATAGGTGACTTGGTCAACTATCTCAGAATTATGTGAAACTTGGGTCACAGGACCAGCGTGATACCATGAATCCAATGGTGCAAGTTTTGTCGTATTTTAATGAACGTACACTAAATGGTGCGATATTTTGCAAAAGTCACGATATAGAAACTTTTTGCGGATACGGCTTGATTTCGACGCGCACACGCATCCGAATCAGTTTCTGTAAAAGTTCACACGTCTGGATATATCATACGTACCTTTTGGTATAATTGGTATACGACAGAACGGTCCCGTTTGGCGGGGCGCACTCCGTATCGCAAATTTTTAAAGTTTTAAAAATAGTTTTTTATGATTTTTAACCTAATTTAATTCTGCATATAACAACAAATAAAATAATATAATTAGCAGAAAATTATCTCGGTTAGGTGATCTCCACTTAACAAAAATAAAATCTATGTTTGGATCTCTGGGGTGGGAGATATGAGTCCTTAAACAAGGGTGGTTACAGCAGTTTTCTAAAATTAAAAGTGGTGGTTTTTTTCCAACTTGGTCTCGATTTTCACCTAGGGTTAAGCGCGGTTCAGAGGAAACTAATACACAGAGTTGGAAGAGGGATATGTCATGAACATACTGGTAAAGATGGGGTCGAATTTGGTTGCGAGATCGAGCGGTAATCAGCGTGTGAACAGGGGTACGTGGCTGTATTTTCCTGTGGGATGCTCGCGGGTGTTGACGCGGCAGCGAGCGGCTTTCGGCGGCGGTGAGAGGGCTCCGGTGGCGGCAGTCTTGGCTGGAGGTCGGCGGCGCTAGGTGTGTCATGGAGGATATAGGGTTAGGTTTAGGATTTTAAAGTTATATATATAGAGATCGAGGGAGAGCGGGTGAGGGTCGCGGCCTGTGAATGCTCGCGGGGTGGGGGGGAGGGGTTTATGTTACTGGATTAGTTGTTTTAAGGTGGGGAGGGGTAGTTAGCTTAGGGTGGGTTAGGGTTTAATTAGGATTAGGGTTTTATTAAAGTTTATTTTCTTTTATTTTTCTTATTCTTTTTCTTTTCTTTTCTTTTCTTTTTCTTTTCTTTTCTATTTTGCTTCTATTATTATTACTATAATTATTATTATTAGTATTACACTATTTATTGTTTACATATATATTTAAGGTATACATAAAAATATATTTGTACCCAAATAAATTCTAAAAAAATCTATCCCTCTTCTGTAAATATTTCTAAAATAAAATAATAGGACTTTGTACAATAATTCTAAATAATTAATTATCTAGGTAATTAAATCATTAAGTTTTATTTTCTAATTAACTACAAAATAATATAGATAAATTTAATAATTAATTAATTAAATATAATATAAAAATATGGGGTTTTATATTATACCAAACTTACAAAAATTTTGTCCTCGAAATTGACACTACCCATATTCATAATGAATCACTATAGTTATTACACTTCATGGCTATTTAGCAGTGCTTCCTAAAAGTCATGGTCAGTCACCTTAACACTTCTCACTTATTATTCATACACTATTCTATTATCCTCTAACTCGTCTATACTACCCAACTTACAAAAGTTCCACTAGTAGTCAAAGTCTCTTGAGGCTATGGTCAAGGTTGTTAGACGAATTTATTTATTGGGTCGAGAATCTTGGGATACCTGTCTGGAATCTCATAACCATAATTTTTCTTTGTAACCATCAAGTATAGTAGTCTAATACTGCCATGCCACCTGACCAATATGTCTGTAAATACTTTGACTACTCTACTATAACGGTCTAGCTGCAGCTGTCTCGCCAGCGATTTGTCATAGTTGTCAGTTCGTAACAAGTTCCTTCAACTCTTTCCTAGGCTTAGTCTAGGTTTTAGGGCAACAATTAAGGCCTTGACTAATATGAACTATTTCAATAATCCAATAAATTCCTATTAGACTAAGGGATGCTATACATAATTTTAAAATAATAAAAGGATACAGATATTGCTATAATGCATATACATAAGGATTATTATTATGTACTCATCTTTTAGTTATTAATCATTTACTAAACTATTTATGTTTTTAACTAACAAAATAAGGGTGAGGTTGAAGTAATTTAAACAATTCATAATGGCACGAAAAGATACAACTAGGATAGGAAGAGTTAAGCACGAGATAAGGAATGGATATAGAAGAGAAGATGAGCCACCCCAAGGGGCGAGATGGTGATAGGAGGAGAATACTACTACTACTCGCATCATCCATTAGCATCGCATGTATGCCATGTGGGTAAAATATTAATATATCTTTATAACTGCTAAACCACCATATATATAATTTTACGTCTACTATGTACCTAAGATCTTGTATCATAAAGGGGGTCATGAGTATACAATGACAAATATAACTAAAGGTTGTACATTTATCTATGACTTTCTGTGCCCGTGCTCCCTTATTTATCATCATGAGTGCTTGGCCTATGGGGTATATCTAGTACTCTCTGTGTGTCAAACTTATACTAAGCAGGAACGTTCATCTTTCCAAAATAGGGGAAGACAGAAAACAATAATAAAGAGTTTAAGGTGGAGGTGATAGAATACAAGTACGAGATTCAAAGGGATTAGAGAATTTGAAAGGGAGTTGCCAAGACAGTTGTGGATTAAAATCTTATTTTGGTAAATTCCTATTCGCATGTTCATATCAGAACAGTTATGTACCTGACATGATATACTCTGACCAGTCTAGAGGGCAAGTATATTCGTCTAACAAGTTGAGTCAACTATATCTCAATCCACATAAAGTAGTAATACAAAGAGCAAACCAAGCGCACTAAGGTTGATCAGACCATAATGCATTGATTCTGATTTAGATAATGTATTAGTGTGGGCCCCCAATAATATATATGTCATGAACAAGCTCGATAAAAAGAGTAAGCTTGTAAAACTAGGCTATAATAGCAGCATAAGTCGAGGTAGTTCCAAAAATATAAGTACGTTAGATTAGGATGGAGGAAGGTACAAAATAATTTAAGTTCACCAAGAAGATCGGTATTGTGCCTCTACAGTTTCTATAATAACTCCTTCTCAAGGTCTCTAGTCGACCAAATGGGTATATGGGCCTCTAAGTTCTACAGTCTGGATAAACATTATCTTTTTATGCAAGACTATAGTTGGTGTCATTTATTTATACTTCATTAATTAGTCAGAAGAACTATAAGATACTAGGTTATGAGGCATACTTCCAAACTTAAAAAAAGTTAACTAATAGTGTTATTGAATAGTAGAGTGTATATACCTAGTACAAGTCATCTTCCTAACCCCTATCAAGCATGAAAGAAAAAAGAAAATTGACGTTGTGAAAGGATCAAGCAAGATGCGATGCAAGCAATCAATTAAGAATGCGGAACAAAATCAAGAGAGGTGATTAAATAAGTGGATGACATCCTATTTTCTAATCCTATGCGCAGGCTTGCTCGGTACAGTAACGTAACCGAGATAATATGCTCTCGACCTGCATGGGCCACCACAAAAATATGTCATGCCCCAGTCCCAAAATACGTAGGACTAGGAATACGTAAGTATGCCAGCCGTATGTATATGGCAAGTCCAATATATGGATACCATAATACACACGTACGCTGTAACATGAATGTAAACTCACGTGTGGTATATATAATATCATAAGTCACAGATATACTAATCTCATCCACACAATAAGGCATAGAAAAGAAATAACTAAACTATAATGATGAGTCTGAATAATCCAAAAATGATAGTCGGGTGGAGACAAATCCACTACCAATAACTATATCCAAAACTAAAATAAGAGAGAAGGGTGAATCTTCAATATAAAATAAGATGATAATAGAAGTGTATCAGCTAAGAAGATCCATCGCTAGAGATAATCAATGATTCTCAGAAGGTAAGACCTCCTCGGTAGAGAATAATGCGTCAGGTCCTGGCCCGTACGTACTCCTGCGGATACTCCTGGTCATCTATACCTGGCAAGGGACCAGGCCCTCAGAGGGACGTAACAAGATACATAGAAGTATGATAATTTGAATACAGTAAACATGTATAATAAACCAAAAATATATAAGTACGTTGTATAAGATAATCTCTATGAATGCATAATAAGGACAACTTTTTGACGTATGGACATGGGTAGGCTACTCGATCTAAATCTCATAACTCACATATACGTCAGGGACATCAGAAATCGACATACCGCGAGGGTAGCGACCAGCACAACACCAAAAATTGATATAACACGAGGGTAGCGACTAGCGTGACACACTACCATAGTACGTGCTAGTTACTGCAGTTTACCAAAGTGGTTATAGCCCATACGCCTACTGATTGTCCTCCCTTCCCATGATACTATGTGTCAAGTGTGCGTCAATATATATATAGTATATAATTATGACCGATTGAAAACATACATGCAATGAATATATAAAAATATAATAAGCATTCTAAGTACTATAAGCAATTTGGTCTATCTTGCCTGGCAAGAAAGCTGCAAGTGTAAACGTTCAAGCGTCAAGCACACAGGATCAGAACTACGGCCTCCGAATGAACGTATCCAGATGCTGAAATAAATATCACCAATGTACCCAGAATAAGTGAGATATCTAGAAAATACTACACTTTCGTCCAATTTGGACATAGGAGAAAAACGATAATTTTGGGTCAAAGCGGGGTCCATTTGTGGCCCACTTTGCACCGAAAATGTGCCAGAGGTAAAGGTCTCTAAATGGGACAAATTATAGGTGAAATTTTTTTTAAACATCAATATGAGCTCAACTGTACGTCCAATTTTAGATTCCGGTGAGCCGAACACAAATTTGTCCAAAAAAGTCAACCGTAGGACCCGCAAATAGGCGGCTTAGTCAACTATCTCAGAATTGCGTAAAACTTGGGTTACAAACCAGCGTAATATCACGAATCCAATTGCGCAAGTTTTGTCGTATTTTGACGAGTGTACACTAAATGGTGCGATATTTTGTAAAAGTCGCGATACGGGGACTTTTTGCGGATACGGGTTGATTCCGACGCGCACACGCGTCCGAATCAGTTTTTGTAAAATCTCACACGTTTGGATATACCATATGCGCCTTTCGGTGTAATTGGTAAATTACAGGACGATTCCGTTTGGCGGGGCGCGCTCCGTATCACAAATTTTGAAAGTTTCAAAAATAGTTTTTATAATTTTTAACCCAATTTAATTCTGCATATAACACCAAATAAAATAATATAATTAACAGAAAATAAACTCGATTAGGTGTTCTTCACATAGCAAAATGAAAATCTAAATTTGGATCTCTGGGGTGGGAGATATGAGTCCTTAAACAGGGGTATTTGCAGCAGTTTTCTGAAATTAGAAGTGGTAGTTTTTTTCCAACTTGGTCTCGATTTTCACCTAGGGTTAAGTATGGTTCAGAGGAAACTAATCCACAGAGTTGGAAGAGGGATAGGTCATGAACATACCGGTGAAGACGGAGTCAAATTTGGTTTTAAGATGGAGCAAGAATCAGCGTATGAACAGGGGTACGTGGCTGCAGTTTCCTGTGCGGTGCTCGCGGGTGTTGACGCGGCGGCGAGCGGCGGGCGGCTTCCGGCGGTGGTGGTCTGGGCTGGAGGTCGGCGACACTGGGTGTGTCATGGAGGAGATAGGGTTAGGGTTTAGGATTTTAAAGTTATATATATAGAGATCAAGGGAGAGCGGGTGATGGTCGCGGCTTATGACTGCTCGCGGGGGGGGGGGGGGGGGGTGGGGGGTTTATGTTAATGGATTAGTTGTTTTAAGGGGGGGAGGGGTAGTTAGATTAGGGTGGGTTAGGGTTTAATTAGGATTAGGGTTTTCTTATAGTTTCTTTTCTTTTCTTTTCTTTTCTTTTTCTTTTTCTTATTCTTATTCTTTTTCTTTTTCTTTTCTTTTTTTATTTTATTATTATTACTATAATTAATATTATTACTATTACATTATTTATTGGTTATATATATATTTAAGGTATATATAAAAATACATCTGTACCGAAGTAAATTCTAAAAAAATCTATCCCTCTTCTGCAAATATTCCTAAAATAAAATAATAGGACTTTGTGTAATAATTCTAAATGATTAATTATCTAGGTAATTAAATTATTAAGTTTTATTTTCTAATTAACTACGAAAAAATATAGATAAATTTAATAATTAATTAATTAAATATAATATAAAAATATGGGGTTTTATAGTTTAAAAGATAGCAAGTATCAGTAGTTCGACTGCAGTTGCTAGACTTGGCCCGAGACTGGTAGGCAGAACAGATGATTTCTCTAGCAGAACCCGTCTCTTGGGCAGTCTTCAGCGAGAGATTCCAAACGAAGTACTTTGACATGGTATCGCGTTATGATCTTCAATAGAGGTTTAATAACTTGAAGTAGATGGGCAGGACTGTCAACGGCTATCCGGCAGATTTCTGCAGACTAAGTCGGTTTGCTCCCACCTTGGTGGCGACCGAATTAGATAGAGATGGGAGGTTCCCACAGGGACTTCACCTGGAGATCATATTGACAGTAGAACATCATGAGTTCCAAACTTTCGATGCCGTATTACGAGCAGCAAGGAGGCATCAGTATACCTCCCAAAGAATTATGGATAGAACTGGAGAAATTAAGAGGACCCACACCTTAGGCAGTTCTTACTCCTGGTCTTCAGCACCAGCCCTGGCAGTTAGGGCCTTAACCATTAGATCTCTGAGGAGGCCCGTATCAATAGCCTCACTCCAACAAACGATACCAATCTATCCACAGTAGCAGATGACATCTTCTTCAGTAGGGTGTTCTCATTCTGGAAAACCTGGGCACGTATTTTCTGAGTGCTGCAGAGCACAAGGATTGTGTTTAGCCTATGGATCTCCTAGATGGGATCTTGCATACATAGAGCCATTTCATCATCGTGTTCCCTGTTAGGACCATAATATAGGGCTCCAGTACCGGCTCAACAGAACCAGGGTCAGAGGCCTTTGCCGACCAAATCTCAAGTATACCAGCAACAAAGGTGACATCAGTATGCGCAGGCCCAAGCTCAAGCACAAGTCAGGCAAGGAGGTCTACAGTAAAGAGGACCAGCACCGACAGAATGAGGTCAGGCAATGTCACTCACTGTGGAAGACCAGTTAGCTTCAGGTAAAGTAGGGGCAGGTACCATTATCGTCAACTCTCATTCAACTTCGGTATTATTTGATTCAGGTGTATCACATTCTTTTATGTCTACAGGATTTACGATACGAGTTGGTTTGGAATCCAAATCTTTATCATTAAGATGCAATATACTTACTAGTAATGGTATAGTGGCCGTTAATAGAGTTTATGCATCGTGTTGAGTCGTGGTGTGCGGGTGATAATTTTTTGCCAGATTGATAGAATTTTCTATGGGAGATTATGACGTCGTCTTAGGCATGAATGGTTAAGTGCACAGTACGCGACGATAGATTGCTATACTAGCAAGGTTATCTTTTGTATTCCCCGAGAAAAAGAATTCTTATTTCTAGAGGTGAGACAGAGTCTTCACCAGCAATCTTGAGAATGGTAGTAGCAGAAGAAGTATGATTCCCCAGAGTTGTTGATGAATTCCCTGATGTATTTCCATAAGAACTTCTAAGTATGCCACCAGAAAGAGAGATTGAGTTTACCATCGATCTACTTTACGGAACAGCCCCAGTGTCAGAAAGAGTCTACAGGATGGCGCCTTCAGAGTTAGAAATCTTGTACCGAATGATTAAAGAATTGATAACCAAAAAATTTATTCATGCTAGTTGATCGCCTTGGGGAGCTCCGATGCTACTTGTGAAGAACAAAGACAACACGTCACCATTATGTGTTGATTATCGTACCCTCAATGTGGTAACCATCAAGAATAAGTATCCATCGCCTTGGATAGATGACTTGTTCCACCGGCTTAGTAGAGCGACCGTGTCTTCGAAGATTGATTTATGGTCTGGATATCATCAGATCAGAGTCAGAGATAAAGATATACCCAAGACAAGATATGGCCATTGGAAGTTTCTAGTAATGCCCTTTAGAGTAACCAATGCGCCAGAAGTATTTATGGATCTCATGAATCATATTTTTATCCTTACTTGGACAAGTTCATGATAGTGTTCATCGATGACATCTTGGTGTATAATCGGAGTGAAGCAGAGAACGAGCAGCATCTTCGAGCAGTTCTTTAAATTCTTAGAGAGCATAAGTTATATGCAAAGTTCAGCAAATGTGAGTTCTGACTTGATCGTATTTTCTATTTGGGCCACATTATTGCCAGATATGGAGAGGAGGTAGATTCCAAGAAGATAGAAGCCGTTGAGACATGGCTAGTACCCAGAATAGTTGCCAAAGTTTGCAGTTTCTTGGGATTAGCAGGATATTATCGACGATTTATGGCAAACTTTGCTAGAATTTCTACATCCTTGATGCAGCTAATATGGAAGGATGTGCGCTTTGATTGGACAGATACATATCAGACCTCTTTCGAGAAGCTTGAGCAAAAATTGACCACAATACCTATTTTGACGCTTCCAGACGAGACAAGTAGATTCACGGTTTATTGTGATGCATCCGAAAAAGGACTGAGATGCGTTCAAATACAGTATGGCAAGGTTATGGCTTATGCATCCCGGTATCTTCGTGACCATGAAAGGAATTATCCAACACACGATTTGGAGTTAGTGGCAGTTGTTTTCATACTCAAACTTTGGAGACATTACCTATATGGAGATCGAGTAGAGATTTATACTGATCACAAGAGTTGGAAGTATATCTTTAGCCATAAGGATCTTAACATGAGACAAAGAAGATGGTTGGAGCTGATGACAAATTATGACCTTAACTTTCAGTATCATCCTGGGAAGGCCAATGTGGTAGTAGATACCTTGAGCCAGAGAGCAGGAGCTTATTTTCTCACAGTGCAGCGAGAGATTTTAGAAGATCTTCAAGAGATGGATATAGAAGTAGTATTTTCTGGCAACGCAACATTGACGACATGTCTATAAGTTCAGTCCTGTATAGTGGAAAGAATCAAGGTAGCACAGTCATTATATGCCAAGCTTCAGCGACTCAGAGCAGAGTGTGAGGCAGAACGTAGACCTGAACTTAGCATTCTCTATGACTGAACTCTCTATTTTGGGAATCATCTTTATGTACCTAACAGAGACCTTCATCGTGAGATTATATCGGAGGTCCATATTTCGTAATATTTAGTGCATCCCAGAGGAACCAAGATGTATAGAGACATTCATCAGCATTTCTGGTTGAATAGAATGAAGCACGAGATAGCTCAATTTATTTTTTGATGTTTAGTATGTCAACAAGTTAAAGATGAGCATCAGAGACCAGCATGAGTTCTTCAACCTTTACCAATCCCAGAGTGGAAGAGGGAGCATATTACAAGTTAAAGATGAGCATCAGAGACTAGTAGGAGTTCTTCAACCTTTACCAATCCCAGAGTGGAAGTGCAAGCATATTACTATGGATTTCGTGACAGGCCTACCTAGGTCCCCAGCTAGCAGGGATGCTATTTAGGTAATAATGGACCGACTCACAAAAGTTGCACACTTTCTTCCTTTCAGGGTTGGCTAGTCCACAGAATAGTTAGCCGAGATATACATGAGACAGATTGTTATACTACATGGGGTACCAATTAGCATAATTTCATATAGAGATTCTAGATTTACTTCTCTCTTTTGGTAGAGTATTCAATAGAGTTTAGGCACCCGTCTGAAGTTTAGTACGGCATATCACCCCCAAACAGATGGTGTGTCAGAGCGAACCATCCAGACTCTAGAAGATATGCTTCATTTATTTATCCTTGACTTTGGTGGTTCATGAAAGGATCACTTACACTTGGTAGAGTTCTCCTACAATAACAGTTTTTAGGCCAGTATCCAGATGGCACCCTTCCAGGCACAGTATGGCAGGAAGTGGAGATCTCTTGTAGCTTAGGATAATATTGGCAAAAAGCAATTGCTTGGTCCCAAGATGATAGCCCAGGAAGTTGAAGTAGTCAAGCAAGTCCGAAAGCATCTTCAAGTAGCACAAGATCGCCAACGTCATTAGGCCAATTCGCATCGGCTGCCTCTTGAGTTTTCTATCGGCGACCATGTACTCATTCGAATTTTGCCTATTCGTGGAGTAGGAGATTTTTTCTATCTTTTTGCTCTTCCGTCATCGCTTTGTGAGATACATAATATTTTTCATGTATCCTAGCTACGACAGTATATACCAGATGCAAGCCATGTACTAGATCATTCAAAATTGGTTGTTGGAACCAACCTTTTGTATGAGGAGAGGCATGTATCCATTTTGGACCGTCGAGAGAAAATTCTCAAGAACCGGACCATTCGTTTATTCCGAGTTACTTGGGGGCATTATTCACCGGGCGAGTCAACTTGGAAGCGCGATGATGATATCCGAACTCGATAACCGTATCTGTTTGACTCGTGAGGTATACTTGTTTGTATATCCCGTACCCTGATCTTTTCTTGTGCAAGCTTGCCTTGTTCTAGATAGTTCATAGCTTATGATTGACACACGTACCATGATACTTATTTTATTGCTTGATTCCTGTAATCTCCTTGCCAGATCCTGTGCCATATTAAAATTTCGAGGACGGAATTTTTTAAGGAGGCAGGATTTGTGAGAATCGTCTCACTATCGCTTATATTTTTTATGTTCATATCTTGTATATATGTATTATTGTTGTATATTACTTTCCATATATTTTTTAAATTTCTCTAGCTGCTCTCATATAATTTCTAGATTTGTGAATAGTATTAACCACCCTTGATATATAAGCCCTTTCTTTCTCTCTCTTCACCATTCTTTCACTTTTTGCCTATTTTCATTTTTTTCCTTTTCTCTCCCTTCCTTTCTAGTCGAGAGCATCCCATGCGGGGCCCCCTTTTCTTTGGTAGTAGTTAGTAGTAGTTTTAGTCAAGTACATCTTGCTAATGATGAAGAACTTTTTTTTTTATTGTGGATTTCTTGTATTTTATTAGTCTATATTATGCCATATGAACTCCTATAAATATTTACTTCTTGGTATTTTTGGTTTTGATAGCTTGGTTGGACTAGATCTACATTTTTAGTTCAATGTATTTTTGATATTTTTATGGTTTTGATCTCTTAAAACTTGTTATTTTCTAAAACTAGTTGTTCTATGTAAGAGGGCATCAGATTTTAAATGGTTTAGAACTTTACTTCTATGGATTTGAGCTAAAAATAAGGTTTTCATAGAGAATCACATTTTCAGTACGTAGAGCTTTTTTATGACTGAAACTTGCTGTTCTGGAACGAAGGAGCTCCATGTGGCCTGCTTTGCATGCGGCCTAGACTCCTCGCGCCAAACTCGGCATTCGGCCATCTTGTTGGACGCATGACTGAATCTGCACATGCGTCCCTGGACCAAATGCATGAAATTGAACGAAAGAAATTTTTCTAAGTTTTCGAGTCCTTGCGGCCCAGAGGAGCATGCGGCCAAAATTTTCCATGCTGTCCGAGCTATGTATTCCTCTCTTTTTTTGTAATACATAACTCAGTACCGCCTTGGCACGATTTCTCCTAAAATTATCTTTTTTTCTCTGACACGTTTTGTTGGACAGTCATATCTCTGAGAAGCTTTATTGACCAGTCACATCAGCCACTTCTTTGACATGCTTTATTGGTTAGTCACTTCAGTCACTTCCTGGCCTTGTATTTATTCTCTGTCACTCAACCCTTGTCCCGAGGAGTGGACTTGGTAATGATCCATGCAGCCAGTTTGATCCAGGCGGCCAGTTTCTTACCTGCGGCCAGCTCATCTCCTGCACTTCTAGCACTTATAGTAGCAATATTTTTCTTTGTTATATGTTCTCTTATGGATTATTTACTCATTTTACTTGGCCCAATTAGTTAAATTCATATGATGCATGTTATTTCTAAATTTCTTATAACCTGGATACTACACTTACCAGAATATGTTATACCTGAAACATAAAATGTAATGGCATTGTTAAACTGAGAACTCCTTGCATTTTACTTGTACTGAATAAACATGATCCCTGACTCCATATACCTGACATATACTAATAAACCAGATAGTGGCTCGACGTAGCTCACTCCTGATATGCTGGAATCTCCGGAACTGAAATGCTTGTAGTAATAAGATAAATTCCCATGGTTGATTGCTTGTCCCTGTCCTGATTATATTTGTCAAGCTATTTTCCAGTCTTGCATCATGTCTAAAGCAGATACCTGAGCACCACGGTCAGGAATCCTTGATAAATTGTCTAATTTAATAACTAGAATAATTATCTAGAAGCATCTAGAGAGATTTCCTAGCTATATGGAATCCTGGTATCCCAGCGACACCTAATAGATTTGGAGCTCTACGTCGAGAGGGGCACACTTCCAGCACACAGCCGAGTGTTGTAATTTACCAGAAAAATACTATATACTTAATTAATCTATGTTATTTACTCTTATGTCTGGATAACTCGGATAGTCTGCAGGGCATATTGTTGTATGGAATCTCAACTGCATTTATTACTAATCCAGAATATGGTAACCCTAGTTAGTTAATGATAGTAAGACGTAGGTCATGTTTGGCCGTGATTACATATTTTTAAGTCTTGTCTTGTTTTTGATCACCCAGTTACTAATCCTGAACTCTACCATTTACTGATTCCTTAAACAACTTAAACTGCTTATTTATATATTGCTCTTATTTATATTTCCTTATGCTATTGAATGTTTGCATGCTGGTTTTAGTTCTTAAGTTGGCTCTCTTGTGGTACTTTGCTGTTTTGGGGTCAGACTCCACAGGTTTTGTATGACCAGATTTTGGAGCAATACTACAGGATCTCCTGTACATCCCGCCTCCAGATGGTGAATACCAGGAATACCAAAGGAGTTGAGTAGGTTTCTCATTCATCACCTACCTGATCTTATATTTATACTTTTGAGGTATTTAGCCACCGAGCACGTGTTTAGCTCGTATTTTGATACTTGTCATTCTAGTCTACGGGCCTACATGTAAAGTATATTCAAAACTATAGCTAAAGTTGATCATGTAATATTGTACTCTGCTAGTTCTTTATTTTGGTAACTAGCTTCATGATCATCTATGTATGTATAGTTTGGGGTGCCTTACTATTATATGTTTGGTAATTATACTTCTTATAACTTGTTGCTTGTTCGAGATTGAGAAAACTAGTACTCTTGATCCAAGAATGACTGTTGGATTGTAGAGTAAACCCTCACATGTCTAGACAGCTGTGATTGTATCTCGGGAGGTGTACGTAGCTGACTTTGTCCTCCCACGCTCTCCAGTATTTTGATTCTGGGACGTGATATCTTTGGATCAAAAGTTTATGGTTGTAAGAAGTCGCGAGTCCTTCGGCTCAAAGCTCGTGTTGTAAGAAGTTGGCGTGCTCTCCAGATCAAAGATACATGTGTACCCTATGTCACAAATAGTAGATTAACACCGAGCAAGAGTTATCAGAACTGGACTAGTCCTTTCAGAGAAAAACTAATATATATCGCAGTATTTATGTTTTCTCTCTTGTCTCTCTTTACTGCGTTATATAAATATCTTGCATATACACTGCTAGTTGGTAACAGCCTATACTGCGCTTAATTTTAAATTGGGTTATTACTTCTGCTATACTATATTCAGCTCCCTAGAGTTGCCTATCGACCCTATACTTAATATTCTCCCTCGCTTTGAACTGCTGAAACTATCCAGGAAGCTTTAGAAAATAACCCGTCATCAAAATCAAATTCGAAGAATAGCCTCCACCTGGAGACTGACCAAATATCATTTGACCAACAGACCGACCCTCAATCTTTGACTCACTTCCATTCGTCGCTTTGTCTCAAAAAACCAAATTCTCTGTATCCCTCAAATCATCTCAAAGACCCCAAAAGACAAGTTCCTAATGATCCACAAATTCCTGTCGAATATCCCTCGTGTCTCCATCCGATGTCTATGGCATGCGTGTACACCTTAGCGGCTTGAGCTTGTTCATACCATAATATATATCTCCTCGAGCTTACAATTGGGAATCCTTGATAGGCATCCAATCTTTGTCCTCAAACATGTTACGATAACCATCATCCGTCAACTTTCCCACCAAAATCAAGTTGTAGCACAAAATTGGCACAGAACGGACCCCATTAATAATGAGCTTCTCGTCAAGCTCTGTTTTTAAGTCAACGTCCCCGATGCCCACAACTGTAGTAATTCCCTTATTGCCCATCTTCACACATCCATACCTACCGCCTTGGTATGACCTGAAGATTCTCTTCTGTGGAGTGGCATGATATGATGCTGCTGTGCCCAAGACCAATCATTGTCATGAACATGCCACAAGGTTCCAAAGACATAAAATCTTACAGATCATCCTTGACTTTATCCTTCTAAGCTTTGAGCTTCATTCTTCTTAAAATGACCCATTTTGCCACAATGAAAGTAGCCCTCCTTGAGTTCCACAGTCGTAAGATCCTATGAACTCCTTCTTGTCCTCGCGTCTAACTTGAGTCTTCCCTTTCCGTAGGAACCAACCATGCGAACTCCTGCTACGATTCAACAAATAGTTTACGCTATATCTTCTCCTTCAATAAACTACTTTCGAGTGTGTCACGCCCCAGTCCCAAAAATACGTAAGACTAGGACACGTAAGCATGCCAGTCGCATGGATATGGCAACTCCAATATAAGAAAACCAAAACCCATACACACGCTGTAATATGAATAACAAATCCACATGTGGTATAAATCTATCACATGTAACAGGACATAGTCTAAATCTCATCCATAAAAATTGAATATAAATAAATAACCAATATCTACAAAACTAGATCTCAATACAAAGTATCTAAGGGTGATAGTTGAATGGAAACAAATCTACTACCAACTCGAATATAAAGTGCAATACAACAAACACAATATAAGAATATCAACTAACAATCACGGGGCTCGAAGAGAAGACCTCCTCGCAAATATAAGTAACCAGTCCGGATCTGCACTCCTGTGAATACTCATGAACATATACACCTGGAAGGGGCCAGGTCCTCAAAGGGAGATAACAAGATACATAGAAGCATGCCAATAAAGTACTGAAATAAATATCCAATAGGGTCGCCTAACCGTCTAAGTAAATGCAGTTTGAGAACAACTTTCCCAACAAGTGGGATATCTGGCTAAAAATAGGATTGGCATGGTTCTCTTGGAGATCCAGGGGCCTACAAAGCATGTCATCTTTTGAACGCCAGAGGCCGCCTGATAATATATAATATATAGTGGTCATCACCACCCGTTTCTCCGACGGAGAATCCGGACGAACAAGAAAAAAGTGCAAAGGAGCCCAAATGCCTTATTTGTTGTTCTCCCCACCCCATGCTCTAAGCATGTCACATCCATGACACGATAATACCTTTAATAACTGCCAAGTCTACTAGCATACAAAAATTTTAACAGCAGTTATCCCTAACGTACGGCCCAAACGTACAGGAGGTCAGACCTATCACTTAGTCCGTAATCTATATGAGACTCATAACTCGGGTAACCACTATATCACGGCCAATAAAATCTAATAATGCTTCATGATAATGGGGTGGTCTCATAAACAAGGTCAATGCATATACATAATAAAAATAATCACGATGACACCGTCGTTTGCACCCAAGTTTTCTTGGATGCGCATTTTATATAACAGTTAAAATATATGAACTAATGACAGAAAATAAAGATGCGTGCAACATATAAAATATGAATAACAGTACAATGGCAAGGTATACTTGTCTGGCAAGAAGCTGCAAAATATAACGTACAGATGTCAAACACCAAGAGTCAGAAACTACGACCTCAGAATGAACTTCTCGGGATACTGAAATAGACATCACCAACGTTTCCAGAATAAGCAAAATAGCCAAAAAATATAACCCTTTTATCCAATTTGGACACAGGGGCAAAACAGTAATTTTGGGTCAAAGTAGGGTCCACGTGTGGCCCACTTTGCACCAAAAAGCATGCCAGGGGTAATGGTCTCTAAATGGGATAAATTATAGGTCAAACAAACTCTAAATGTTACTACGAACTCAACGGTATGTCCAAATATGGATTTCGGTGAGCCAAACACAATTTTGCCCAAAAAGTCAACCGTGGGGTCCGTCAATACGTGACTTGGTCAACTGTCTCAGAATTATGTGAAAATTGGGTCACAGGACCAGCACAATACCACGAGTCCAGTGGCATAAGTTTCTTCGCATTCTGACGAGCGTGTACTAAATGCGTAGGACTTTTACAATTGCGACACGGGAGATTTTCTACGGATACGGGCTGATTCTGACGCGCACATGCGTTTGAATCAGTTTCTGCGAAAGCTCACATGTTCGGGTATATCGCGCGCACCTTTTAGTATACTTGGTGCACGACGGGGCGGTCCCGTTTGGTGGGGCGCGCTCCGTATCACAAATTTTAGAAATTGCCAAAAATAGGTTTTTGGAGTTTTTTATCTAATTTAATTCTACACACAGAAATTAATAAATTATTGTATTTGACAGAAAATAAATTAGTTTTCTATCGAATCTCTGTGGTGGAAGATACAAATCCGTGAACATAGGTAGTTACCGTAGTTTTCTGCGATACCCAAAAGTTATCATTTTTTTGCCAACTTGGTCGCTGTTTTTGCCTAAGGTTACGCTTTGTTTGACTTCAACTAACATACAGATATAGAAGAGAGTTAAGTTGTGAATGTACCGGTGAAGACGGAGTCGAGTTTGGTCGAACGAGGAGACGGAAAATAGGGCTTGAACATAGGTACGCTGTAGATCAAATCTGCAGTCGTGGAGTTGTGCGCGGGGTCGCTGTCGGTCGTGCGGCGATCCAGGAGGCTGGAGCCAGCGGCTAGGTCGACGGCGGCGGTCGCATGGCGGTTAAGGTTTTATAGGTTGAATATATATATATATATATATATATATATATATATATATATATATATATATATATATATATATATATATAGGTAGAGGGGATGATCTTCCTGCGAGCGGGGGGGGGGGGGGGGGGGACTATATGCAGCCGCTGCTGCATAGCTAAGCAGGTTGGGGTCCTAATGGGGGCGGGTAGGGTTGGAATAGTTAGGGTTTTGGGTAGTAGATTCATTAAGGTTTTATATTTTTTTTTCTTTTTCTAATTCTTTTTCCTTTTTCTTTCTCTTTCTTTTTCTTTCCTAATTTCTATTTAATAAACCATATATATATATATATATATATATATATATATATATATATATATATATATATATATAAATTCTAAATATTATTTTAGTGCATACAATAAATCTGTCAGTCGCCCACAGGGTCTCCTACATGTAATAAATTAGAAAAAAATTATAATGGCTCCATAAATCCCCTAAATGAACAAAAACCTAAAATAAAAATTAAATAAATTCTATTTCTCCTAATTAGCTCATAATTAGTATATTTCCATTAAATAATTAATTAAAAAGATAAATACGGTTTTTAGAATTAGGAGTTTTATATTCTACCCAATTTATAAAAAATTTGTCCTCGAAATTAAAAACTAAACCATGATAGAAAGTTAAGGGTGGTATAAGATAGAGATTTGCAGCTTATTCTGTACCTTCCTCCATCCTAACCTCCATAAATTTCTAATTGTCATGGGGGTATTTGGAGGGCTATAATTTGTATTATAAAATACAAGGCTAGGTTTAAATGAGGGGATGATGTTGTGCGACTAAAATGTAGCACAAGGGAGCTTAATTATAAGTCATGCAAAGGTCAGAATAGAAGGCGGGCACGTCCAGGACAAGGGTGTAAAATTTATAGAAAGGCAATGGCTAGTGTAGTGCTCTAATTATCGAAGCAACGGTAAGGTGCGCTAAGTGATATAATTACTGTAAAATTTAAATAAAAAATATCGTGTTCTATTTCTAATTGGATTCAAACTAGCATTAGTCTCACTATCTAAGCCAAGTAGGTCTAATTTTGGGGGAGAAGATTTATAACCTTAGAAACAATTTCATCCTCGAAATTTAAAATAAGGCATAATTTGTTAATTCCTTCACATTTGCGTATAAGGCAAGTCAATCACAATCTCTTCCAAAATTTAAAATCTATTGAAATCCATCGCAATCACTTTCAAAATTATGGTAACCTCTGTTTAATTAAAATTTAACATATTATAATCTCTTCTCGGTTTTTAAATAATCATATCCAAATTTCAGCTAAATCTATATGACATCTTTAAGATTTAAATAATCCATATCAAATTTTACATCACAATCTCCAACTATCATAATCTCCTTTAGGAACCAATTCTAATCAAATATTATTCCTATTTTTCACTTAAAAATTTCGTACTCTTCAAATTTTTGTTTCAATTTATATCCTCAATATTTCCAATAGGTAATCTAGCAATCAAAATTTAACTTTTAATTTAAATCATCAAATTATAAAATTTTATATCTACTTCACCAATTGTTCAAGCCTATAATTCTAAATTTATCCTCAAGGTTTAAATCGATGATTCAATCTTCAACATTTAAACTTCAAATCATGTTCTCAAAGTATAAATATTTGGTCCTCAATATCAAGATTTCAAAATTTATTAAATCTTCATCATCGTAATCCTTCTTTTTAAAATTTCTCAAAATTAAAGTGACTTGAATCTCCCAATCTAATCTTGTTTAATCAAAATCTAAAAGAAATTCCTCTCAAGTCTTTCAATGCAACTTCTACCCAACTTAGAATTTACCTATCTAGCACACAAGGCTATAAATTTAAGAAAAATATTTCTCAATTTATTTACTCATGTTTATTCATTCCACAAAACTTCAACAACAAATATATCATATATGATATACCCTTAATCAATTATAAAAGATATTCACCAAATAATGTGATTGGCCTATGGGTATATCTATTACTCTCTGTGTATCCACTCATACCAAGCACAAGGTTTCATCTATCAGAAATAAAGGAAGACGAAAAACAATAATAAAGGGTTCAAGGGGGAGGTAATAGAATAGAAGCATGGAGATCAAGGCATTTAAAAAAAATTTAAATAAGAATTGTCAAGGCAGTTGTGGATTGAAATCCTATTTTGGTAATTCCTATTCACTTGCTTATATCAGTACAGTTATATAACTGATACGATCCGTTCAGAAATATCAAGAGGGCAAGTACAAGCGTCTACTAGTCACTATATATCTCAATCCACGTAAATTAGTATTACGAAGGGCAAACCAATGCACTATGTCTAGCTAGACCATAATACACTGATTCTGGTTTAGACAATTGTATTAGTGTGGTTGATTAGGCCCCAATAACACATATGTCATGAACAAGCTCGATAAAAGATTAAGCTTGCAAAACTAGGCTATAATAGTAACATAATTCAAGGTAGCACAGAAAATATAATGCTGGATTATGATGAGAGAAGTTAAAAAATAATTCAAGTTCACAAAAGAAATAAGACTCCACAATCTCTACAGTTGTCATACTAACTGTCAAAGTCGCTAGTCAACCAAATAGGGGTATGGACCTCTAATTTCTATAGTCTGAATACACACTATCTTCTTATGCAAGTCTAAAGTTAATATCGTTCAGTTAAACTTCAATAATAGGTCAAAGACTATATGATACTATGTTGTGAGGTATACTACCAAACTTATAACAATAAACTAATACTGTAATTATCTTGAGGGGATTATTCAGCATAACCTGGTCCTTGTAAATAAGGTAGAACTATTGTTAGAGTATACGAGGAAAGATCTCGGTACTCATTAAGGTCTCCTATTGCATTATATAGGTAGTGGTCATCTTAAGTCTTAACCATAGTATTTATAGAACAAGTATCATCAGTAAGAGTGGAGAAGTAACTGGCCTCAAGTGACAAAAGGGATATACTTGTATCGAGTTATGGATACAATTTAAGTGATCTACAACCAAAGAATAATCATTAGGTCATAATCTACAAGAATAACTTGAAATGTCAAGTTCTAACTACCAATCACATAATTCAAAATTCAAGATTATAACTATAACCTTAGCAAACTATATATCCTATCATAGAATAAAATTACTTAGTCTATAATCAGAGGTGTCAAGTGGCACGAGTTGAAAGATAAGAGAAAAAATTCAGTCGTCGCACTAATAGCGACCGCGATGGGTTCAGAGGAACAAGACATGAAATAAAATATAGAGGCTATAGATAACATTATGGTTTTCTAAGGGGGAGTTGTATGCTAGTTGCTATGTTCGAGGTATGATCAAGAAAAAGTATTCATTACATTCCTCTAGGCTTTCTAAGGTGCTGTCTACTAATAATAAGACAATGATCTAAGTTTATAGTTCTAATATTATCTCACTATAAAAGTTAGGTTTAGTCCAATTGTTAAATCTTGGATCTCTATTGGTTCCTTCATGCTATGGTCAAACACTATGCTCAAATTTCTAACTGACTCTAGTAGTGTTTATACTATCTAAAGTCATCCCTAATTATCAAGGGATAATGGTCAATCTATCTACAGGTAAGGGTGCTATGGTACATTAAGTATTCTAACTCAGTGATGTGTCAACACTCTAGGTGTACTCTTAATAGGAAGGTTACACTACTTATCATCTAACAACGGAGACTTCTATATTCTAGGAGGAGGCTATACTCAAGAAACTATTAGGGAAGTACATGAATCAAGGAGGATGCAACTATTCAAATAGAACAGATTGGAAGAATGTGAGTCATAGTCAATAATGGATGAGATCCTATATTCTAATCCTATTTCTAGGCTTGCTCGGTACAGTAACGTAACCGAGACAATATGCTTTCGACCTGCATGGGCCACCACAAAAATATGTCATGCCCCAGTCCCAAAAATACGTAGGACTAGGACACGTAAGCATACCAGCCGCATGGATATGGCAACTCCAATATAAGGAAACCAAAACCCATACGTACGCTGTAATATGAATATCAAATCCACAAGTGATATAAATCTATCACATATCACAAGGCATAGTCTAAATCTAATCCACAGAAATCAAATATAAATAAATAACCAATATCTACAAAACTAGATCTTAATACAATATATCTAAGGGTGATAGTTGGATGGAAATAAATCCACTACCAACTCGAATATAAAGTGCAATACTATAAACACAATATAAGAATATCAACTAACAATTACGGGGCTCGAAGAGAAGACCTCCTCACAAATATAAGTAACCAGTCTGGATCTGCACTCCTACGAATACTCATGAACATCTACAACTGGAAGGGGACAGGTTCTCAGAGGGACATAACAAGATACGTAGAAGCATGCCAATAAAGTACTGAAATAAATATCCAATAGGGTCACCTAACCGTCTAAGTGAATGCAGTTTGAGAACAAATTTCCCAATAAGTGAGCTATCTGGCTAAAAATAGGATTGGCATGGTTCTCTTGGAGATCCAGGGTCCTACAAAGCATATCATCTTTTGAACGCCAAAGGCTGCCTGATAATATATAATATATAGTGGTCATTGCCACCCGTTTCTCCGGCGGAGAATCCGGGCGAACAAGGAAAAAGTGCAAAGAAGCCCAAATGCCTTACTTGTTGTTCTTTCCACCCCATGCCCTAAGCATGTCACATCCATGACACGATAATACCTCTAATAACTGCCAAGTCTACTAGCATACAAAGTTTTTAACTACAGTTATCCCTAACGCATGACCCATACGTAGAGGAGGTCAGACCAGTCACGCAGTCCGTGATCTATATGAGACTCACAACTCGTATAACCACTGTATCATGGCCAATAAAACCTAATGATGCTTCATGATAATGGGGTGGTCTCAAAAATAAGGTCAATGCATATACATAATAAAAATAATCACGACGACACCGTCGTTTGCACCCAAGTTTTCTTGGATGCGTATTTTATATAACAGTTAAAATATATGAACTAATGACAAAAAATAAAGATGCGTGCAATATATGGAATATTAATAATAGTACAATGGTAAGGTATACTTGCCTGGCAAGAAGCTGCAAAATATAACGTTCAGATGTCAAACACCAAGAGTCAGAAACTACGATCTCAGAATGAACGTCTCTGGATACTGAAATAGACATCACCAACGTTCCCAGAATAAGAGAAATAGCCAAAAAATACTACCCTTTCATCCAATTTGGACACAGAGACAAAACGGTAATTTTGGGTCAAAGCAGGGTCCACGTGTGGCCCACTTTACACCGAAAAGTGTGCCAAGGGTAACGATCTCTAAATAGGATAAATTATAGGTCAAACAAACTCTAAATATCAGTAAAAACTTAACGGTATGTCCAAATATGGATTTCGGTGAGCCGAACACAATTTTGCCCAAAAAGTCAACCATAGGACCCGCCAATAGGCGACTTGGTCAACTGTCTCAGAATTGCGTGAAAATTGGGTCACAGGACCAGCGTGATACTATGAGTACAGTGGTACAAGTTTTGTCACATTCTAACGAGCGTACACTAAATGCGCAATACTTTTGCAAAAGTTACGATACGGGAGATTTTCTGCGGATACGGGCTGATTTCGACGCGCACACACGTCCGAATCAGTTTTCGTAGAAGTTCACACGTCCGGGTATACCGCGCGCACCTTTTGGTATACTTGGTACATGACGGAACGGTCCCATTTGGCGGAGTGCGCTCCGTATCGCAAATTTTGAAAATTGTCAAAAACAGGTTTTTGGAGTTTTTTATCTAATTTAATTCTGCACACAGCAATTAATAAATTATTATATTTGACAGAAAATAAACTAGATTAAGTGATCTTTGCATACCAAAAATAAAAACCGAATTCGGATCTCTTTGGTGGGAGATACGAATCGGTGAACATAGGTAGTTACCGCAGTTTTCTGCGATACCTAAAAGTTATCATTTTTTTGCCAACTTGGTCGCTATTTTTGCCTAGGGTTACGCGTTGTTCAAGGTCAACTAACATACAGATATGGAAGGAGGTTAAGTCATGAACGTACCGGTGAAGACAGGGTCGAGTTTGGTCGAGCGAGGAGACAGAAAACATGACTTGAACACAGGTACGCTGTAGATCAAATCTGCAGTCGAGGGGTTGTGTGCGGGGTCACTGTCGGCCGTGCGGCGGTCTAAGCAGCTTGAGATGGCAGCGGTCATGTGGCGGGGAGAGGGAGGATGAATAGAGATTAGGGTTTGGGGTTAAGGTTTTGTAGGTTGAATATATATATATATATATATATATATATATATACATATATATATATAGGTCGGGGGGGGTGATCTTCCTGCGCGGGGGGGGGGGGGGGAGGACTATATGCAGCCGCTGCTGCATAGCTAAGCGGGTTGGGGTCCTAATGGGTGCGGGTAGGGTTGGAATAGTTAGGGTTTTGGGTAGTAGATTCATTAAGGTTTTATATATTTTTTCTTTTTTCTTTTTCTAATTTTTTTTCCTTTTTCTTTTTCTTTTACTTTTTCTTTCTCTTTCTTTTTCTTTCCTAATTTTTATTTAATAAACCATATATATATATATATAAGCCAGCCCACCTCCTGTGTTAGGCCATTACACAACAATATTGACGTTCTGCTTAGGACGAATCGGTTCTGGTGCCCCGACGATCGTTCGCAGGAACCCTGCACCTTTTGCACAAGTTATCCATGTCCAGGTGACGTGTAAAACTAAGTTATCAAATGAAGCATTTTAAAACAACATTAACAAAAAATAATAATTCAGCATAATTTTATAGCATAGTCTACATGTTCAAGTAATCATATTATAGGTTATGCACTACTCATTACACAGTTATAGATGAATGAATTCAATCTAGAACTGAAACACAAAAATAGATACATGCATAGTGAAAAAGCACACACAATATGATTATTAGGTGATTTTGTGTAACAAGCATCAAATGTTCCAAGTTTATTACTTATTATCTTTACTCTGTTATTATTATTATTATTATGGTATCGTTGATCGGAACACAAGAGTCAGATTATTAAGAGTGAAGACTTGGAAGAGGGGAGCTAACCAAAGATAAGGCCACTCACCAAGATAAGGCCACTCAAAAGTTGGTAATTTAGGAAAGAGAAATGGGAGATCTTTAGGACTCCGCTCGCTCGTTGCCTACTCGATCAACTGCACACATCACAGATAATCAATATCTCCTTGCCTCATTCTCCTAGAGTTCGATACGAAATACGAAGTTCAAATAACAAAGAAAATAAAATCCATCGAAACCTTTCAAGAAAATACCAGTCACAAAACTGACATAAAAGAAACCAAGAAGCATAGAAAACTAGCAAACAAAACCAACACAACAAAAAGGTCCCTCGTAAATCTACCGCCGAGTCCTTCCTTGAGGCATGATCTGTTGAATATGGGACTTGATTCCGAAGAAACCAATCTATAATGAGGAAATAATCTTAATTCAATATTTCTCGATCAAATGATAACAAGTATTTCTTAGCCGTGGTCCCCGAAAAGGAGAAATATGACACTACATCTTAACCAACTAATAAAAAAATTCGTCCTCAAAACTTAAGAATGGAACCTACCCCTAAAAAAATAAAGAGGGTAACTTTTCCTTCATCTCTGACTTGAGTTCCCAGGTCGATTGCTCGACCACGTGATTCCGCCAAAGTATGTGCACAAGTAGGACTGAACGATTCTGGAGCTTCTTATCCTTTCTATCGATGATTAGTGCAAGTTCTTCTATATAAGACAAGTCTGCTTGCAAATCCAGCTTACCAAAATCTACCACGTGACTCGGATCATGTACGTACTTTCGCAGCTGTGATACGTGAAAGTTATCATGCACGTCTGACAAGCTCGGTGGTAGAAAATTTTGATATGCAACTAAGGCGACTCGTCTGAGAATCTCGAACGGACCAAGGAATCGCGGACTTGGATTCCTCTTTACTCTAAATCTCGTGACTCCTGGCATCGGTGTGACCTTGAGAAACACGTGATCACCTTCTCTAAATTCAAGAGGTCACCGGTGGATGTCCACGTAACTCTTATGTCTGCTTTGTACTACCTTTAATCGCTCTCGGATTAGCCAAACCTTCTGAATGGTCTATTCTACTAGCTCTGGGCCAAGTATTTGTCGCTCACCAACTTTATCCCTACAGATAGGTGATCAATATTTTTGCCTATACAAAGCCTCGTACGGGGCCATCTGAATACTGGACTGGTAGCTATTATTGTATGCTAATCTTTCCAATGGTAGATGGACATCCCAACTTGACTTTAAATCGATTACACAGAGACGTAGCTTATCTTCAAGGATCTAATTCACCCACTCTGTTTGGCCATTGGTCTGAGAATAAAATATTGAAATAAACTTCAACTTAGTCCCCATTGTTGACTGAAGGCTTTTCCAGAAACGTGATAATAATCGTCCGTCTCGATTTGAGACGATAAACACTTTTACGCCATGTAGTCGATCTATCTCGTAAAGGTATATCTGAGCAAGGCGATCAATACTCCAATTAGCTTTTCTGGCAATGAAGTGCACTGACATGGTTAATCAGTTGACGATGACCCAAACAATGTCTTCCCCCATTGCGTCTTTGGCAAGCCAATAATAAAATCTATCGTGATATGGTCTAATTTTGACTCCGGTATAGCCAGGTTCTGCATATCTCCATCCGGCCTCTAGTGCTCGGTCTTAACTCTCTAACATGACAAGCATTATGACATGAAGAGTGCCACATCTTTCTTTATGTCGTGCTACCCGAAGATCGGGCGAAGATCTTGATACATCTTCATGCTTCCAGGATGTGATACATAGGCTGCATAGTGAGCTTTTGTAAGGATCTTCTTTCTGAGTTTGAAATCATTGGGCATGCAAAATCTTTCTCTAACCTGCAATGCTCCACTTTCATCTACTGCAAAGTCGGTTATCTTTCCTGCAAAATTTGCACACGCATCTTTATCAGGAATGGCCCGTTCGTCGGAGCATACTTGACTTTTTCTATTAGGCTCGGTTCAAGGAGAAACTGAGCTAGTGATCCCCCAATCGGACCTCCCCGATATTGAATCCGGAGTTCGATTCCCATGCTCTCTAACTATTTTTGAAACATATTATTTACAGCCAGGGATCCCGCAAATACTCGACTTAGTTCATCCCCCACAACATTCCCCTTACCTGGGGTATAGTTGATCGCTATATCATAGTCTTTAATCAATTTTAGCCAATGCCTTTGTTGTAGTTCAGGTCCGTTTGTGTGACTAGATACTTGAGGCTCTGGTAGTTAGTAGAAATTTATCAAGGCACGCCATAGAGATAATACTGACACAATTTTAAGGCAAACACAATCGTTGAAAGTTATTTGTCATGTGTAGGGTAGTTACGCTTATTCGGCTTCAATTATCTTGAAGCAAAGGCTATTACTTTATTTTGTTGCATGAGCACAACTTGTAAACCCCCTGAATTTTCAAATTATTAAATCTTGGATTTTTCCCAATTTTCGGGAATTTTCTGGGAATTTTCTGTAATTAAAATCAAGGTTTTCAATTAATAAATGATTTTTAATTTGCAATAAATAATATTAAAATATCATAAAAATAACATTTTTGGGTGTAAAATGGAAAACTGGACTTAGGGAAATTTTTCTGGATTTTTTCGGGCCTCAGACATATTTTTAAAAGCCTAAAAAACTATTTTTCTAAATTAATTAATTAAATAATTAATTACTGTTTTAATATTATTATTATTATTATTATTATTATTGTTAATTTGTTTTTTTATTTTTTTATTTTTTTATTTTTATTTTTCGGTTTGGGCCGGCCCAGTGGGCCGAGCCCATTGGTTCAACCCAGCCCAGCCCAACCATCTCCTTAGCGGGTCGGGCGGGTCCGCTCACCCGGATCCGGCCCGACCCGGAACCCGCCCGGTCACCCCTGTCACCCAGTCCCCCGTTTTCGTCGTCGGCGCCGAAAAACGCGCGCGCCACGGCCACGCCCTCCTCCACGTCCGCTCTCCCCTCCGTTTCTCCCGCCACGACGCCTCGGCTGAGCCCCCTCGCAGCCCCCTATATAAACCCCCATCTCCGCCTCCATCCACCCCAAAACCCGAAACCCTAACCCTAACTACCCCGACTCCGGCGAACCCCGTCCGGCAACCTCCTCCTCCCTCAGCCCCTGCGACGCCTTCCCCCAGGCGGAGCTCCTCCTCCTCTCCCCTTCCTCCTCCTCCCCAGGCGGAGCCGACCCCCGAGCCCTCCTCCCCGCTGCTGTCTCCCCTCCGCCGGAGCCGCAGCCACCGCCAGCCCCTCGCCTGAGCCGCCGCAGCCCCGGCCCGACCTCGCCGACCGACGGCCAGACCCCACGAGCCCCGGACACGCCGCGGACACGACCCAGACGCGGATACGAGCCCGGACACGCCGCTGACACGTCCAGGACACGAGCTCGATTCGGACTCGAAAACCCCGATTTCTCGGTCCCCTTCAGGTATTCGTATCTTGCAACCCTGATCTCCGTTTTAGATTCCGTAAATTCCTGCGTGTAGCCTGTATGACCCTCTCGGTGCCCGGATAAACTGTTCGGGGCATCGCTGCCTGTGGCGATCGCACACCGCGATCCAAAAACAGGAAAAAACCAGACCCTGTTTCACCCCGGAATCGAGTACGTCCCGCCAAACGGGAAGACTTGGTCGCGTGCGGTCTTCACAGATACGTGCGCATCATCGATACGGACGTGTGAGTCTTCGTGGAAGCTGATTCGGGTGAGCGTGCACACCGGAATCAACGCGTATCCGCGGACATCGCCCCGTATCCGCCTTTTCGGCAATTCACCCTAACTTCGTGCACACTCGTCAGATCGAGACGAAACTTGCGCCATCAGACTCGTAGCAATACGCTGGTCCTGTGGGTCAAGTTTGGTTCGATTCTGAGAACGTTGACGAAATCGCGTGTCGTGGGCCCCACAAGCCCCGCTCGACGGGCGATTTTGTGTTCGGCTCATCGGAATCCAAATCTGGAAGTTCCGTTGGGTTCGTATCAGCGTTCCTGACCTGTTGACACTGAGTTTGGTGAATTTAGAGACCTTTGACCCGGACACGTTTTTTCGGTGCAAAGCGGGCCCACCGGCGGACCCCATTTTGACCCGAAACTGCCGTTTTTGCCCTTGTCTCCAAATTGGACCCAAGGACAGGCATTTCTAGCTGTTTGACATCTTCTGAGCGTGATGGTAATGTCTATTTCACCTTTTGGACTCATCTCTGGAAACTTCCCCTAGAACAATTAATCGGATCCAAACAACAGGCAAGTACCTGCACTTCAAGTTAATCTTTATATTGTGATAATTAATTCCCTGCTCTACTAGTACCCTTGCTGATTACACGTAGTATTAAAGTACTGTATTTCATGTCTTGAATATTGGAGTTCATGTCTTGTTTACATATCGGGTGGGAGAATACTAGGAGGCATGTAGTTTACCCTTTCCCATGTATTGTTTAATAGCTGTTGGTACACGACTGTCCATCAGCCAGATCTCGATTGTATTGTTTAATAGCCGTCTATGATGGCCCGATTAGCCTTATAAACCCCTACATGCCAACTATGTATTCTAAAACAAACACAAGTTCACACAGATGGTTCTAGTCTTGTTATAGTTCTTACTGACTATTGTAGTTTCATTTCCTGTTTCACTTTATTTCCAGCTTTCTCATATTCCTGTTTATAGCATTAAACTCTGAGATATTGATATTTCCTTTATGCAATTTTCCCAAAATGATACTCAGTTTAATTGTCATAAATATTTAGTTTAATCTTGTTGTGCACTGTGTACTTTGCTCCTTTTCTGACTGGATATGTTGTTTAGGCGATGATGAGAACCTTGCTCCTACCTATTATGGACCCTATGAGCCAGCAGGTGATACAGTTGCAGAGCCGGTTTCCCCCCAGGAGACTACTCCTGCAGAGTAGTTAGCATTAGCTATCTTTTATTCCTATTTCTTATCTTATTAATCGGGTTTGTCCCCGATTTCATCCTGAATTTCTGTACTAAACATTTGAAGTTGTTGTCACATTTATTTCAATTGCAATCTTAAGTTTCCATTCTCATTATTATCTTGCTTATGTTATTTGTGAATGAGCTAGTTTAGTAAGTGTGGTTTTGACCTAGACAGCGTACTACCGCCGATTCTGCGGCGTAGGCTGGACGTACCCACGCACTCGTGCCCGAATTTCCGGGTACGGGTCGTGACACGTTTTTATGGTGGCCCATGCAGGTCTAACGACTAAATTGTTCGGTTTCAACTTAGGGACCGAACAGGCCTGCAACAAGATTGAGGATTTTAGGATAAAGCTCATTCACAGTATAGGGTCCTTATCCTTGATATTACTTCTGATCAATTTTTCTATCGCCCTTGATTTCCAATTAATCTATTCTGATCTTCCTATCCCTTAATCTTTCAGAATGGTCCAGACCAGGAACACAGTAGGAGGCACATCAGAACCAGCTGAGCAGAATGTGCCCGAGACTCTTGCACTTCCGCCGCCTCCATCTGTTCCAGTAGTTACTCTAGATGGGGCACAGCTACTAGGAGTGTTCCAAGGATTGGTGGAATCCCAGAAAGAACAGACTACACTTCTGCGGACCAGCCTCTCAGAAGCTATTAAATCCCAGGAGTCGCCACTCAAGAGGCCAGGAAGTGCCAAAGACTTCAAGAACCTTAGGCCTCTAGAATTTTATGGAACTGAGGGCATTCTCTATGCTGATGAGTGGATAGAGAATGTCGAGAGACTCCTGAAGACTGCCCGGGTTCCCGATGATCTCAAAGTGGAGTCCGCAAGCCTGCAACTGTTCGATATAGCTCGAACCTGGTTTAGAGATGAACCCCAACTATCTGCTCCTGACCTCACATGGGATGACTTCAAGAGACTATTCAAGGAGAAATTCTACCCCGAAGTGGCTCGGGAAGCTCTCGAAAGCCAATTCGAGAGACTGGAACAAGGTAACCTATCTGTTGATGAGTATACTGCTGAATTTAGCAGGTTAAGCCACTTTGCGGAGTACATGGTTCATACCCCAGAAGACAGAGCCCGTAGATTCAAGAAGGGGCTGTCTCCGGATATTCGCCTTGCTGTCACCACCAGCCGAGCCCGCACCTATGAGGAAATCTTAAACGTGGCACAAGGCGTTGAGAGAGACCTGGGGCATAAGCTAAAGCGAGAAAGAGATACCGAAAATGCGGGACCCAACAAACGCCCATTTTAACAACAACAACAGAGGTCCCCGCAGCAAACCCAGCGTCCACTCCCTCGAGCTCCAGCACCCCAACACCAGGCTCAAGGACAGAACCAACAGGCTGCTACTTGTAACTTTTGCCGAAGACCGGGCCACACTTGGCAAGTTTATAGGAAGAGACTAGGTGCCTGCCTATATTGTGGCTCAACAGAACATCAAGTGAGGGACTGTCCCGCTACTCCAAGACGCGGACAAGCTTACGTGATGACCGTGGAGAACGTGCAAACTCTGGAAGCAGCTAATGCGCGTAAGTGATTCGTAGATACCTTTCTTAGTATTGTTTAGCTCATGTCTATTGGTTCGTGACCTCAGCCTCAACCTAGTAATTTTGAACTTGCTAAATAACCTGGTATGCTTTTAAAATTTGATAACTGTTTTAGGGACTTTTGCTATTGTGCTTATTTTGTGTTATTTTATGAACTTCAAATTTGTACCTCCTTTCATCATTATTTAGCGCACTTGAATTTTGCTGAACTTGACATATGCTGCTATTTTATAGCTTA
This sequence comes from Iris macrosiphon, assembly GCA_036927795.1. Lineage (NCBI taxonomy): Eukaryota > Viridiplantae > Streptophyta > Magnoliopsida > Asparagales > Iridaceae > Iris > Iris macrosiphon. The sequence goes on along the minus strand of JAYESA010000039.1, from coordinate 633,402 downwards.
GTTTTGCAAGCTTACCTTTATCGGGCTTGTTCAGGACACATGTATTACTGAGGCCTGATCAACCCCACTAATACAAGTGTCTACTCAGAATCAGTGTACTACGGTCTGATCAACCTTAGTGCATTTTGATTCGCACTTCGCACGACTACTTTACGTGGATTGAGAGATATAGTGACTAGTATACTTGCCCCTAAAACATGCCCGAGCATATCGTATCAGTTACATAACCGTACTAATACGAGCGTGCGAATAAATGATTACCAGAATAGAATCTCAATCCATAAACCGCCTGACAATCCCCATTAGAATTCTTTAAAATGCCTTGATCCCTGTACCTCTGTTCTACCACCTCGCCCTTAAACTCTTTATTATTAATCCTCGTCTTCCCTTACTTCGGAAAGACAGAATCCTGTGTTTGGTGTAAGTTTGATTTGTAGTGCTAGATGATAACCCTTTATGACTAAGGCAATACCCTAGGTGATGTGTTTTGTGTTGCAGACTTAAAGATTCAATACCATGATTTATTAAGTTGAGACCTAGCCTTACTAGTTGTACAGCCTTAGATGATATATGGGTAAAATTCTAAGTTGGGTAGTGACCGCAATCAAGTGAGATTGGACAGAGAGAACCCTGCTATAATTTTAAATTTTGAGGACAAAATTTTTGTAAGTTGGGTAGGTTGTAAACCCCCTGAATTTTCAAATTATTAAATCTTGGATTTTTCCCAATTTTCGGGAATTTTTTGGGAATTTTCTTTAATTAAAATCAAGGTTTTTAATTAATAAATGATTTTTAATTTGCAATAAATAATATTAAAATATCATGAAAATAATATTTTTGGGTGTAAAATGGAAAACTGGACTTAGGGAAAATTTTCTGGATTTTTCCGGGCCTCAGACATATTTTTAAAAGCCTAAAAAACCATTTTTCTAAATTAATTAATTAAATAATTAATTACTGTTTTAATATTATTATTATTATTATTATTGTTAATTTGTTTTTTTATTTTTTTATTTTTTTATTTTTATTTTTCGGTTTGGGCCGGCCCAGTGGGCCGAGCCCATTGGTTCAACCCAGCCCAGCCCAACCATCTCCTTAGCGGGTCGGGCGGGTCCGCTCACCCGGATCCGGCCCGACCGGAACCCGCCCGGTCACCCCTGTCACCCAGTCCCCCGTTTTCGTCGCCGGCGCCGGAAAACGCGCGCGCCACGGCCACGCCCTCCTCCACGTCCGCTCTCCCCTCCGTTTCTCCCGCCACGACGCCTCGGCTGAGCCCCCTCGCAGCCCCCTATATAAACCCCCATCTCCGCCTCCATCCACCCCAAAACCCGAAACCCTAACCCTAACTACCCCGACTCCGGCGAACCCCGTCCGGCGACCTCCTCCTCCCTCAGCCCCTGCGACGCCTTCCCCCAGGCGGAGCTCCTCCTCCTCTCCCCTTCCTCCTCCTCCCCAGGCGGAGCCGACCCCCGAGCCCTCCTCCCCGCTGCTGTCTCCCCTCCGCCGGAGCCGCAGCCACCGCCAGCCCCTCGCCTGAGCCGCCGCAGCCCCGGCCCGACCTCGTCGACCGACGGCCAGACCCCACGAGCCCCGGACACGCCGCGGACACGACCCAGACGCGGATACGAGCCCGGACACGCCGCTGACACGTCCAGGACACGAGCTCGATTCGGACTCGAAAACCCCGATTTCTCGGTCCCCTTCAGGTATTCGTATCTTGCAACCCTGATCTCCGTTTTAGATTCCGTAAATTCCTGCGCGTAGCCTGTATGACCCTCTCGGTGCCCGGACAAACTGTTCGGGGCATCGCGGCCTGTGGCGATCGCACACCGCGATCCAAAAACAGGAAAAAACCAGACCCTGTTTTACCCCAGAACCGAGTACGTCCCGCCAAACGGGACGACTTGGTAGCGTGTGGTCTTCACAGATACGTGCGCATCATCGATACGGACATGTGAGTCTTCGTGGAAGCTGATTCGGGTGTGCGTGCACACCGGAATCAACGCGTATCCGCGGACATCGCCCCGTATCCGCCTTTTCGGCAATTTACCCTAACTTCGTGCACACTCGTCAGATCGAGACGAAACTTTCGCCATCGGACTCGTAGCGATACGCTGGTCCTGTGGGTCAAGTTTGGTTCGATTCTGAGAACGTTGACGAAATCGCGTGTCGTGGGCCCCACAAGCCCCGCTCGACGGGCGATTTTGTGTTCGGCTCATCGGAATCCAAATCTGAAAGTTCCGTTGAGTTTGTATCAGCGTTCCTGACCTGTTGACACTGAGTTCGGTGAATTTAGAGACCTTTGACCCGGACACGTTTTTTCGGTGCAAAGCGGGCCCACCGGCGGACCCCGTTTTGACCCGAAACTGTCATTTTTGCCCTTGTCTCCAAATTGGACCCAAGGACAGGCGTTTCTAGCTGTTTGACATCTTCTGAGCGTGATGGTAATGTCTATTTCACCTTTTGGACTCATCTCTGGAAACTTCCCCTAGAACAATTAATCGGATCCAAACAATAGGCAAGTACCTGCACTTCAAGTTAATCTTTATATTGTGATAATTAATTCCCTGCTCTACTAGTACCCTTGCTGATTACACGTAGTGTTAAAGTACTGTATTTCATGTCTTAAATATTGGAGTTCATGTCTTGTTTACATATCGGGTGGGAGAATACTAGGAGGCATGTAGTTTATCCTTTCCCATGTATTGTTTAATAGCTGTTGGTACACGACTGTCCATCAGCCAGATCTCGATTGTATTGTTTAATAGCCGTCTATGACGGCCAGATTAGCCTTATAAACCCCTACATGCCAACTATGTATTCTAAAACAAACACAAGTTCACACAGATGGTTCTAGTCTTGTTATAGTTCTTACTGACTATTGTAGTTTCATTTCCTGTTTCACTTTATTTCCAGCTTTCTCATATTCCTGTTTATAGCATTAAACTCTGAGATATTGATATTTCCTTTATGCAATTTTCCCAAAATGATACTCAGTTTAATTGTCATAAATATTTAGTTTAATCTTGTTGTGCACTGTGTACTTTGCTCCTTTTCTGACTGGATATGTTGTTTAGGCGATGATGAGAACCTTGCTCCTACCTATTATGGACCCTATGAGCCAGCAGGTGATATAGTTGCAGAGCCAGTTTCCCCCCAGGAGACTACTCCTGCAGAGTAGTTAGCATTAGCTATCTTTTATTCCTATTTCTTATCTTATTAATCGGGTTTGTCCCCGATTTCATCCTGAATTTCTGTACTAAACATTTGAAGCTGTTGTCACATTTATTTTAATTGCAATCTTAAGTTTCCATTCTCATTATTATCTTGCTTATGTTATTTGTGAATGAGCTAGTTTAGTAAGTGTGGTTTTGACCTAGACAGCGTACTACCGCCGATTCTGCGGCGTAGGCTGGACGTACCCACGCACTCGTGTCCGAATTTTTGGTACGGGTCGTGACACGTTTTTATGGTGGCCCATGCAGGTCTAACGACTAAATTGTTCGGTTCCAACTTAGGGACCGAACAGGCCTGCAACAAGATTGAGGATTTTAGGATAAAGCTCATTCACAGTATAGGGTCCTTATCCTTGATATTACTTCTGATCAATTTTTCTATCGCCCTTGATTTCCAATTAATCTATTCTGATCTTCCTATCCCTTAATCTTTCAGAATGGTCCAGACCAGGAACACAGTAGGAGGCACATCAGAACCAGCTGAGCAGAATGTGCCCGAGACTCTTGCACTTCCGCCGCCTCCATCTGTTCCAGTAGTTACTCTAGATGGGGCACAGCTACTAGGAGTGTTCCAAGGATTGGTGGAATCCCAGAAAGAACAGACTGCACTTCTGCGGACCAGCCTCTCAGAAGCTATTAAATCCCAGGAGTCGCCACTCAAGAGGCCAGGAAGTGCCAAAGACTTCAAGAACCTTAGGCCTCTAGAATTTTATGGAACTGAGGGCATTCTCTATGCTGATGAGTGGATAGAGAATGTCGAGAGACTCCTGAAGACTGCCCGGGTTCCCGATGATCTCAAAGTGGAGTCCGCAAGCCTGCAACTGTTCGATATAGCTCGAACCTGGTTTAGAGACGAACCCCAACTATCTGCTCCTGACCTCACATGGGATGACTTCAAGAGACTATTCAAGGAGAAATTCTACCCCGAAGTGGCTCGGGAAGCTCTCGAAAGCCAATTCGAGAGACTGGAACAAGGTAACCTATCTGTTGATGAGTATACTGCTGAATTTAGCAGGTTAAGCCACTTTGCGGAGTACATGGTTCGTACCCCAGAAGACAGAGCCCGTAGATTCAAGAAGGGGCTGTCTCCGGATATTCGCCTTGCTGTCACCACCAGCCGAGCCCGCACCTATGAGGAAATCTTAAACGTGGCACAAGGCGTTGAGAGAGACCTGGGGCATAAGCTAAAGCGAGAAAGAGATACCGGAAATGCGGGACCCAACAAACGCCTATTTCAACAACAACAACAGAGGTCCCCGCAGCAAACCCAGCGTCCACTCCCTCGAGCTCCAGCACCCCAACACCAGGCTCAAGGACAGAACCAACAGGCTGCTACTTGTAACTTTTGTCGAAGACCGGGCCACACTTGGCAAGTTTGTAGGAAGAGACTAGGTGCCTGCCTATATTGTGGCTCAACAGAACATCAAGTGAGGGACTGTCCCGCTACTCCAAGACGCGGACAAGCTTACGTGATGACCGTGGAGAATGTGCAAACTCTGGAAGCAGCTAATTCGCGTAAGTGATTCACAGATACCTTTCCTAGTATTGTTTAGCTCATGCCTATTGGTTCGTGACCTCAGCCTTAACCTAGTAATTTTGAACTTGCTAAATAACCTGGTATGCTTTTAAAATTTGATAACTGTTTTAGAGACTTTTGCTATTGTGCTTATTTTGTGTTATTTTGTGAACTTCAAATTTGTACCTCCTTTCATCATTATCTAGCGCACTTGAATTTTGCTGAACTTGACATATGCTGCTATTTTATAGCTTAGTTTTGCAAGCTTACCTTTATCGGGCTTGTTCAGGACACATGTATTACTGAGGCCTGATCAACCCCACTAATACAAGTGTCTACTCAGAATCAGTGTACTACGGTCTGATCAACCTTAGTGCATTTTGATTCGCACTTCGCACGACTACTTTACGTGGATTGAGAGATATAGTGACTAGTATACTTGCCCCTAAAACATGCCCGAGCATATCGTATCAGTTACATAACCTAACTAATACGAGCGTGCGAATAAATGATTACCAGAATAGAATCTCAATCCATAAACCGCCTGACAATCCCCATTAGAATTCTTTAAAACGCCTTGATCCCTGTACCTCTGTTCTACCACCTCGCTCTTAAACTCTTTATTATTGATCCTCGTCTTCCCTTACTTCGGAAAGACAGAATCCTGTGTTTGGTGTAAGTTTGATTTGTAGTGCTAGATGATAACCCTTTATGACTAAGGCAATACCCTAGGTGATGTGTTTTGTGTTGCAGACTTAAAGATTCAATACCATGATTTATTAAGTTGAGACCTAGCCTTACTAGTTGTACAGCCTTAGATGATATATGGGTAAAATTCTAAGTTGGGTAGTGACCGCAATCAAGTGAGATTGGACAGAGAGAACCCTACTATAATTTTAAATTTCGAGGACAAAATTTTTGTAAGTTGGGTAGGTTGTAAACCCCCTGAATTTTCAAATTATTAAATCTTGGATTTTTCCCAATTTTCGGGAATTTTCTGGGAATTTTCTGTAATTAAAATCAAGGTTTTCAATTAATAAATGATTTTTAATTTGCAATAAATAATATTAAAATATCATGAAAATAATATTTTTGGGTGTAAAATGGAAAACTGGACTTAGGAAAATTTTTCTGGATTTTTCCGGGCCTCAGACATATTTTTAAAAGCCTAAAAAACCATTTTTCTAAATTAATTAATTAAATAATTAATTACTGTTTTAATATTATTATTATTATTATTATTGTTAATTTGTTTTTTTATTTTTTTATTTTTTTATTTTTATTTTTCGGTTTGGGCCGGCCCAGTGGGCCGAGCCCATTGGTTCAACCCAGCCCAGCCCAACCATCTCCTTAGCGGGTCGGGCGGGTCCGCTCACCCGGATCCGGCCCGACCCGGAACCCGCCCGGTCACCCCTGTCACCCAGTCCCCCGTTTTCGTCGCCGGCGCCGGAAAACGCGCGCGCCACGGCCACGCCCTCCTCCACGTCCGCTCTCCCCTCCGTTTCTCCCGCCACGACGCCTCGGCTGAGCCCCCTCGCAGCCCCCTATATAAACCCCCATCTCCGCCTCCATCCACCCCAAAACCCGAAACCCTAACCCTAACTACCCCGACTCCGGCGAACCCCGTCCGGCGACCTCCTCCTCCCTCAGCCCCTGCGACGCCTTCCCCCAGGCGGAGCTCCTCCTCCTCTCCCCTTCCTCCTCCTCCCCAGGCGGAGCCGACCCCCGAGCCCTCATCCCCGCTGCTGTCTCCCCTCCGCCGGAGCCGCAGCCACCGCCAGCCCCTCGCCTGAGCCGCCGCAGTCCCGGCCCGACCTCGCCGACCGACGGCCAGACCCCACGAGCCCCGGACACGCCGCGGACACGACCCAGACGCGGATACGAGCCCGGACACGCCGCTGACACGTCCAGGACACGAGCTCGATTCGGACTCGAAAACTCCGATTTCTCGGTCCCCTTCAGGTATTCGTATCTTGCAACCCTGATCTCCGTTTTAGATTCTGTAAATTCTTGCGCGTAGCCTGTATGACCCTCTCGGTGCCCGGACAAACTGTTCGGGGCATCGCGGCCTGTGGCGATCGCACACCGCGATCCAAAAACAGGAAAAAACCAGACCCTGTTTTACCCCGGAACCGAGTACGTCCTGCCAAACGGGATGACTTGGTTGCGTGCGGTCTTCACAGATACGTGCGCATCATCGATACGGACGTGTGAGTCTTCGTGGAAGCTGATTCGGGTGTGCGTGCACACCGGAATCAACGCGTATCCGCGGACATCGCCCCGTATCCGCCTTTTCGGCAATTCACCCTAACTTTGTGCACACTCGTCAGATCGAGACAAAACTTGCGCCATCGGACTCGTAGCGATACGCTGGTCCTGTGGGTCAAGTTTGGTTCGATTCTGAGAACGTTGACGAAATCGCGTGTCGTGGGCCCCACAGGCCCCTCTCGACGGGCGATTTTGTGTTCGGCTCATCGGAATCCAAATCTGGAAGTTCCATTGGGTTCGTATCAGCGTTCCTGACCTGTTGACACTGAGTTCGGTGAATTTAGAGACCTTTGACCCGGACACATTTTTTCGGTGCAAAGCGGGCCCACCGGCGGACCCCGTTTTGACCCGAAACTGCCGTTTTTGCCCTTGTCTCCAAATTGGACCCAAGGACAGGCGTTTCTAGCTGTTTGACATCTTCTGAGCGTGATGGTAATGTCTATTTCAGCTTTTGGACTCATCTCTGGAAACTTCCCCTAGAACAATTAATCGGATCCAAACAACAGGCAAGTACCTGCACTTCAAGTTAATCTTTATATTGTGATAATTAATTCCCTGCTCTACTAGTACCCTTGCTGATTACACGTAGTGTTAAAGTACTGTATTTTATGTCTTGAATATTGGAGTTCATGTCTTGTTTACATATCGGGTGGGAGAATACTAGGAGGCATGTAGTTTACCCTTCCCCATGTATTGTTTAATAGCTGTTGGTACACGACTGTCCATCAGCCAGATCTCGATTGTATTGTTTAATAGCCGTCTATGACGGCCAGATTAGCCTTATAAACCCCTACATGCCAACTATGTATTCTAAAACAAACACAAGTTCACACAGATGGTTCTAGTCTTGTTATAGTTCTTACTGACTATTGTAGTTTCATTTTCTGTTTCACTTTATTTCCAGCTTTCTCATATTCCTGTTTATAGCATTAAACTCTGAGATGTTGATATTTCCTTTATGCAATTTTCCCAAAATGATACTCAGTTTAATTGTCATAAATATTTAGTTTAATCTTGTTGTGCACTGTGTACTTTGCTCCTTTCCTGACTGGATATGTTGTTTAGGCGATGATGAGAACCTTGCTCCTACCTATTATGGACCCTATGAGCCAGCAGGTGATACAGTTGCAGAGCCGGTTTCCCCCCAGGAGACTACTCCTGCAGAGTAGTTAGCATTAGCTATCTTTTATTCCTATTTCTTATCTTATTAATCGGGTTTGTCCCCGATTTCATCCTGAATTTCTGTACTAAACATTTGAAGCTGTTGTCACATTTATTTCAATTGCAATCTTAAGTTTCCATTCTTATTATTATCTTGCTTATGTTATTTGTGAATGAGCTAGTTTAGTAAGTGTGGTTTTGACCTAGACAGCGTACTACCGCCTATTCTGCGGCGTAGGCTGGACGTACCCACGCACTCGTGCCCGAATTTCCGGGTACGGGTCGTGACACAACTCCTAAGCCCTGGCCTGAGGTATCGCTAAAGATTTGGACTCCCATGTTCTCATCAGGTAGTGCAAGGATTGGACTGGAGATGAGGCACTGCTTTAACTCCTAAAATAAAGCTTCGTTGTCGATGGACCACTCAAATGCGATTCCTTTCCGAATGTGGCAAGTCAAAGGTGAAGCAAGTTTAGAAAAGCCCTTAACGAACCGTCTGTAATAGCTTGCTAAATCTAGGAAGCTCAAATTTTACTAACGGATGCAAGTTATTTCCACTCGACGATCACTTCAACTTTTTTTGGGTTGACTGAGATGCCTCCAGCAGAGATGATGTGCCCTATGAAATATACATTACTCACCCAAGACTCGCACTTGCATAGTCTGCAAGTTCTCTGTGTGTTCCTTCTTGTTCTTCAAATATACCAAGATATCATCAATGAACACTACTACAAACTTGTCTAGGAATGACAGGAACACACGATTTATTATATCCATAAAGGTGGCAGGAGCATTGGTCAGTCCGAACGGCATAACCAAGAATTCATAGTGGACATAGCGAGTGCGGAAGTCTGACTTTGGCATGTCGCCTGGCTTAATTTTCAGTTGGTGGTAGCCTGAATGATGTTTGATTTTACAGAATACCAACACGCCTTACAGTTGATCGAAGAGGTCATCGATTCTGGGGAGGGTATGTCACGCCCTAGTCCCAAAATACGTAGGACTAGGACACGTAAGCATGCCAGCCGTATGAATATGGCAACTCCAATATATGGAAACAAAAATTCATACCTACGCTGTAATATGAATATCAAATCCACAAGTGGTATAAACATATGTCACCAGTCACAGGGTAAAATCTAAATCTCATCCATAGAAAATTAATATAATAATTAACCAATATCTATGAAACTAGATCTCAATACAAAGTATCTAAAGATGATAGTTGGATAGAAACAAATCCACTACCAACTCGAATATAAGTACAATACAACAACACAATATAAGAACACCAGCTAACAATCACAGGGCTCGAGGAGAAGATATCCTTGAAATATAAGTAACCAGTCCGGATCAGTGCTCCTGCGAATACTCATGAACATCTACACCTGGAAAGGGACCAGGTCCTTAGAGGGACATAACAAGATATATAGTAGCATGCCAATAAAGTACTAAAATAAATATTCAATGGGGTCGCCTAACCATCTAAGTGAATGCAGTTTGAGAACAACTTTCTAACAAGTGGGCTATCTGGCCATAAAATAGGATTGGCATAATTTTTTGGGAGAATTAGGGGCCTACAAAGCATGTCATCTTTTAAACGACAGAGGCCGCCAAGTAGTATAGGGGTCATCACGAACGAATATCTCCGGTGGAGCGTACGGGTTACATAAAAAAGAAAGTGCAAAGGAGCCCAAATGTCTTACTTGTTGTTCTCCCTACCCCATGCTCTAAGCATGTCACATCCATGACATAATTTGGTTCATAGTTTATCTTTAGTACAATAGCCCAACCCTCTAACCAAACAAGGACAAGGATTGAACCACCGTACTATAATAGGCTATATCCTTGGACTACTAATAACTGTTAAGTCTTCTAGCATGCAAAGTTTCTATCAGCAGTTATCCCTAACTCATGGCCCATACGTACAGGAGGCCAGACCTGTCACGCAGTCCGTGATCTATATGAGACTCACACTAGTGTAATAGCTGTGTCATGGCCAATGAACCTAATGATACTTCATGATAATGGGGTGGTCTCATAAACAAGGTCAATGCATATACATAATAAAAATATATCACGACAACATCGTCGTTGCACCCAAGTTTCCTTGGATGCGTATTTTATATAACAGTTAAAATATATAAACTGAAGACAGAAAATAAAGATGCATACAACTTATAGAATATGAATAACAGTACAATGGCAAGGTATACTTGCCTGGCAAGAAGCTGCAAAACGTAACGTCCAGATGTCAAACACACAGGATCAGAAGCTATGGCCTCAGAACAAATATCTCCGGATGCTGAAATAGATATCACCAATATTCCAGAATAAGCAAAATAGCTAAAAATCACTTCTCTTTCGTCCAATTTGGACACAGGGGCAAAATAGTAATTTATGGTCAAAGTAGGGTCCACATGTGGGCTATTTTGCACCGAAAAGTGTGCCAGGGATAACGGTCTCTAAATGGGACACTTTATAGGTCAAATAAACTCTAAAAGTCAGTACGAACTCAACGGTATGTCCAAATGTGAATTTCGGTGAGCCTAACACAATTTTGCCCAAAAGTCAACCATGGGGCCCGCCAATTGGCGACTTGGTCAACTGTCTTAGAATTACGTAAAAATTGGGTCATAGGACCAGCACGATACCACGAGTCCAGTGGCGCAAGTTTTGTCATATTCTGACGAGCGTGCACTAAATGCGCAGGACTTTTACAAAAGTTACAATACGGAGAAACTTCGCGGATACGGGCTATTTCTGACGTGCACACGCGTCCAAATCAGTTTTCGTGAAAACTCACACGTCCAGGTATACTGTGCGGACCTTTTGGTACACTTGGTACACGATGGGGCAGTCCCGTTTGGCGGGGCGCGCTCCGTATCGCAATTTCTTGAAATATGGAAAAAGTAGGTTTATGGGGTTTTCTATCTAATTTAATTTAACATACAGCAGTTAATAAATTAATATAAATAACAAAAATTAAACTAGGTTACGACGTCTTCGCATACCAATAATAAAAATTGAATTTGGATCTTTGTGGTGGGAGATACGAATCCGTGAACATAGGTCATCGTAACAAAATTTTCTGAGATTAAAATGTCGTAATTTTTTATCGACTTGGAGTCAATTTTTACCTAGGTTAGCATGCTGTTTGAGGTCAACTAACACACAGATATGGAAGGGGGATAGGTTGTGAACATACCGGTGAAGACGAAGTTGAGTTTGCTGGAGCGACGACACAGAAAACGGAGCATGAACACAGGTATGCTGTAGTCAAAACCTGTCGCGGGGTTGTGCGCGTCACGCTGTCGTCGGCGGGCGGCGGTCCAAGCGGCTGGAGGCGGCTCTGGGGTGTGGCGGTCACGACGGTCTGGGATATGGGAAGAAGTTGAAGATTAGGGTTAGGGTTTAGCGATGGGTAATATATATAAAGAAAGAAGAGATCGAGAGAGCAGGTCGGGGGAAGAGGCTCCACGCGGCTAAGGGGTTTGCACGCGCGAGATTGGGACTCAGCGCTGCTGCTGCTGTGTTTTTAATTTAAGCGTCCGATTTTGGGGTTTAAAGGCAAATTTTGGGTTAGGCTAACGGGTTAGGGTTTGAATCCAATAAGAAATCTATTTGTTTTTTCTTTCTATTTCTTTTCTTTTCTTATTCTTTTATTTTCTATTTCTATTTTATTTCTATTTCTTTTCTAATTACTAAGAATTATATATATATATATATAGAAAAAAATCTAAAAATTTATTTTAGAGCATGCAATTAATCTACCAACTGTCCAATAGGTCTCCTACATGGAATAAATTAGAAAAAATTATAATTGCTCCATAAATCCCCTAAATACACAAACACCTAAAATAAAAATTAAATAAATTATATTTCTCCTAATTAGCTCATAATTACTACAATTTAATTAAATAATTAATTAAGATTAATTAATACGGTTTTTAGAATTAGGGGTTTTATATTGTACCCAACTTATAAAAATTTTGTCCTCGAAATTAAAACTAAGCCACGATAGAAAGTCAAGGATGGTATAAGATAGAGATTTACAGCTTATTCTATACCTTCCACCATCCTAACCTCCATGATCTTCCAATTGTCATGGGAATATTTTGGAGGGCTATAATTTGCATTGCTTAAATGCAAGGCTAGGTTTAAATGAGGGGCGATGTTGCGCGTTGCATATTAAGACAATCATGAAAAAAATCTACATGAATGAAAAATAGGTATCTTCATGTGTCATGTCCAATGGTGTGGACACCTTATTGCATTTTTGCATAAAAGCACCCAACAATTAGAAAATTACACAAAGATGGAAATTGGGTTAAATTAATTAAAATTAATGCGCATGGCGTTCGAGAATTAATTAGAAGTACATGGGGATAACATTAGGTAAAATACAAGTGTCATGGACATAGAAAACTTATAATAGAATATTACCCTAATTTGGGTTGCACGAAACAGGTCAAGATTGCGTCTCCAATTTCGATTGGAACGCACAAGGATAAAAGTTGATTTTTATATAGAATTAAATAATAACGTCTGCGATGAATGTTGTGCGACTAAAATGTAACTAAAGAGGGCATAATTACAAGTTACAACGAGGTCAGAATAGAAGCCAGGCACTTCTAGGATAAGGGTGTAAAATTTATGGAAAGCAGTGGCTAGTGAGGTGCTCCAATTATCGAAGCAACGATAAGGTGCGCTAAGTGATATAAATATTGTATAATTAAATGCTGTGTCCTATTTCTAATTGGATACAAACTAGTCCTAGTTTCTCTATCTAACCAAGTAGGCCTAATTTTGGGTGAGAAAGTTTACAATCTACCCAACGTAAAATAATTTCATTCTAAAAATTAAAATAAGACATATTTTGTTAATCCTTCATGTACATAAGGCAAGTCAATCGCAATCTCTTTGCGATAATTAAAATTCTAATAAAATCCATCGCAATCACTTCAAGGTTAAGATAATTACTGTTCCAATCAAAATTCAACTTATTGTAATCTCTTCTCACTTTTTTAAATTATCAATATCCAAATTTAAATTAAATCCATATTACATCTTCAAGAATTAAATACACATATAAATTTTATATCACGATCTCCAACTATCATAATCTCCTCTAGAAAATAATTCTAATCCAATATTATTCCTATTTCCACATATAAATTTTTGTACTCTTCAAAATTTTAAATTCAATTCACATCCTCAATATTTCAAATAGATAATCCAACAATCATATTTTAACTCTTAATTCAAATCATCATTGTTAAAAAATTTAAATTCAATTCACCAATGTTCAAGTCTGAAATTCTATATTTATCCTCAAAATTCAAATTGATGATTTACCTTAAATATTCAAAATTTAAATCATGTACTTAAAGTATAAATATTTGGTCCGATACATCAAGGTTTCAAAATTCATTAAGTACTCATCATCTAACTCATTCTTCTAAAATTTTCCATATTTAAAAATGACTTAATCTCTCAATCTAATCCTACTTGATCACAATCTACAAGAATTAACCTCAAATTAACAATGCAACTTTTACCCAACTTAGAATTTATTCATCTATCATATAAGGCTATATACTTTAAGAAAATATTCCTTAATTTATTTACTTATGTCATTCAATCCTCAAAACTTTAACACCAATTATATCATATATGATATGCCCTTAATCAATTATAAAAGATAGTCACCAAATATTGTGATTGGCCTATGGGTATATCTAGTACTATCTGTATATCAAACTTATACCAAGCACGAGGTTTCGTCTTTCTGAAATAAGAAAAGACGAAAAACAATAAATAAGAGTCCAAGGGGAAGGTAATAGAGTAGAAGGATCAAGGCGTTTTAAGAATTCAAATAGGAATTATCAGGCAGTTGTGGATTGAAATCCTATTTGATAATTTCTTGTTCGCATGCTAGTATTAGTACAGTTATGTAACCGATACGATACGATCAGACATATCTAGAGGGCAAGTACATGCGTCTACTAGTCATCTATATATATCTCAATCCACGTAAAGTAGTATTACGAAGGACGAACCAAATGCACTAAGGTTAGATAGACCTTAATATACCGATTCTGATTAGACAATTATATCATTGTGGTTGATCAGGTCCCAATAACACATATGTCATGAACAAGCTTGATAAAAGATTAAGCTTGCAAAACTAGGCTATAATATAGCAGCATAAGTCAAGGTAGTATATAAAATATAAGCACGCTAGATTATGATAAGAGAAGTTACAAAATATTTCAAGTTTATAAAGAAGATAAGACTATACAATCTCTACAGTTGTCATACTAGCTCTTTGTCTAAGTCGCTAGTCGACCAAATAGAGGTATGGGCCTCTAAGTGTTATAGTCAGGATAAACACTATCGTCTTATGCTAGTATACAATTAATGTTATTCAGTTACACTTCAATAATAGGTCAAAAGACTATGTGATACTAGGTTGTGAGGCATACTACCCAACTTATAACAATAAACTAATATTGTAATTGCCTTGAGGGAATTCTTCAGAATAACCGGGTCCTTGTAAATAAAGTAGAACTCTTGTTAGGGTATACGAGGAAAGATCTTGGTAATCATTAAGATCTCCTATTGCATTATATAGGTAGTGGTCATCTTAAGTCTTAGTCATAGTGCTTATGGAATAAGTGTCAATAGCAAGAATGGAAAGGTTACTAGCCTCAAGGGAAAAGAGGATATAGCTTGTATCAAGGTGGGGTACATATTACGCAATTTAAAACTAAGAGATAATCACCAGGTCACAATCTACAAGAATAACTTACCATCAAGTTTTAACTACTAAGCACATAATTTCAAAATTTAAGATTACAACTATAATCCTAGCAACTATATATCCTTAACATAAGGTAAAATTACTTGGCCTACAATCAAAAGTGTCAGGTGGCACGAGTTGAAAGATAAAGAAAAGAAGAACGTAATTAATCGTCACACAATAGCGAGCGCTAAGGGTTCAGAGGAACAAGTCATGAAATTAAAATAGAGAGGCTATTGATAATGTCATGGTTTCCTAAGGTAAAATGCTATGTTAATCTCTGTGTCTGAGGTATGATCAAGAGAAATATTGTATTCATTGCTCTTGGCTTCCTAAGGTACTGTCTGCTACTATTAAGACAAAAGCTAAATTTATAGTTCTAATATTA
The DNA here is from genome assembly GCA_036927795.1 of Iris macrosiphon. Lineage (NCBI taxonomy): Eukaryota > Viridiplantae > Streptophyta > Magnoliopsida > Asparagales > Iridaceae > Iris > Iris macrosiphon. The sequence continues at coordinate 618,028 of JAYESA010000039.1, read as the reverse complement.
TCTCTTTTATGAAAGTTTGGTTTAGTCCTAATATTCAACCATAAATTTCTATTGGTTCCTCAATATTAGGGTCAAACAATATGGTCAAATTTCTAATTAACTTTAGTAGTGTCGACACCACTCTCAAGTCCTTCATAATTATCTTAAGGGATAATGGTAAACCAATCTATAGTCAAGGAATACTAGGGTTCACTAGATCTTCTAAACTTAGTGATGTGTCAATTCCTAGTAGGAATATTACCCTAATTATTATTCTAACAATAAGGGTTCCTATGTTCTAGGAAAAGGCTATACTCAAGGAACTATTAGGAAAGCACAGGAATTAAGCATGATACGATTATTTAGATAGAACAGATTGGAGGAAAAGTGTGTCATAGTCAATTATGGATGAGATACTATACTCTATTCCTAGGTGCAGGCTTGCTTGGCACAGTAATGTAACCGAGACAACATGCTCTCGACCTGCGTAGGCCACCACAAAAATATGTCATACCCCAGTCCCAAAATACGTAGGACTAGGACACGTAAGCATGCCAGCCGTATGGATATGGCAAATCCAATATATGGAAACCAAAATCCACACGTACGCTGTAATATGAATATCAAATCCACAAGTGGTATAAACATATGTCACCAGTCACAAGGTATAATCTAAATCTTATCCACAAAAAATTAATATAATAATTAACCAATATCTATAAAACTAGATCTCAATACAAAGTATCTAAAGATGATAGTTGGATGGAAATAAATCCACTACCAACTCAAATATAAGTACAACACAACAACACAATATAAGAACACTAGCTAACAATCACAGGGCTCGAAGAGATAACATCCTCGAAATATAAGTAACTAGTCCGGATCGGTGCTCCTGCGACTATTCATGAACATCTACACCTGGAAAGGGACCAGGTCCTTAGAGGGACATAACAAGATACATAAAAGTATGCCAATAAAGTACTGAAATAAATATCCAATGGGGTCGCCTAACCATCTAAGTGAATGCCGTTTGAGAACAACTTTCTAACAAGTGGGTTATCTGTCCTTAAAATGTGATTGGCATGATTCTTTCGGAGAATCAGGGGCCTACAAAGTATGTCGTCTTTTGAACGACAGAGGCCGCCAAGTAGTATAGGGGTCATCACGACCGCATATCTCCAACGGAGCGTACGGATTACATAAAAGAAAAGTGCAAAGGAGCCCAAATGCCTTACTTGTTGTTCTTTCCACCCCATTCTCTAAGCATGTCACATCCATGACATAATTTAGTTCATAGCCTATCTTTAGTACAATATCCCAACCCTGCAACCAAACAAGGATAAGGATTGGACCACTGTACTATAATAGGCTATGTTCCTGGACTACTAATAACTGATAAGTCTTCTAGCATGCAAAGTTTCTATCAACAGTTATCCCTAAAGCACGGCCCATACGTACCGAAGGCCAGACCTGTCACGCAGTCCGTGATCTATATGAGACTCGTACTCGTATAACAGCTGTGTCACGGCCAATGAACCTAATGATGCTTCATGATAATGGGGCGGTCTCATAAACAAGGTTAATGCATATACATAATAAAAATCTATCACGACGACACCGTCGTTGCACCCAAGTTTTCTTGGATGCGCATTTTATATAACAGTTAAAATATATGAACTGAAGATAGAAAATAAAGATACATGCAATATATGGAATATGAATAACAGTACAATGGCAAGGTATACTTGTCTGGCAAGAAGTTGCAAAATGTAACGTCCAGATGTCAAACACACAGGATCAAAAGCTATGGTCTCAGAACAAATATCTCTGGATGCTGAAATAGACATCACCAACATTTCCAAAATAAGCGAAATAGCTAGAAATTACTTCTCTTTCGTCCAATTTAGACACAGGAGCAAAATAGTAAATTCGGGTCAAAGTGGGATCCACATGTTGGCCACTTTATACCAAAAAGCGTGCCAGAGGTAACGGTCTCTAGATGGGACACATTATAGGTTAAACAAACTCTAAAAGTTAGTACTAACTCAACGGTATGTCCAAATATGGATTTCGGTGAGCCGAACACAATTTTGCCTAAAAGTCAACCGTGGGGCCCGCAAATTGGCGACTTGGTCAACTATTTCAGAATTGCATAAAAATTGGGTCAGAGGACCAGTGCGATACCATGAGTCCAGTGGCGCAAGTATTGTCGTATTCTGACAAGCGTGCACTAAATGCGCAGGATTTTTACAAAAGTTAGGACACGGAAAAACTTTACGGATACGGGATAATTTCTACTCGCACACACGTCCAAATCAGTTTCCGTAAAAACTAACACGTCTGGGTATACTGTGCGCATCTTTTGGTATATTTGGTACATGATGGGACAATCTCGTTTGGCAGGGCGCGCTCCGTATCACAATTTTTGGAAATATAGAAAAAGTAGGTTTGTAGGATTTTTTATCTAATTTAATTTAACATATAGCAATTAATAAATTAATATAAATAATAAAAATTAAACTAGGTTACGAGGTCTTCGTATACCAATAATAAAAACTGAATTTGGATCTCTGTGATGGGAGATACGAATCCGTGAACATAGGTCATCGTAACAGAATTTTTTGAGATTAAAATGTCATAGTTTTTTATTGACTTAGCGTCAATTTTTACCTAGGTTTGTTCGCTGTTTGAGGTCAACTAACACACAGATATGGAAGGGGGATAGGTCGTAAACATACCGGTGAAGACAGGATCGAGTTTTGTCAAGCGACGGCACGAGAAACGGAGCGTGAACACAGGTATTCTGCAGTCAAAACCTGTCGCGGGGTTGTGCGCGTCACACGGTCGTCGGCGGGCGGTGGTCCAGGCTGCTGGAGGTGGCTCTGGGGTGCGACGGTCGCGACGGTCTGGGGGTTGGGAAGAAGCTGAAGATTAGGGTTATGGTTTAGCGATGGGTAATATATATCGAGAAAGAAGAGATCGAGAGAGCGGGTCGGGGGAAGATGCTCCGCGCGGCTAAGGGGTTTGCACGCGCGGGATTGGGACTCAGCGCTGTTGCTGCTGTGTTCTTAATTTAACGGCCGGATTTGGAGTTTTAAAGCGGATTTCGGGTTAGGCTAACGGGTTAGGGTTTGAATCCAATAAGAAATTTATTTTTTTTTCTTTCTTTTTCTTATTCTTTTATTTTCTATTTCTATTTCTTTCCTAATTACTAAGCATTATATATATATATATACATATATATATATATATATATATATATATATATATATATATATATATATATATAGAAAAATTTCTAGAAATTTATTTTAGAGCATGAAATTAATCTACCAACTGTCCAATAGGTCTCCTACATGGAATAAATTAGAAAAAATTTATAATTGCTCCATAAATCCCCTAAATGCACAAATATCTAAAATAAAAATTAAATAAATTATATTTCTCCTAATTAGCTCATAATTACTATAATTCAATTAAATAATTAATTAAGATTAATTAATACAGTTTTTAGAATTAGGGGTTTTACAGGGTACTTATTTCAGAGGTGGCTTTATTTAGATCATGATATTATATGTAGAGCCACATCGAGCCATCATCCTTCTTCGCGAAAAGCACTGGTGTGCCCCATAAAGACACGCTCGGACAAATATACCCACGATCGAGCAATTCCTAAAGCTGCACCATAAAATCTCTTAGTTCTGCCAGAGCCATTCGGTACGGAGCCTTAGAAATTGCCCAAGTTTTTGGAAAATTATCTATGATAAAATCAATCTCTCGGTCAGATGACATGCCGGACAACTCATCTGAAAATACATCGAAGAACTCTGTCACAACGAAAGTAGAATCTACGTTTGCACCATCTTGTCGAGTATCTCAAACGGACGCTTAGTACACTTTAAAGACAGAATGTATCATCCGTCGAGCAGACATTACAGAAATCACCATGCAGGCATTCAACGCTTTCAATGCTGGACTGCACAAGTAGCAAAATTTAGTCTCATCGGGTAGACGAAACACAATTTTCTTCTCCGCCCAATCGGTAGTGGCCGATCAAGCGTCGAGTCAATCCTTCCCCAGAATGATGTTGTTGTCACTGATGTCCGGGACTAGCGCATCGAGTAAAACTTTTTTTCCTCCGATGTAAATGCACCCATCGCGACAAACTGAGTGAGCAGGCAAATCCATGTCCGACGGGGTACTGACGCTAAGCTTTAGGCCTAACGGTATCTGAGAAAATTCTTGTTCCTTGGAAAAGTTTGCCGATAAAAAACCATATTTATCACCAAAATCAAATAGTACACATGCAGGAATATTATTGAAAAGCAATATACCCGTCACTACGGTGTCCGAGACGAACGTCTTGTCCCGCATCATTGTTTAGACCCAGCCAACAACATTCGAACGATGCTCCTGGTGTGGTATAGGACGTTTTACTTGGTGCGCTTGAGCTGGATTATGCTGCTGTGGACAACACGGAAGGAGCTGGTTGGCGTTCTTAGGTCAGCTACCAGCTAGATGGCCCAGATGACCACATATGAAGCATACCCCATTCTTACAGAGACAGTCAGTGACCGTGGGCCCTATTTTGTTGTAGAAGGTACAATATAGCCCTTGGTTTCTCCATAGATTGGGCACCTAGTAACCGTCGGTATTTGGATGTTTCAGAGTGTTGTGTCCTCCCGTATTGATAGGACGTTTGTGATGATAATATTGCATAATGTCGGCAACAACTGAAGGATAATGCAGTTCCAAGGTGAGGGCATGGTTGAGGACTTCCTATATTGTCTGATACTGGAGAATGACTACATGTGAATGGTTTGTAGGTCACAATCCGCCTTTGAATCTCCTAGCATAACTCACCGCATTGGGTATGTAGGAGCTTACAAATTTGGCAAGACGGTTAAACTTTGTGGAGTATTGCTTCACTGACATGCTTCCATATCGAAGCTACACAAAATTATTCTCCTTTTGACGACGAATGGGTGGGGGTATGAACTCCTCCTCTAACGCGCTACGAAAGGTAACCAATGAGATCATCTCATCTTCACCGTCTGCGGGAAGAGATCTTCGATGCACGTCCCACCAGTCATGCACGTTCAATCAAAGTTAGAATTGGGCGCACGCGACTAGTTGGATTAGGGTACTTCAAGGATTTTAAAGTGGTCTTCAAGCTCAGCTAGCCAATCTAGAGCCACAACGGGGTCCTCGGTCCCGTGGAAAGATATTTTACGCACCTTTTTGAAGTTAGCAAATTCAAAGGTAGTCACATCCTTTTCCTTTCGGGTTTGAGGGGTCTCGACTTCTATTGCTAGCGACTTCGTCTGGGCCGCTATTATTGTGGAATGGTTGGAGGCAATGGTCTGAACGATCTGCTGTAGGTCATCTACCTCCTTCTACTAAACCGTAAATCGGGCTTCTAGGTTCTTCTCGAATATATTATGTCGAGCCTCGTCCCTCTGTTATTGTGCCTCAAACATGCGCATGATCTTATCAATTGGGTCAACAGGGGGCACAGGTCATTGGCTCTCGAAATATGCCAATGTGCTAGAACTACTCGCTTGCACTTGCGTTGCTACTTGCGCTTGTGTTGTTCCATGTGCTTAAGATATTTCTTTAAAAATAAAGCAACTTTTATCTGTCACATAGAGTATTACAGACTTACTATATATAACGTATCTCATTTTGTCCAAACAATTTTAAGAATTTGACTGGAAGGGACATGATTGTTTCAAGAAAAGCTTTTCAGACTCGAGGCCAAAGGATCTGAAGCCATGCCCTGATACCAATATATCACGTATAATTTTGCAAAATCTATATTCATCCCCCTAGTTGTGATGTCGTGCGAGCATAAGATGCACCCGCACAAGGCCTAGCATGATGATATGTATAGAAACACAATAGCATAGTGCACAAGTTAAAGAACACACATTGAAGTAAAAAAAGTTTTTTTTATTGATAATGTACATTTATGTTATAAACTCTTGACTCATAAATAAAGGATGCCACACAGCCTTACAAGATGGATGCAAAATGAGATAGTCATTCCATATATTACACTCCTTACTAAAACTTGAAAGATAATAGACCTTCGGACGAAGATATCGCCTTACCTCGAAGCAGCATAGAGTGTGTGCACGAGCTTCAGAAGATTTATACAAGTACTCCAAAAACAAAAATACGAGCACGTCAAAGTTTGGTGGATTTATTGGAGGAAATCTTCAGCTCCTCGCCGTGTTTCCTTCGCTTGGAGAACCTGTTACAATGAGGGCCAGTACTTTAAAAAGTACCGGTAATGGTGAGATAACTCAACTCACCAAATTGATACAGTATTCATGTGAAGCATACAAATTATTATTGTGGTCTTTCTTTCTTGCATTAGTTCAAGTCACACATGCAATAATTATGAAAAGACTAAAATAAACATGCCACCATTCAGTGACTTTTACCTGCATCGTTGAACTACCTGCACAAAACTTACCATGACCTTCCTTGCCACGAAGACATAGTTAGCTTATATAGTTTAAATATATAATTACATAGTATCACTAGTGTTATGATCCATCATGGACTATAGTCCGGGTAGACGATGATGGTTGTAGACGCAGGTAGCTAGTCCACTACAAGCCACCCTGCCTCCCATGCTACGCCATTAACACGACTATACTAACGTTCCGCCTAGGACGACTCAGTTTTGGTATCTCGACGACTATTCGCAGGAACCCAACACCTTGTACACAAGTTATCGTGACCATGTGACATCTAAAACTAAGTTATCTAATGAAGCATTTTAAGACAACATGAACGAAATATAATAATTCAGCATAATTTCATAGCATAGTCTACCTATTCAAGTGATCACATTGCAGGTTATGTACTACTCATTGTATAGTTATAGATAAATGAATTCTATCTACCACTAAAACACAAAAATAGATATATGCATAGCGGACAAGAACGCACAATATGATCATTAGGTAATTTTGTGTGACAAGCATCAAGTGTTCCAAGTTTACTAATTATCTTGACTCAGTTATTATTATTATGGTATCGTTGATCGAAACACAAGAGTCGGATTATTAAAAGTGAAGACTTGGAAGAGGGGAGCTAATCGAAGATACGGCCACTCACCAGTTGGTGAATCAGGAAAGAGAATGGGGAGATCTTTAGAACTCTGCTCGCGCGTCGCCTACTCGATCACCTGTACGCATCAATATATGATCAATATCTCCTTACCTTGGTCTCTCATAATTCGATACGAAATATGAATTTCAAATAACGAAGCCAATGAAATCTATCAAACCCGTTTAAGAAAATGTAAGTCACAAAACAAACAAGAAAGCAACAAAGCGGCATCAAAAATAAGCAACGAAACCAACACAACGAAAAGGCCCATCGCGACTCTGCCGCCGAGTCCTTCCTCGAGGCATAATTCGCAGAATTTTGGACTTAATTTCGAAGAGACCAATCCATAACGAGTTAATGATCTTAATTTAATCTGTCTCGATCTAACGATACCATGTATTTCATACCCTCCCTGTACTTTTGAGTTGACGAGTTGGCGAATAAGAAATGCCTTATTGCCAACCATCTTTCATTCGTGCAACGAATGTAGCTTCTCCCATAATACTTTTTTCGAACTCTTCATGGACACGTGATAAAAACTGAATCGTCCAACTATAGGATCGTTAGATAACTCTAGAGGGGTAAATAGAGTATAGCAAAACATATACCCAATTCAAAATTATACTAAGCAAAGGTAGTTACCAACTAGAAATAATACATTAATATAGCAAGTATATGGAAGTAAATAAAGTTTAAATCACAAACGCAAATACAGTAATTTTTATCCTGGTTTCCATCGTGGAGGATTAGTCCAGGCCCGAGTACTCTTACTCAGAGTTAAATCCACTACTAGTGAAAACATAAGCTTTGATCTGAAGGGCTTGTGACTTCGTACATACATGAGCTTTGATCCGAAGAGCTCGAAGACTTCCAACACGTGCGTTTGATGCGAATGGTACGCAGACTTTAAATACTTGAAAGTTATAAGCTTTTATAACTCGATCAGACTTCTAAATTAGAACCGCGTTGGCACTAAAAGGCTGGGGAGTTGATGCTTGGTGATTGGAAGGTCTGTAGCTCACGAATAGAGAATATGAAAGTGAATGGATTAATTTAAAATGAACAAAACTAATAGCTATTTATAGGCAAGTAGGGGAACCGAGTTCGGGCCGAGTTCGGTCTCCTAACGTTCGTAAATTTGAACGTTTGAGTTCTTGGATAATAGGGTTTCCATCTGACTAGGAATCTGGTTATAGGGAACCGAGTACGGGGCGAGTTCGGGCAGAACTCGGTCTGAGTTCGTTTGTCCCAATTCCAGAATGTTCCTAGTTTGTTTTAGGTTTAATTTGAGTGGGCTAAGTTCTGGTTTTATTAGGATTTGATCTCCTAGTGCCAACACGGCGCAATGAACATTTTGTCCTAATAAAATAAAGAGATAATTAGACTTTAGGTCTCAAATAAGTTCCAAAATTTCTGTTTAGATCTCCATAATATACATAATTAGTGTTTGGGTCTCAAAAGTGTCACTAATGTCTCACAAGTGTCACCAAAAATGTACCAAAAGAGTCACTAATTATTTTTTGTGACACTTTTGAGACCCAAACAATAATTATATATATTATTGAGACCCAAACATAAATTTCAGAACTTATTTGACAACCAAAGTCTAAATATCCCTAAAATAAAAGAAAAATTACAGAATAAAATGAAAACCATGAGAACTCTGATGACGCCAATCTTCTGAAACATCCACTGACTTGAAGAAGTCTTTTCCCTTGACGGTTGTTGTCCAAAGATAAACATATTTTGGAATCTGAATACCTTTCGGGAGGCTTCGTTCCTGAATCCCTACGAGGGGCGCTGCCCCTCGACCCCCGTCCGCTGAACCCCCGATTGCGAGGCTTCGGAGATGTCATAGGTAGTTCAGAGAAATCTTATGGTATAATATCGTCTTTGGCTTATCGTCATTTCTTCATTGCATATGTTCATTGCTTTTCGGTAAATACATGTTAGATGAACAAAAAAATATACAAAAGCAAATATGGTAACATTTAAGATATGATATAGACAATGCTGAGTTTAAGTAGAAGTTACAAGTTACTATAGTGATTGCACGATTATCATAATGCTAAACTTAATCAATTAGCTATATTCAAAAACTCAACTTAAATATTGGGCCAACACCAATTATTTACGGATGAATCTAATGGCCTTCCGATCCAATTGTTTTCAGTCATCAGCAGTTTTGTCTGACGGCTTGGCGTTGTCACCCTCCAACGGACCGTGCAATCATTTTCTGATGTCTTGGATGGCAAGCCCTATGATGAAAGTAAATACTTCCTCTTAGATGTTATGTGGACAAGCACCCTGAATTTCCTGTTTTGTGCTTCACCAATGCCTCTATCTCCAACCTATATAAATAGGTTGAGAAACCCTATTTTAGGTCCTAGAAAATCCTAAAATAGGCAAGCACTAATCTTGGTCGTCCGCATGAAACCAGCCATGTTGATTAAAACCCAAAACTCGTTCAGCCCCGACCGAACAGAATTCGGACCGAATCAGACCATTGTCTGTGCAAAAGAGTTCTAGTTAAAAAAACCAAAAATTGGACCAAACTCGACCAGAACCGAATTTTTACCGATTTCAGTCCCTTTAACATCAGACTTGACCCAACACAACTGAGCTTTAGAAAGATCCTTTGAAAGGGAAATTGTAGCTCATGAAGAAGATAACAAATCCATGCAATTATAGCGGTGGTAATGGCCAAACCACGATACTCAGCCTTGGTACTCGATCGTGAGACAAAGTTATTTTTGTTTTCTAACACTCCATGAAATACTATTCCCTCCAAGAAAAATACAACATCCACTGGTGGAACACGATCGTTAGAGCATCCAGGTTAATCAGAGTCGAAGAAGGCATGCAAACGAGGAGATGTTGCCAATTTGAGTAGGATACCATGATTAAAAGTACTCTTTAAATAGCGAACAATATGTTTGACTACAACCCAATGATTTTCAGTAAGATTTTTCATAAGTTCATAGACTTTGTTGACAACATATGCAATGTCGGGTCGACTGAAGTATCAAATATTGAAGACCGTCCATAATGCTTCTGTATGTTTGGGATATTCCGACCAAACTGTACCACTATATTGAGAGAGTTTCAACTGGCTATTCATGGGTGAGGTGAGGTTTGTAGACCCATGAAAAATATGTCCCTCCAATAAATTCTGCTCATGAAGGAAATATGCAACCTCGCAGAATTTGACTTAACAGAAATATGCAATCTTATAGAATTTTATCGTGTGACAACTGTCTCTTCGTTCTTGATACAGATAAATGGTTCCATAACACAGCATCCAGTACTCCACAACACAGTTGTAATTGTGGTATCCAATGGCCACCTTACTCCATCGGCCAAATCTCTAATTCTAACTATCCCATAAGCTAAACTCAATCATTATGCTAACTCATCTAAGATAAATGGCTTCTAAGAACCATATTCATATCATCGGGCCACATGATATCCTAACCAATCTATGGGACTCTATCCCAAACTATAAAAACAAACAACTGACGCAACCAAGACAACTACTCCACTAACAAAGGAGACATCCAATATTCTATGATCAAATCTATCAAGCAAAGGATCGTTTCCTGGGGAAGATACACTCGACAAATTTATTCTCAGTTATAAAAATCGATGAGACTAAATCGAAATGATTCCATAGTTCAAATTCTGAAACTTCATTATACTAAGACGTAATGAAGTTTATGCTACCTCTAGTTTTTTAAAGGTGTCATAAACTTCATTGTACATAGCATTGACTGTATCTAATCTTTGTGCAGCTATGTTGTATTTTTTTCTTTTCCGACTCATAGAGTTCATTAAGTTTTTCATACTCTTGTGTATTTTGTTCAATATGTTCGAGAGCGTTATGCAAACTTAATCTCAAAGAAGAAATCTCATTTGTGTCACTAGAAGATGTTACTTCATTTAAGAAGGAAGTGATTCTTTCATTTTTAAGCTTGTGAGTTTGAATCCCTTTCCTAGTTAGCTTGTATTTATCTCTAAGAATTTTGTTATCCTCAAAGAGTTCATTGAAAGCATTAGAAAGTTCTTCGTAAGAAATTCTTCATAAAGCAGATTAGTTGTTACCTCATTTAACAAAGTCATTAGGCATAAGGTAGCCGTCTTACGAGGACTTTCTTCTTCTTTCTCTGAATCGCATGTCTCGCTTTCATGCCATATGCTCGTGTTAGCATATTTACGAGATAATAATCTTTTGCTACTACGGTTGTAGCGGTTCTCCTTCTTTGTTGTAGGACATTCATTCTTGATGTGGTCTATTTTCTTGCAGTTGTAGCATACATGATCTTCATCGTTGTATTCCTTCTTCTTTCGGTTTGATCTTTCAAACTTCAAGAACTTTCTGAAGTTCCTGGAGATTATGGCCAAATCAACATCACCTGAACCATCGTATTCAGGTTCACTGTTGTAGTCTTTCTTGTGATTTGATTTTAGAGCTATGGACTTCTCCTTGGGCGTTGATTCTTCTTGCTCTTTGAGATCAAGTTCATGCATCATCAACTTTCCCATCAGTGTCTTAAGAGTCATCACTGTGAGATCGTTTCCTTCTATGATCGACGTTGCTTTAGGGTTCCAGTTCTTAGTGAGTCAAAGAAGCAGCTTACGTATCTTTTTATGATTGATGTAATCATTGCCAAGAGAAGAAATATGATTAACAATATTAAAGAAACATCTAAATATTTGTGTAATAGTCTCATTAGGCTTCATTTTGAAGGCTTAATATTCTTGTTTCAATCTACCGATTTTGGATTCCTTCACTTATGAAGTTCCTTTATGAGTGAACTCAAGAAATTTCTAAACCTCATGAGACATGGAACATGTAGAGAATCTATTAAACTCAATTCTATCTACTGTACAAAATAATGCATTAATATCCTTTGTATTGAGACTTGATAGCTTCATTTCAAGCTCAGTGTACCTGTCATGTGGTTTATCTACAAGAACACCATCAACAATAATCTTAGGAGATTTTTTGTAACCGTCTACAACAATGCACCATAAATCAAAATAAAGTAATTTAAGGTAAAAGCCCATGCATGTCTTCCAGAACGTGCAGTTTGTCCCGTCAAATAGGGGTGGCCTATTTATGGATTGACCTTCACCATTGTTGGCGTAGTTGGATTTGAGTGTTGTCATCGATCTGCTCAAGGATTTGAGTCCTGTTAAAGAGTCCTACTCTGATACCACTTGTAGGCCCTGAAAGCAACACTAGAGGGGGTAAATAGAGTTTAACCAATAATCATCTAATCAAATCCAAAGACAATTATCAACACAAAATTAAATAAGTAAATAGTAGAAAATATGTGAAGAGTAGAAGTGACAAACGCAAACACCGCGATGTCTACTGGTGTCCCTCGTGGAGAAATAATCAAGTCCCTAGAAATCTTACTCAGTATTAATCAACTATTATGTAAATAGCGTACAACATAAGCTTTGATTTGAGGGCTTGTTGACTTCTTACAACCGTGTGCTTTGATCCGAAGAGCACACCGACTTCATACTTGAAATGGAAGATGAAACATAGAATTTTCCAAATAACTACAACTTGAAAAACTTCTAATCGACCCCGCACGGGCACTTAGAGGGTTTAGGGAAGTTGTTGCTAGGAAATTTGAAGGGTTTAAGCTCAGAGAGTGGCTCAAATGAATAGATAAAATTGAGAATACGGGAGTGACAATGGTATAGATTTAAAGGCTATTTACAGGCTTTTTCTGGACCGAGATCGGGCAGCGTTCGGTCCACTAACGTTCAAAAATATAAATGTTGGAGCCTGGTCTTCATGAAGGCTGAGTCGAATCAGGAAATTAGATTTTACCCTGACCGAGTTCGGCCTGAGTTTGGCTCGAGTTCTGTTGGTCAATTTCTAGAATGTTGAGTTCTAGTTTCAGGGTGATTTGAGTTAGGTTTGAACTGGGTTGGCTTATTTGAGTGGACTTGGGTTAGTTTGATTTAATTTTGGTTAAGCTTATTTGAGTGAACTTGACTGCCATCTAGTTGCCAAGTGTGACTTGATTTATAAAAGTTATAGACTCAAATAAAATGCAAAAATATATAAAAAAATTGAAAATAACTAGACACAAACAATCATCATTCTTCTTATGATGTAGTAGCAACGATGTAGTGTGATGATCTTCAGTTGCACTGTATTGCAGCATATCGAATCAAGATTTACTTCAACTATCAAAATCAAGTTGACCCTGACCAATTGAGCCAACAATATCCTCATATTCAACAATAGTAAGTGAAAGCAGGAAAGACATATTTGTATCACTTAATGGTGACTTGTTACCAATAGCGGAATTATCTATCCCTGTAGACGAGGATTTGTTACTATTGGTTGAGCAATATGAAGGATTTGTTATTCGTCAAAAAATTGCATCTTTCCGTGTTTACTTTCGAGAAGCCCAAGGAGAAATCTGAAGCAGGCTAGAAATTTGAGCACATACAAGAGTGTGGGTACATCAGGTAGTTAGTTGACGAAAATATGTACAACTATGTTGCCAACATAGAAGATGCTATGACACTTTAGGAGAAGCTGAAATCTTTGTACACGAATAAGATCGGGATAAACAAGTTATTCCTGATTCGAATGATGATAGGTCTGCGGTACAAAGATGGTACGTCTGTCACGGATTACAGAATGAGTTCTAGGGAATGGTTGACCAGTTATCCTCGATGGGAGTAAAGTTTGACGACAAAGTTCAGGGGTTGTGGTTGTTGCGTACTTTGCTCCACCCTTGAGAGACCGTAAAAGTGTCCATGATCGCTTCTCTCCAAAAGACATGGTTAGTCTGGAGTTCTCCAAGAGCGGGGTGTTGAATAAAGAGATCTGGAGGAAATTTTAGTACTTTTTGTCCTTATCTCATTCAGAGGCATCTGTTTCAGAGGGTAGTGAAAGGGATAAAAGCAGGGGTCCGGGCGAAGGCAGCGACAATAGTAGAGAAAAGTCTAAGAATTTGTATGAAGACTCCGAGTGCATCCATTCTGGCAAGAAAGGCCACATCTAGTGAAATTATTTCGCTTGAAAGAGATAGAAAAAGGGCGACAATGGGAAGCAAGGTAAGAATAAAACAACGGTTTCCTCAACACATGGAAATAATGTGAGCATTATAGGTAATAAGGTAGTCATGAACCTCGCCTACAATAAAAATTCTTGGCTGGTGGACTCAGGTGCTTCAATGCACGTATTCTAATACCCCGTTCCGTTCAAGCAGACTGTGGATTCAAACGGCAAAAGTGTAATGTCCCAACCCGCTTTTCTCAGGCGAGAATACTCGTTCGAGGCAAAGGATATCCAGACTTGTCCCTACAGGAATTCAGCTTAGGCTTTCAGAGGCTCGCTTGACGTATCGCTCTACCGAGGTAAATTATCGCTAAGGTGGATAGCTACGGTAAACTTGTCTTTGCTTAGCCAGTACACATAAAAATATAAAATAAAACATGCTAGTCGCTAGGTGAATCACCCCCCACATGCTAATAAGAATCTAACGCACCTAGCTAAGGGAATAATCCCAACTTGTATTTCTTATGCTAGAATATAGAAATAAAATATTGCTTATGTATATGTTCAGACCCTCGCATGCTACCCTAGATCGTGTCGCTCGGGAAGTCCCTTATGATCTCACTCCTCGGCTTACCTTCGGGCCCGAGCTAACGTGAGTGTTTATGTTTATACAAATGCATGCTTGTCTGCTTGTATATTGTCTTGCTTTCATCCAAACCCTGGGAGACTACTAAGTAGTCGTTCCGTGCATGATTGATCCTACAAGTATCCAGGACCGTAAGGTCACCAAAGGCAGCCCCGAACCAGGAAAATGCATCAAGGCAAGTCATTCACTGAACAAAGAATCAAGATTCAAGTACCTCGTGTACTCGTATTCCAGTGCAATCGTGTTCTCGTGTTCTAGTGCACTCGTGTTCTCGTGTATCTCGTAATAATTGGAAGACCCAAATTGCATGTCACGGACAACTTGAAAACGAGGTATTGTTCTACGGACGGTCACTAGGACACTGGGGCCTATCCGATCCGGATGGAACTCGTGTGTAGTCATCGTATGCTGGAGAGGATAGCTTGTAGCGAATCGTGTACTCTTGTAGCATGCTATCCTTGTCCTTGACTATGTCCAAAATGGCTATGCCAGCGACTAATATTCATATAGATAAGTTATTCTCGCTTAGCGGCCATCCGCGTGCGAGTCTTTGCATCGCATCAAATGAATTACTGAACACCTGAAAGATCTGGATATAATGACTCTCGTGTTGCATATGCTATTGCCTTGGTTTTCATTATAAATGCCCCTGAATGTTTATACCTGCGCGTGCTTGAATTAATAATATTTACCTTGGACAGGGAAGGACAAATGGTAAGTTGGTAAGTTTCGTCGTATTTTCTCTTATGTCGCACAGTGCACTACCACACGAGTTAGGCTATTCAATATTTGCATAAAACTGATCCTAAGGCAACTAGAAAGACAACTTAATAATTGGTGCACGAAACATGTATTACGTGTTTGGATTTGTCGAGCGGGCGAGTATCCTCCCCACCAGTGCATTCAATGTACTGATAATCCACCAGGTTGTATGCAGGATACGGGAGAACCTTGTTCAGTGCAGATGCCTCCTTCGCGTGTGCTAAGGCCAGGAGTTCCCTTTGAAGCCTTGGAGCGCTGCGTCCAGAACTGAAGCACATATACAAGACATAATATTATAAATATCGCATGTACAATCATTCCATAATTGTAGCCACTTGGTACGCTTTTATTGTTTCAGAAAGAGAGGCTTGAGCGACTTATAATCTCGGCTATGCGCCGCCTGTAATACTTGTTCATATCAATAAAGAGTTTGCTTTACTTTAACTTGTGTTATTCAATGCTTCCGCTATATTGTTGACTCAGTGAACCTATTACAAAATTGCTACGCGTTTATGACTCTGCCGCACTCGAACAATCTGTGCGACTTTGTGGCTTAGAACTCCTACCGCCAACCAATGAACTACGGCCTTGCACGAGCCTGGCTCACGCTTATGCGACATCACGCCCAGATGGGTCAAAGCGATCGTTCTGCGGGAGCACTGGCACGGTGATTCTTGCCTAGCGGGAACGGCCGATTTAGCCTGCAGAAGATCGGGGCATGACATGTTGGTATCAGAGCCTGGCTTCTACGCCTTTGGACTTTATTTTGATTATCTCTGTTTTGAAAGCTCGTTCGTGGGTTATGTGCACGCTCTTTCTCATTGTCCTAAATGGAATATTCCAATAATAAGTCTAAATACTTTCAAAATGTGTTTTGAATGATATAATTGCTTGTATGATATTGTGCTGCGAGTGGCCTTTGTGCCAACTTGAGTGAGAACCCTTGAGATTATCGCAAGTAGCTTGTCCAATTTTACTACCTCTAAGTTTTGTTGAATGCATATGTTTGAAGGACGACTTAAACTTGTGCACGATCCAAGACTTAAAAAATGTGAAACTCGAACGCTAAGACTTCCGTATCGCTAAGTTGGTTTGCGTTCTCACACTAGAGGTGCACTTCGAATGTACGCACGATCCATACTAGCGATATGCTGATCTCGAATGCTTGTGCAAGTGAATATCCAAATAAACAAGTACAATAACTTGTATAGGTTTGCCTCAGCCTTGTATCGTCAAATCAAAATTGATTGAAACATACTGCTTGTCCTCAGTAAGTCTCGAGGACGAGACTTTTTCTGAGTTGGGTAGGATGTAACACCCCATTCTATTTAAGTGGACTACAGATTCAAACAAAAAAAGTGTAATATCCCAACCCGCTTTTCTCAGGCGAGAACACTCGTTTGAGGCAAAAGATATCCAGACTTGTTCCTACAGGAATTCAGCTTAGGCTTTCAGAGGCTCGCTTGACGTATCACTCTACCGAGGCAAATCATCGCTAAGGTGGGTGGCTACGGTAAACTTGTCTTTGCTTATCCAGCACACATAAAAATATAAAATGATACATGGTAGTCGTTGGGTGAATCACCCCCTGCAAGCTAATAAGAATCCAACGCACCTAGCTAAGGGAATAATTTCAACTTGTATTGCTTATGCTAGAATATGGAAATGAAGCATTGCTTATGTATATATTCAGACCCTCGCATGCTACCCTAGATCATGTCGCTCGGGAAGTCCCTTATGATCTCACTCCTCGGCTTACCTTCGGGCCCGAGCTAACGTGAATATTTATATTTATACAAATGCATGCTTTTCTGTTTGTATATAGCCTTGCTTTCATCCAAACCCCAGGAGACTACTAAGTAGTCATTCCGTGCATGATTGATCCTGCAAGTATCCGGGACCGTTAGGTCACCAAAGGCAGCCCCGAACCAGGGAAATGCATCAAGGCAAGTCATTCACTGAACAAAGAATCAAGATTTAAGTATCTCGTGTACTCGTGTTCCAGTGCACTCATGTTCTAGTACACTCGTGTTCTCGTGTATCTTGTATAATTGAAAGACCCAAATTGCATATCGCAAATAACTCAAAAATGAGGTATTATTCCACGGACGATCGCCGGGGCACTGGGGCTGATCCGATCCGAATGAAACTCGTGTGTAGTCATCGTGTGTTGGAGAGGATAGCTTGCAGCACATCGTGTACTCTCGTAGCATGCTATCCTTGTCCTTGACTATGTCCAAAATGGCTATACCAGCATCTCGTGTTCATATAGATAAGTCATCCTCGCTTAGCGGCCATCCGCGTACGAGTCTTTGTATCGCATCAAATGAATTACTGAACACCTGAATGATCTGGATATAATGACTCTCGTGTTGCATATATTATTGCCTTGGTTTTCATTATAAATGCCCCAGAATGTTTATACCTGCTCGTGCTTGAATTAATAATGTTTGCCTTGGACAGGAAAGGACAAATGGTAAGTTGGTAAGTCTCGTCGTGTTTCCTCTCATATCGCACGGTGCACTGCCACACAAGTTAGGCTATTCAATATTTGCATAAAACTGATCCTAAGGCAACTAGAAAGACAACTTAATAGTTGGTGCACGGAACCTGTATTACGTATTTGGATTTGTCGAACGGGCGAGTATCCTCCCTACCAGTGCATTCAATGTACTGATAATCCACCAGGTTGTTTACAGGGTACGGGAGAACCTCGTTCGGTGCGGATGCCTCCTTCGCGTGTGATAAGGCCAGGAGTTCCCTCTGAAGCCTTGGAGTGCTGTGTCCAAAATTGAAGCACATATACAAAACATAATATTATGAATATCACCTGTACAATCATTCCACAATTGTAGCCACTTGGCACGCTTTTATTGTTTCAGAGGGAGAGGCTTGAGCGACTTGTAATCTTGGCTATGTGCCGCATGTAACACTTGTTCATATCAATAAAGAGTTTACTTTACTTCAACTTGTGTTATTCAATGCTTCCGCTATATTGTCGACTCAGTGAACCTGTTATCAAATTGCTACGCGTTTATGATTCCGCTGCACTCGAACAATCTGTACGACTCTATGGCTTAGAACTCTTACCGCCAGCCAATGAACCACAGCCTTGCACGGGTGTGGCTCACGCTCGTACGGTATCACGCCCGGATGGGTCAAAGCGATTGTTTTGCGGGAGCGCTGGCGCGGTGATTCTCGCCTAGCGGGAACGGCCGATTTAGCCTGCGGGAGATCGGGGCATGATACGTATCTTATAACAGGGAACTATTTGCTACTTACACAACATGCGACTGTGGAGTATTGAAGATGGACAATAGAGATATATTGAAGGCTGTTACTATCGGTTGGAAGGTTGAATAATGAGGGATTCATTAATCTCTTCGAGAATAGTCAGTAGAATCTTTCTAGAGGTTCGATGGTGATTGCCACAGGAAGCTAAAAGTCCGATCTATACTATATAAAAGGGAGCGCAAATAGGGAACAAGAGGTAAACACAATCAGTGATGCATCTACTGAGTTGTGGAACAGGCAGCTCAATCATATCAATGAGAAGGAAAATGAGCGACTTGTTGAACAGAAAGGCGATTATGGGGCTCAAGTCTACAAATTTTGAGAGATGTATATAATGTTTAGCAGGAAAGCAAAATATGGTATCTTTCTAAATTAAGTAACCAAATTTCAAGGAAGTAGGCGTTGCTCGAGTTGGTTCACTTGGATCTCTGCGGTCCAATGAAAGTAAAATCTATTGGTGGTTTTCTTACTTTATAACTTTTATTAATAAATATTCTAGAAATGTTTGTGTCTATGATTTAAAGACCAAGGATCAGGTGTTGTCCACTGTAGAAGCATGAAATATGCTAGGAAATTGTTCGCATATTTTACAGTCAAAACCCCCAACATACATGAAGTTCGCGTAAAACAAAGCTTCAAGGCTGTATGACATAAAATATGGCTTCAGAGCTGTCCGCATAAAACAGAGCTTCAAGACTTTTTGGCATAAAATAGGGCTTCAAAGCTGTCCACGTAAAACAAAGCTTCAAGTCTGTTTGGCATAAAATATGGCTTCAGAGCTGTCCGTGTAAAACAGAACTTCAAGGCTGTTCTGCGTAAAAGGTTGTTATACCTTCCTGCGTAAAATTTAAAAATATATTATTTTTAATGCAGCGTAAAGTTGTACGAGGAACTCTTCGTATTCCTCCGATGAATTTGTCAGACAAATCAGTGAACCTGACATCTGATAAAAGTACTGCACGATGATCGAAAGGATGGTTGTGATGAGGATTTTGCACGGAGACCCAGGTTGTTGTTTAGTGGCATATTCTCGATAAAAGTTATTTTTACGCATTCAAAGAATACGTTGCCTATTCTACATTGACAGAAATAAGTTTTTACGCTTAAGATAAGACAAAATTAGATGCCATATCAAAAGTTGTTTCTTGTACAGAGCTCGAGGCATATCTCTGTATTTAATGCACGATATGGAAGCATATCTCTGCATTTATTGCACAAGATTTTTTTCTATTTTTAAATTTTGTCATGACTGGGAAAGCTAAAACTGTGACTAATATGCTCATATCACCATCCTTGCATTTTACGCCAACTAGGCTATTTTTAACTATAGGAGTACGTCGTATGTTATCTCCTCGAAATACGCCAACTCGGCTATATTTGCAAAGGTACGTTGATAAGGCTATTTAGCCCAGAATATGCTCAAGACCTCAGTCATGAAGGATAATTGGCTATTTTACGCTGGTTATCTATTATTCATGAATCATCAAGTTTTACGCAGGGGCAGTTAGCTGCGTGGCTTGTATGCCATGATCTTCGAGAAGCAGTTATACGCGTTACCATGTAAAGGGATACGTGTCATACGCAGATTCAAAAGATTATTTGAACGTGGGTAGCAGTTGTCATAATCGCAGCGTAAAGGATGCAATCTTCTTCATAGTTTGGTCTTTTATGCCAACAAGATAGTTATTTGGCTTTTATGCCAACCATCTTTACGCATGGGGCAGTTACCTACGTGGCTTACATACAGTGATCTTCGAGAAGCAGTTATACATGTTACCTTATAAAGGGATACGTGTCATATGCAGATTCAGAAGATTATTTGAACGTGGGTAGCAGTTGTCATAACCGCAGCGTAAATGATGCAATCTTCTTCACAGTTTGGTCTTTTACGCCAACAAGACAGTTATTTAGCTTTTATGCCAACCATCTTTATGCATGGGGTAGTTACCTACGTAGCTTGTATGCCGTGATCTTCGAGAAGCAGATATACGCATTACCTTGTAAAGGGACACGTGTCATACGTAGATTCAGAAGATTATTGGAACGTGGGTAGCAGTTGTCATAACCACAGCGTAAAGGATGCAATCTTCTTCCCAGTGTGACCTTTTACGCCAACAAGGCAGTTATTTGGCTTTTATGCCAACCAGGCAGTTACTTGATTGATCTCTATAAATAGAGACCCCTAGTCACAAAATAAAAGGAGAAAAAAAGGCACAGAAGAACATAAAGAGTTTTGACTGACAACTTTGGCAACAGAAATTTGATCCTACTTGCAACTTTCCTTTGATTGGCTTTTGCCTTCAGTTCAGAGAAAGTTTGAAGCTTCTTCTACAGCACTTCTTCATCATCGTGTGGTCCAAGGAACAAAGTGATCGACTGCAGATCAGACTTTTATAGCAATACTTCCCCAAAATTATTTTATTATACTTAATATCCTCATATAGGATTAATTGTACTTTTCTCTTTTCTCATTTGTAAGAAAAATATTTTGTACAAACAACCTTCTTTGTTTATCTCAAACAAAAATGGCGACTTTTCTGGGGATGACTTTCTCCTCTGACGAGAAAAGAATTGCTCAACATGATGTTGTATCCATCGGATCGACGAAGAAGACTTTGGTCGTCTAGTTCGACCAATCTGCCTATGAAAACATGCTTCATGCAGGGGGTAGTTCTCACTCCTCCTCTATCCATAACAACAGGAAGCTGCGTAAAGTATGGATGCCTAAGACGTCCTCTACCCTTCCTGCAAGTTCTCATTCACTGACCAACAAAGTTGTGACAACACAGCCAACACGCCCTGTGCATAAAAATTTGTCTCACATCTGTGACGTGGTAGACAAGACTTTTGGCAATACCTCAGTGCCAATTCAGAAGTCTCAAATATGCCCTGTGCGTAAACTTTGTCTTCCATTTGTAACATGGCAGACAAAACTTCTGGCAATGCCTCAGTGCCAATCCAGAAGTCTCAAACATGTCCTGTGCGTAAAACTTTATCTCCCATTTGTAACATAGTAGACAAGACTTCTGGCAATGCCTTAGTGCCAATCCAGAAGTCTCAACCATGCCCTGTGCGTAAACCTTCGTCTCCCGTCTGTGACGTGGTAGACAAGACTTCTGACAAGGCCTCAGTGCCAATTCAAAAATTTTAAACATGCCCTGCGCGTAAAATTACATCTCTCGTCTATGATGAGGCAGATGTACCCTTTGATCACATCAAAGGAAAATAAGTGATGAATCTTTCAACCTCTAAGCTTTTACGCCCACAAAGGAATAAAGTTCCCACTTTACAGATTACGCGTGACGTTGAAGGCCGTTTGAGGACTTTCCATGTTTTACGCGAACCTATGCAAAAATCTAAATTATGCCAGGATAGGTCTGTCCGCGTAAAGAAGACTCGTTTCACGGGAAGATACGCTCCTCAGACAGATATGGATCATATACTACTCATATGGGTGGACTGTTGTATTCCTATGGCAGAGAAAGGGTTATGGTTCCTAATATGCACCTTCCTACTGATGTAAAAAGGCAGAATGTGCCTTCTTCTTCTTCTTCTGGTAATTCCCCTGATTTGCGTGATTTTTTGATCCAGAAATGCAAAGACAGGGGATCTCCTAATATGTCTATTACACCCCCTAGAGAACATTATTGTAATAGTCATAAGATTGTAATTAACTGTTGTTGTTCTAAAGCAAAACGGTCAGTTTTCGACTGATTGAACTATACTTTATCATTACAGGAAGAAGGACCAATATTTGCTTCAGTAAACATGGCTTCACATATTCCTAGAGGAAAGTCGAGTTCAAGACGTCATCCCTCTAGGACTCCAAGCCAAAGGAGATTTGACAGACTCATCGAGACTTTTGAAGAAGGTATTTTTCGAAACACTCGCTCGAGGTCACGACAATCAGCTTCATATTCTTCAGATTCTGACACTGGAGTCGCCAGTTTTTTAAATATGATACTGAAAGTATAGATTCAATCTCTACAGAGATCTATACTAATCCCTCAGTGGGATCTAGAGAAATGGGAGTTTATGTTGTTGGAGATGAACATGAAGAAGCTTCCCCATCAGGAAATACTGAACAACGCATCACTGTATTGGAAACATCACTTAAAGAAATACATACCATGATGGAGAGTATGCACCAAATGATGGTGACTCAAGATACAGCTGCAATAGCTCAAACACCTGTTCCTCCGACTCAACTACGTATGGGGTAGACGTACCACCAGCCAATGCAAGCCAAGAGCCTGTTCAAAACTAAGAATCAGCTGCTCCTCAACCTCTTAACCCGGAGAATGTATTACCTCCTGTTGGAGTTATAATACATCCAATCTCTCATCTTTCTGCTATCCCTTTCCGAACTGAAGATCCAATACAAGCAGTTTGGAAATTGAAAGCCTAATTTGATGCTTTGAAACATAAAGATCAGCTCAAGAAGTTGGAAATTAACCATCCATATCCAGCTTTCTGGGATGAGATCCCTTTTCTACCAAAATATAAACCACAAGCTATGGTTTTTTTTTAGGGAAAAACGTCGCCAAGCCAGTATATGAACTACTTCACATGATGACGGTATTGTTGCAAGAAAATGATGCCCTTCTCACTCGAGTGTTTAAAGGCTGTCTGTCTGGAGTAGCTTACCAATGGTATCGTAGTCTATCTGACAACTGCAATACTTCTTTTAAAGATTTCAAAACTCTATTCTTTGCTCGATTCTACGAGGGAGGAATGGACATGTCTATGTCATCACTCATTGAAGTAAAGCAGAAGAAAAAAGAAAACGTTTGTACTTTTATTGAACGCTTTCGTCAGGCTACTTTACAGATGCCTCCTGGAGTTCCAGATTCAGCCTTGGTAGACATTTGCAGAAAGAACCTACTTCCACTGATCTCAGTATTCACGGGACCATATCAGTTCTATGATTGGCCCTCATTTATCATATCGGCAGTAGCCGCTGAAGATAATAGTCGGAAGCCTCATGACAACGGAATCATGATCTCTACCTCTGATAGAGGAAAGCGTTCATCCTCCAATAATGACCATACTCATAGTTCAAAAGGAAAGAAAGCCCTCTCAATCAATACATCCAAACAAAATACTCTGGTAACAACGCAGACAAATTCTGGAACTTTCAGACCTAAAGAAGAATATTCTTTTGACGACGATGATATTCCAAGCATATTTGATTGTCTAGTCAAAAGTGGCAAGCTTACTCTACCAAAGATAAAGCATCCAAATGAAGTCGACAGTACAGATAATCCTAAGTACTGAATTTTTTACAGATACATACATCACCCCACAAAGGAATGCTATGTACTGAAAAGGAAAATCTAGGAGTTGATCGACGCCAAAGCCATCACTTTGTGTAATAACGAGAAGACGGTCACTGCAAATATGATCTCACTCCAATTTGATAATTTTTTCCCTCAAGAAGTACCGGATGGTGTGGTACCTATTCCACGGGTAATGATGGATATTGTTAATCTCCCTCCTACCAGGGGTCAAAATCAAGATTTAGTGCCTCTAACTACCAAGCGTGGGGAAATCCTGTGGGTTCACCCTGATCTAGTATCAGAAATTGAGAAAGAAACTAAAGTTGCTAAAGCTAAGTCTAAGAAGAATTCAAGATGTAAACCATGCCATATGGTTGGAATATCCCCGGCATCGGAAAAAGAAGCTTTAGCAACTGGAACACGGTCAGAAAAAGCCTACCTCAAAGAATATGGAGGGAATCAGGAGGAAGCAACAGCAGACGCTTCTCCATAGTCTGAACCTGTAATACCAGAGGCAGGTCCTTCTAAATCAACTTCTGTGGACAAAGGCAAACAAAAAGAAGTTCGTTTTGATAAACCTCTGAAGAACACTCAAAACAAAGGTTTAGAGAAACCGTATAACTTCGATATCTTGGCTCAGTTGGCTAATACTCCAGCCAGATTATCCATTTTTGAGCTACTTTGTTTATCCAAAGACACTCGTTAAGCCTTGAGTGAAGCATTAATGTAAGCAGATGTATGCTTGACTCAGCTCAAGTCCCCTGATAAAAAGCATGTGGCATGTCCTCAATGCCATAGTGTGATGGAAGTAGTCCCTAATATCACTTTCACTCAATAGTATATGTTGTTGAAGCATAACAAACATGACAGGCCTCTTTATTATACATGATACGTCGGCTCTATTGAGGTAGACCGGATTCATATAGACCCGGGATCGTCAATCACCATTATCCCTCATAGTCTGCTAAAACCATTGAGAATTCCTACCAGTGAATTGGCTTACACTACCACTATAATTATGGACTTCAATGCCAGGAAAAGCAGACCATTGGGGAAGATTCGTCTAAGAATCCAGATTGGTGATCTTAGATCATTGGCTACATACTATATCATTGATTCCGAGGTGTCTTACAATATTCTGTTTGGTAGACCATGGATCCATGATCACAATATTGTTTCTTCAACTCTACATCAATATTTCAAATATGTAGATACTCAAGGAACAGTAAAAACAGAATTTGCTGATCTTAATCCATTCAAAGGAGTTGAATCCTACTATTATGATGCCATGTTGTACACTCAAGACTATATGAAAGAGGTGTCAGGAAAAATGGAGAAAGAATTCCACCAGGAGCCAGGAGAACCATCTGCTGAGCAACCTTTGTCGATCCAAGTTAAAGGGCGAATTACCCGTCCAAAAGTCTTGGAACCTATGACTATTCACTTGGGCAAAACAAAGTCGGAAGGAGGAAATGATCCTCTAGTGATCAATCTGAACAAGAAACCTCCACCTTTGGTCATTGACCTTAGGCGTTATAAGCAGTTAGCTGGTGTAAATATAATTGGGGACGCATTTTCTGATGATAATAAAGATTCTCTTTTCCAGTATACTGATGCCCAATTTTCTAATTAGGAATTTTCTCCTCATAAAGATATAGAACCTATAGCACAAAAATTCTTGGAAGCTATATACTTCTATCATCCATATGTGTGGGAAGTAGCGTCAACATCTAATATCGTCATGACATATGGGCCACATGAAGATTTTGTCTTTATTGTTCCACCTACTCGCAACGATCAGCATCAAATAGTCTTCGGTCGAATACGGAATAGACCGATTGTACAAAAAGAATCTCACGAGTCTGATGTTGGGAAAATACAAATCCACAGATATAGCCCACAGGCTTTAAAGATTATACAAAACATGGGTTATGATCTGAAATTGAAGCAAGGCCTCAATTATGGAAAAGGCAGACGAATATCGTAGCATTGTGATCCTTACTGTCAACGAACTCATTTTGGGTTAGGGTATACCACATCTCTTGCAACTCCAAACAACTCTGAGTCAAGTGATGAGACCATTTCCTCTTCTCAAGATGATTTGTCTCCGATTCAGATGATGAATTTGAATTAGGATTATCAGTAAATATGGTGTTGACAGATTCTATAGAAACAGAGGAGCAAGAATCTGAATTATTTGAAAATGAATCTTGGGCACAGCAAATGGATACACAATGGAAACTCTGGTTCGAACAAAAAGAACCACCCACTGAAGATAAGGTTATCCAAGTTAATGTTGGGGATGAATTTTCACCAAAGCCGATATTTATCAGTAATAATCTTTCTGAAGAAGAAAGAGAAGAAATGATCCAGCTGATAAAAGAATATATCGATTTCTTTGCTTGGAATTATGAGGATATGCCAGGTCTTGATCCAAAAGTGGCTACCCATAAACTCTATATATTATCTAATTTAAAGCCTGTAAAGCAACAACAACGCCGGTTCCGTCCAGATATGATAGATGCCATTGAAGCTGAAATTAAGAAATTAATAGCATGTGGGTTCATCCGAGAAGAACAACATCCTATTGGGTCGCTAATGTTGTCCCAGTTATGAAGAAAAATATAAGAGTGCGTGTTTGCATCGACTTCCAAGATCTAAATGCGGCCTGCCCTAAAGATAAATTCTCTCTTCCCATTACAGACGTCATAATCGATAATACGTGTGGTTTTGAGCGCGTGTCTTTCATGGACAAATTTTAGGATATAATCAAATTAAGATGAATCCTGAAGATGAGAAGCATACTGCTTTTTGTACACCATTAGGAGTATATTGCTATATAGTCATGCCTTTTGGATTGAAGAATGTCGGGGCCACATATCAACGAGCTATGAGTAACAAATTCCATGAGCATTTATGCAAAACGGTGGAATATTACGTAAATGATATTGCTGTCAAAAGCTGCCTCAAGGATAATCACATTCAAGACTTGAAGAAAATACTTAATTTGATGCGCCAACATCAACTCAAAATGAACCCTACAAAGTCCTTTCTTGGTGTATCTAGTGGCAAATTTTTGGGATTTGTCATTACTGCTAAAGGCATTCAAGTTAACCCTGATAAAGTAAAAGCTATCCTAGAAATGCGACCGTCCCGTAATCTCAGAGAACTTAGGGGATTTCAGGGTCGTCTAGCTTATATCAGGAGATTCATATCCAATCTCTCTGGAAGATATCAACCTTTTTCTCGTCTAATGAAGAAAGGTGTGTCATTTGTATGGGACGAAGCCTGTCAGCAAGCATTTAATGACATCAAATGCTATCTTACTGATCCTCCAGTTCTGGTGCCTCATGTCATAGGAAGACTATTTTTGTTGTATGTTCGAGCAATGGATCATTCTTTAAGGACTCTCCTCACACAGAAGAACAATGAGGGTCATGAACGGGCTATTTACTATCTAAGCAGGATGATGGTCGGAGCAGAACACAGGTATAATCTAGTAAAAAAAGAATGCTTTGCCTTAATGTTTGCCATTCAGAAGACGCAACATTACGTGACAGGATAAACTATTCATATCATCTCCAGAATCAATCCACTTCTGGTGTTGATGAATAAGCCAAGTATTCTTAATTCCTGACTCGTGACTTAGGTGATGCTATTGACACCGTATGATATGGTGTACGTCCCTCAAAAATCTGTAAAAGGTCAAGCCTTGGCTGATTTCTTAACTACCCATCCAATTCCAGAAACCTCCAAATTATATGAGGATATTCCCGACGAAGTTGCAGAATGTAATTTGGCAATGGAAGGTGATATATGGCAGCTATTCTTTGATGGTGCGTCCAGAACTGGTCCCAAGGGAAACATGGTTTTAGGGGTAGGGATTATTCTGGTGACTCCTGATAAACTCATCATTTATCGAGCATATTCTCTTAGTGAACCATGCTCTAATAATATGGCAGAGTACAATGCTCTATTAATTGGGCTTCAAGTTGCTAAAGAATTGGATGTTGAATACTTGGAAGCTTTTGGTGATTCTCAGCTGATCGTCAATCAGGTCAGAGGAATATATGAAGTCCGCAATCCAGATCTCATTCCTTATCACCGAACAACAATCGAGATAGCAATGTCTTTTAAAGGATTCTTCTTAGAACATGTTCCTTGATCTCAAAATTTGGAAGCTGATGCTCTAGCCAGTCTAGCTGCAGATCTAGCTATTCCTATAAGAAGGCAGAATTCGGTGGTCTTTCTTAACAGAGATTTATTTTGTGTAAAAAATAATTTTCACATAGAACGCGGCTATGTTATAAACACGGTTCCTCCTAAGAGAGATTGGAGAAGTCCCTTTATAGACTTTGTGTCATATGGAATCTTACCGGAGGATCCTAAAGAAGCAGCATCTATCAAAAGACGATCACTACGTTTCTATTTTGACGCTTCTTCACAAAGTTTCCATCGTCGAACATATGATGGACTATTGTTACGATGTCTCTCTGGTGATAATGCAAGGCGGATTATCCGAGAAGCTCAAGATGGAGTATGTGGAGCACATCAACCCGGTCCTAAGTTACAAAATCGTATCAGAAGGATAGGCTACTACTGGCCTACTTTGTTTGCAGATGCCGTAGAATATGCAAAAAAATGCAAAGCCTGTCAGGTTCATGCAGAATTTATACATCAACCTTCTGAATATTTACATCCTACTATTTCATCATGGCCCTTTGAAGCATGGAGTATGGATATCATTGGTCATATTCATCCTTCATCTTCTAGAGGACATCGGTTTATATTAGCTATCACTGATTATTTCTCCAAATGGGCGGAGACAATTTCTCTTGCTGAAGTAAAGATATCCAATATAATCAGCTTTATCAAGCATCATGTAATTTATCGCTTTGGGATACCCCGAAGGATAATTCATGACAATGGGCCTCAATTCATCAGTCAAGTGTTTCACCGATTTTGCGATAATAATCGGATACAAAATATGGCCTCAACTGCATATAATCCTGTTGCTAATAGTTTGGCAGAAGCCTTCAACAAAACTATTATCAAACTCTTGAAGAAATTTGTCTCTTCGAACAAAAAAGATTGGAACGAGAAATTGGGGGAATGTCTGTGGGCATACCGCACAATGGTACGAACACCAATGGGTTGTACTCTATTTTTATTAGTTTACGGGTGTAAAGCAGTTCTCCCTATTGAAATTCAAATTCTATCACTCAGAATAGCAGTAGCTAATGAGCTGACTAAAAAAAATAATGATCATTTAAGACTTCAAGAGCTAGAAGGGTTAGACAAAAAATATCTTCAAGCCCAACAGCGCATTGAGTTCTACCAAGCACGCATCTCCAGAGCTTTTAATCAAAAAGTAAAGAAAAGAGTATTCAAAGTTGGTGAGCTAGTTTTAGCTGTGAAGAGGCTAATGATTATTACACATAAAAGTAAGGGAAAATTCCAGCCCAAATGGGAGGGCCCTTATGTGATTGAAATAATATTTTCAAATGGCGCTTACAGATTAGCCAAACCTAATAGAGATTTGATAATGGCTCCTATCAACGACAAATTCCTGAAGAAGTATTATGCTTGATCTCCCTTGCTTAATAGAGTATGATGAAGATTTCATTCTGATGATACTACGTACAAAGATTAGCTGAATCATATTCTATCATGTTCATATGACCTCTGAATAGATATGTTTAACTAATTTAAAACTTCAAAACCTATCATGTCTATATTACCTCTGATGGTGTTTTGTATATAAATTTAGTTGGATCATATTCTATCATGTTCATATTACCTCTGAATAGATATATTCAGCTAAACCTGTTACCAAAAGTATATTATGTCCATATTACCTCTGATATCACTTTCATCTTAGACTATCATTTATATTCTAATAATAAGTGATGGGTCCACAGAGTCAGAAAATGTGTCTTCATTATTTCCGAGAATAAAGAAGGAGTAAAGAAGTACATAATCCATCATTATGGAGGATCAGTTAAATCACGGATTTATTGTGCTAAAGCAGCCATCATTTCGTTCCTGGAGTTTAAAATTTTGGTGCGAGCCAGTTCCAGTCTTGCTTCGCCATTGCTCAAGAGAGAGAGTTCAGACAGAGAATCAACAAAATTTGCATGGATGACACCCATATGTGTCAAGTTCTGTTGAGCTGTATTCACTTGGCCCTCCAATACATCAAGAACTAGCGATGCTTTGAGAAGCCTCTCCTATGTTTGAGCAAGTTCAGCTTTCAGTTCTTGAATTCTTACTTTATATCCCTCATATTCGGCACAGCACTGAGCTAGATGAGGAATACTATCCACCAATATTGCTTGCTCTTTCTCCATCTCTTGTTGTTGTTCCTGAATGGATTTGTTTAAGGCTTCTGCCTTCTGAGCAAATTCTAAAGTTAGTGAGTCATACTCAGCCTGAACCAAGTTATTGATGCTGCCTCGGGATAATTGCAAATATTCGTTAATAGGTTGTTCTAAACCATTAACCATTTGCTCTAGCGCATTAGCTCTGTTAGCGTTATTAAAAATTTTAATTTGCGCTATAGTGAGCTTGGAAGATGTCCTCAAAGCATCAAAGCCTAAATTTTTCTCTAGCACCATGGATATTAATTCTTTCAATGTGAGGTAGAATATGCTAGTGTATTGTTCAACTAGCATAGCAAGGCTCGAACGAAAGCTGGGAGTGGCCGCAATATTAGTAAAAATCTTTTCTGGAATGACTGCAGAAGATGTTGCCACAGTCGTTGCTTCAACATATGGCACGACAAAAGAAGAGACACCAACAACAGTTGAAGTTGTTGGCATGCTCGACGAAGGTATATCTCCAACGATTGGAGGCACAGTCGAGGTGATTGGTTCATCCACCTCAGATTCTATTTGAACCGCTGCTGGCGGGATTATATCTGAGAATGTTGCGGATGAAAGATCAACGGTTTCAAGGTATGCTTCTTCGACAGTGGTCACAGTCGTTTCATCAGTTGGATCCGTAATAAGAGCAGAGGTTGTTTCAACTCCGCCTTCCTCAGAAATATCTTCGTCTGAAAATAAGATAAGAGAAAGTTAATATCAATCTGATATTAAATTTTTCTGAAAAAAGTATAAAGACAACATTTACCCATGGCCAATGGTATGTATATTGCGTCTGCAGCCTGTATAGCTAAATCATTTCTTAATGATGCTAAATAAGGTATCATACCTGGAGAGGAGGGTACACCAAATAACGGTTGAGGGTCGTCATCCCAGTCGTCACCTAAATCTACTCGAGGTTCATCGGGTGGAATCTCGCTTGAGATATTTATAGATGAAGGAGGGGCTAGTCCCATTATTTGTCTTCTAAAAGGTATGGTGATTATTAGAGAACTCGGCCTCGAAGGCGATATAGAAGTATTACCAGTAATGGTGGTAGATGTAAGTGCGACAGCAGTCGCTGGCAAAGAATCTCCAGCACTTTCAGCTAAGACTGTGGAAGCTCCTTCTTTAGAAGGCGAAGGATCCCTAATCAAAGAATCATCCCTAATAGGGGAAACAATATGTTCACCCCTGGAAGAGGCCCCCTTGATGGAAGTCTTTTTAGGACCTCTAGTAGTTTGTTTCTTCTTACGAGGGGAAGGCTCTTTCTGAGTAGAAGCCTTTCATTTATTAGAAATTATGAGAGGCTCTGCTGGTGGAGCTATTATGCCTCTCGGTAATAACAATAAATAATTATCTACCCCAGTAGTTTCATCGCCTTCATCAGATGAGACAGATGGTATCTCCTCTCTTCTAGTGGATTTATGGGAGGACATTCTGAAACTTCTATATATATCAAAATCACGATGGAAAGTATTGATGGACACATAAAACTATACGAATGAATGAAGAATGCACAATTCCATGGAGAGAGAAGTCGCAGGTACAGCAAAGGTTGCTCCAGTACAACCCATGATAAAATAATGCCATCCTCTAGCTCCATCAATAAGCCTACCTTTGAATTTAAAGATGGTGATGGAATTTCCCACGTGCAACTGATCATATCCAAATTGCCTAGCAAAACGGCTAGGCAGATAAAGTTACAGATAGCAGTGATCCTCACTTCTATACAGCAGGTGTGAAGGTCTAATACAGACCAACCAGTAAAATGCTTCAGGAGAAAGAATAGACTTCCCCTGACCTATATCATGGAGTTTAGTCTCCTGCTGATTAATATGTACGGGGGGAACTATTCAGAAAAATTTCCAACTATGGGAAAAATTTAGTGCTAGTCGACAATATATGACGCTAGTCACATTCCAAGAAGAATTCTTATAATTCAACTGGAAGTTATTGCCCGAACCACTGGAAGATCAGGAAGACATCACACTAGTGTTATGAAGGATTAACCATCCCATCATATATAATAATGGTAATTCCACTCTGGGATACCCTTCGCGCTGAGAGATATCGGCCAACAGTCCATCAGTAATAGCCCTCAGGCCAGCTTGTATCCTGCATACCATGGCAGAGAGTAGGCCCAATCTTGAGCCAAATACCAAACGCACTGTGGGCCATAGGGTATTACGATGAATACGATCTACAGACACAATGCCAGGCACCACCCATCGGCGTAGCCAAATAGAAAGAAAGCCAGCCAGTTGAGCTTCTTTCGACAGAGGCTTTCGGCAATGCCTCATATAACTGTAGGCTTTGGTCCCTGCAGGATAACTACAAATATCTTCATTAAGAACACAATCTGGCGCCTCTACATCTTCAATAAGGTCATCTATTGTGTTGGCATTGAGGATACTCAGAGGGTTCAAAGGTTTGTCTTTGCTATCTACAACTTTGTCATGCTTGGCATTTTTAGCCTGATGGAAGAAAAGGTAAGATACACATTTGTTAATATGAGCTAAATCAGAAGGCCCTCTATATAAAGTGGTGCATGTAAGATAGTGGCTCATCAGTTCTTGGTATACAACCACTACTCGAGGGTTGGTATCCTTCAACTCTCTGTTGGTGGGGACGTATTCTTCATAGGAAATGTCTCTCATTGGTAGTTTTGAGATATCTGCCATCTCATGAAGTGCTAGGCCCAACTCACCTATTGGAGTGGCGAAAGTCCCAGTAAATGAGTTATATCACTCCATCAAAGCTAAGAATAGATTTGTGTTGATAGGCAGTCCAACACTAGTAGCACTGACAATATCAAATAAGTTGATACTTTCTAGCTCTATTTGAAAGTGCTTCAGGGCCCATGCAGTTAATCCGGCCCATCGAAGATTGTGGGGGTTAAGCCATCCACTGGTGCGAGGGTTAACCTTGGGATATACTCCTTCCTGCTTCATGAATTCATTGCAGAAAGTTGCTATTTGAAATGGCTAGATCAAAGAAGAGTCTTCACTAGGGACGCTGCCTGATAGTAAACCTCTGAAGGGCATAATAGTACCTGAGGGACTACTTACAAAGGATCCTCGGTTTAATCCTTTCTTATAGAAGATCTTCCCTGGCTGGCCATGAAGATCAGGAGTCAGAGTCCATGCCATCCTTCTGGGATGTGTGGCATGGAAGAATGCAGAAATAGGGTAGTCTCTGAACATCTTTGGCAGGTACATAACAGTATCCTCAACAAAAAATACCCAATCTTCGTTCTTGGGCTTTGTTTAGGATTGCTTATCAATAACATCCCTAAATAAGAAAGCTGGTTTCTTATACTCGGTTCCATCTATGTATGTCAAGGGTTCCCTACTGATCATACTTAGCAACATTCTTTCTCCTTGGGCCGAGATCAGAATTCCCCTTTCTTTAGGATACTCGTTTCCAGAGATGGAGAAAGTTACGTGGGACAAGTCCTCCAAGTAGTTAGAATTTAACATTCCAGCAGCATAACCCATTACTTCAGCCAGAGGAGGGATCTGTAGGTCTACTACAAAAAAAAAGCAAGAGAATAAGTCAGTTTTACGCTGAAATTTACTTTCAGTGCGTAAAACGTAAGATGCTACATTCTTGCAGTATACGCCACATTTAACAGTCTGAGTTTTTACGCCATATCGCAAAATATGGAGTTTTATGCTGAAATTTACTTTCAGTGCGTAAAGCGTAAGGTGCTACATTCTTGCAGTATACGCTACATTTAACAATCTGAGTTTTTACGCCAGATTGCAAAATATGGAGTTTTATGCTGGAATTTACTTTTAGTGCGTAAAGCGTAAGGTGCTACATACTTGCAGCATACGCCAAATTTAACAGTCTGAGTTTTTATGTCGAATTATAAAATATGGAGTTTTATGCTGAAATTTACTTTCAGTGCGTAAAACGCAAGATTGTAAAATATGGAGTTTTACGCTGACACATTAAAATGTGGCCGTATTAATAAATCATCTTTGTGCATCATCTTACCTCGAAGAAGTACTTTTAGCACAAAAGATAACTTTGCGTATACACGTATAATGTGTGTGAAAGGTTTTTATTTTCTCAAAGTTTTATCGGTGATGCCCGGTGCACAGCTAGACAGCGGAGCACTTCGTTCAGAATGAGGCTCGCTTGGCCTAGTAGGAGTCGTTTGTGCTTGAGCAGAGGAGCGAGATGATGAAGCGGCTTACTTTCCTTTAGCGGCGGAGGTCTGTTTTGGTGCCATGGCAAATCTGAGGTTTTTCAGAAAGAGACGAAGGATTTTTTAGAAAGAGGCAAAAGGTTTTTCTCTCTCATGACCTAAGTCTATTTATAGAGTTCAAATGACTCTCTGAATCCTTAACCAAATCCAATTTTATCATAGTCGGTTATGATTTAGGACTACGTCAGCCGATCAATTGAAAAGGAAAATAGATAATCATGTTGCGTAAAGGATCCATCAGATGCTATGATCCATGAATTTACGCACACAGTAAAGATCCACGCGCAGAGCAAGGATCTATGATTTTACGCTCAGATGCAACGGATCTATGATTTTACGCTCAGATGCTACGGATCTATGATTTTACGTGCAGAGCAAAGATCTATGATTTTATGCTCAGATGCTACGGATCTATGATTCTACGCTCAGATGCTAAGGATCTATGATTTTACGCTCAGATGCTATGGATCTATGATTTTATGCACAGAGCAAAGATCTATGATTTTATGCTCAGATGCTACGGATCTATGATTCTAAGCTCAGATGCTAAAGATCTATGATTTTACGCTCAGATGCTACAGATCTATGATTTTATGCTCAGATGCTACGGATCTATGATTTTACGTGCAGAGCAAGGATCTATGATTTTATGCTCAGATGCTACGAATTTATGATTTTATGCGCAGAGCAAGGATCTATGATTTTATGCTCAGACGCTACGGATCTATAATTTTACGCGTAAAACAAAAATTTTAAATTACGCGAGACAGATAAGTTAGCAGAATACGCGTATATATTGATAATCTAAATTTTATGCTCGAAAAAGCCAATCACAAGAGTTTACGCAGAAAATACTCTTTTTTTTGCAAACAGATGACGATTATTCAGTAAATTCTCTTCTTCTTCAGTCGAGAGGACTTCATCAGACGAAGGACCAAGGAGTTCCCTGAAAATGTATGTCTTCATTGGAGATGACTTTTCTTCCTTGGCCATTGATAGTTCATTCAAAGTTTAGCCAAAATCTTTTACATCTAGTTCAGGGATGGCCTGTTCGGCGGATATTTCTTGCCCTATCTCCAGAATCTTTCGAGAAGCCATTTTTGAAGATGATGTTCTGAATAGATGTTCTTCGTATTTATAAAGGAGAATTGACAGTTCAGAATTCTATATGACTCCTCGTCAAAAACAGCATGACGATTGGATTTTTCAAGATAATTTAATGCTAAAAGAGTTTTTATGCATCTTTCTTTATGCGTAAAATTTGGAACGTGACTGGATGCATATTTATCAGAGTCTGCGTAAAAATTACTCAAGCGTGTTGAAGCCGCGTATTACTAGACTTTCTCACAGCAACATGGCAAATCAATAGTGCGTAAAAGAAGACAAGTTTATTAATCATGATTACATATGATAAAAATCTATTTTTTATAAAGGATTTTTTATTAATATTCAAGATCACGATTACATATGACAGGAATCTATTACGCTAGGTTCTCGTATGATAGAGGTCTTCATTTCTTCTTCTACAGTACTTCTTCAGCTCCTATACGACGGGTGCCGAGAAAATGATCAATGGTGGGAGGATACAGAACAGGGCCTGTTTAAATTATTCAAGCCCACCCTCCATATGTCATCGACGGCCATGCTTAGAAATTGTGATTGGGATTCAGACCCAACACAATTCTGGAAGACACGGCTGAGCTGCACCCCAGGATCCAGCTTCATAATAGGAGAAAATACAACTAGCAAGCTGTGTGGTCTAATGCGACCCTTCCTCTCTCTTTGACGAATTACCATATAAAATCGCTGATTATCTCAAGCAAAGGAAGCTATGATATCCCTCCATGGTCCATCATTACAGAGAATATTTTCTCGAAGATGTCTCTTTTTACGAATCCTTACATGCTGAAAGAGCATAATCTTCTTCTTTCTCACTTCAATCCAATGAATCTCAGCAGTCATCTTTGTGGTGAAAGAAATATGGAAAACCAAGTCCATTTGCTTGCCCTTATATAGGCAGAAGAGAACATACAAATTCCAACGACTTTTTAAATATAGCCAAAAAAGTAGCCTTGAAGAACGGGTCAAATTTGACCATTTCATGCTTTATTCAAAGTATTTCAAATTACGAGAAATTTAAAAACTTTGAAGGGGGTCTTGTAGAAGCATGAAATATACTGGAAAATTATCCGCGTATTTTACAGTCAAAACCCCCACTTTTTGGATTAGGGGTATTTTCGCCTTTTCGTAATTAATGAGTAAATGATTGCATGATAATTGATTATTCTCAATTTTCGATAATTTTAATTTGTTGCACCTCACCGTCGTTTTAAATTTTGAACCCCACTTGCATTCACTTTTATTAAATTGATTCATAAGTCAAACTTGTACAACCTTTCATTGTTTAGACACCTTGGTGCAAGAGTACATTGAGGTATCCTTTCCGTTGAACAATACGTAAATAAACCCAAATTCTCCTTTAGGTGTAAATTCTATAAATTCTTGGGAGTGTGTAATACGACATCAAAATTCCTGAACCATGGCCTCAGACCATCGAACCAATGCATCTTAGTAATTTCTTTATTAAAATTCCAACCATTGTAATACCCATGAGAAAGCCCAATTCCAGGAAGGCCTTGACCAGACCTAATTCTAGGTCAACCCAAAGTCTACTATGATCATATATATACATAAGTATAGCTACCTTATTCTTTTCAACCAAAACCTAATATACCCCCAGCCGACCATCCCAAACCCCCCCCCCCGACTTTGATGTTCCTCATCGGACACCCCGAGCGCTGAACGCCGAGCCCCGAGCCCCGAGCGCTGAACACCGAGCCCCGAGCGCTGAGCGTTGCCGACCGAGAAGTTCCCGCGGAGACCGACGCTGCCGACCGGAGTTCGACGACCGACCCTGCACATCGACCAGCATTCCCTGTTCGTGACCATCGCCTCGTAATCATCATCGTGCCGAGCGCAGGTTAGCTCCTGTCCACGTTCCCATTATTTCCTGCAATGATATACAAGTAACTAGGGATGTATGAATATACGTATTTGCATACGTATTGGTATTGGTATATATATAATGTTTTCAACTAATATCTGTATACTTGCGTATAAGTAATGTGTAGGTATTCCCAAGTATATCAATACGAGTATTATAATCATAATTAATGTAGGTTAATATATATGCCTACGAACCGTATAATGCTCAATTAGGTTAATACACTTATACATATCTATTATAAATGTAATTAATTAGTATGATGAGAGATTAGTTCATATTAAGTCCTATGTATCACATGTCCGAGATGTCTTGATTGTGACCACGGATACCCCATAGCTACATCTACCTGTGACCATGTAGCATGATAGTAGACTGCCATATGTACACTGACGTACTGGCAAGACCGTACCATTGACTGTCTCTTATGCACAGCAATTACAGACGCGACCCCTAGTATAATCCTTGATCATTCTGTTGATCTTGTATTAGTGTGATGTCTGATGCAGTATTGTGTTTATGATATATCTATAGGACTGTTGGATCACTCAGACGGTACCTTGGAACCCGAACTTTGGTATTTCCAGCTAAGGACCACAGGCGAGTACATTCTCTGACAGTTTCCATTATGTTGATTATCTCTATAATTCCTGTTGTATAGCGTACATGACTCTGACACTGTTCTTTACACGAGTTGGCATCATTGAGACCTATCACGAGGAGTCATGATTGGAATCCATCGTGCTAGCTGGGGAAAAATGGGGAAGTATTAGTAGCTTATGTGATCATACCCCTTACATGCAGCATTAGCTCACCCATATTTTACGTCGGTGCAGCCTTACCCTTATATGTCTCATCGCTGTTACATTCTGGTTAGCCTGACCTGTTGGGGATGATCGCTAATCCATGTAATGAGTCATATAACCCAAGCCGATCACATGATATACTAATATTTCACACACTTAGTTAGATGATTCTTGACATGTATCTTGATAGATTGATCTTGTATTTCCACATGTTCTAGTTGTTGTTCTAATACACACTTACATACCAGTTCTTTGTACTTGCGTACACTTGTAGTTCTATTCCTTGTCAGATGCTATTGATGATGATGTTCCAGTACTTTATTCCGGCATTCTTTATTCCAGTATTTCTTATTTCCAGTTATTTCATATCTGTCTTGTATTTCTTTACACTGTGTTATAGTTTTTGTCAATATATGTGGAACTGCTGTTAGAGGTGTATTTTCGTTCCAATCCTGACTGGATATTTTTTCCAGAGAACCTTGAGGATTTCTGTACTATGCATTACGGACCAGGTATAGAAGCAGACTATGCACCAGAGATCCTAGAAGAGACTATGCTTCTAGATGAGACTTTGCCTACAGCTATTTAGATAGTATTTATTTATGCTTGAGACTTATGGAGGATATTGCAGTTTATGTTTAGACTTATGTTAAGTTTAATTAGAGACTTGTGTTGGACAGTTAGACTGTGAGTATCTTTATGTTTGAGACATGGTGTTTAACTATGTCACTTCCTTTTATCTTTTATCGTGCCTTATAGTTGTGGTGATTGAGTTATATTGTGAGATTATGGAGATGGATATCATTGACAGGTGTTTAGCTATATAGTATTACTGTGACCTATACAGCGTTCTACCGCCGATACTGCGGCGTAGGCTGGACGTACCCACGCTCTCGTGCCCCTATACTGGGTGCGGGTCGTGACACGTTTTTAGTGGTGGCCCATGCAAGTCTGATTTTCGCAAGTTATGCGATATCGTGGTAGTGCGACAACTTAGTTGTATTGCTGCGAGCCTGTGCTAGGATATAGGAATAGAATCTAGGATGAGAGTATGCTCAATCACACTAGGAAATTCTGAACTTCTTATTGCTATTCTAATAAATTGCTTCCTTAGCACTTTAGTGTCCTTCCTTGATAATATCACATCTATCACCTTAATTGATTCTTTGATCTGTATTCAGGATGTCGCCGAATACTAGATCCATGAGAATGGGAGCAGCCAATTCAGAGAGGACTGCCACCTCTCAACCTGACGAACAGATACCTGAAGATTCTCCTACATCTCCTATTCGTGTGGGAGTGTCTGCAATTAACGGGATTCCTCCTCCACCTATACAGAGGATTGCCCCAACTATGACAGAAGACCTTCCACCACCACCGACACCAATTTCCGGAGGAGTGCCCGCTGACGGGGCACAGATGTTCGCATTAATGCAGGGCATGCTAGAGGCCCAGAGAGTAACCGCAAAAGCTCAACGTGTTCAAGCTGAGGCTCAGAGAATGCAAGCAGAAGCACACCAGGCGCAGACCGAACTGATGAGAGAGAGCATGGAGAATGCTAATCAGATGACTCTCCAGGCTGTGGAGAGAGTAGCACGACAACCACAACATCATGGTCAGCAACAACAGAGGCCCGGTACCATAGTGGACTTTAAGAGGATGATGCCTCGAGAGTTCAAAGGCACAGAAGGAATACTATATGCTGACGAATGGTTAGAAGACATAGAAAGGAATTTGCGCTTATCACAGATTCCTGAGATTCTTCAGATAGAGGCCGCTGGCAGTCAGATGTTTGATATCGCACTGACGTGGTATCGTACAGAGCCGAGACTCACCCTGAAGGACTTACTTGGGAGAACTTTAAAGAACTCTTCAAAGAGAAATTCTTTCCTGACGTAGCCTTGGGAGCTTTAGAAAGTCAGTTTCATGACTTAGTCCAAGGAGGCATGTCAGTCGACGAGTATGATGCAGAGTTTTGCCGATTAAGTCAATTTGCACCATCGATGATTCGAGACCCAAGAGACAGCGCTCGAAAATTCAGAAAAGGATTGAATAGAGAGATCAAGTCTCGTACTTCGGGACGACGTACTGCTACATTTGAGGGTATTCTGATAGATGCCCAGATTGCCGAAGACGACTTGGACCTTAGGCCCAAGAGAGGACGCGATACATCTGGAGCAACAGGAGGTAACACAGGACCAGCCAAGCGCCCACACTTTCAACAACAACAACAACATAGGCCGTACCAGCAGCAACACCAGCAACAGGCACCAGTTCGAGGATATGCTCAACAACAGCAACCACAGAGGCATAATCAACTCGCTACCCCATGTTCGTATTGCGGAAAGATGGGACATACAAGAGACATCTGTAGAAAAAGGTTGGGCACTTGCTTATCGTGTGGATCAGCAGCACATCAGCTGAGTGACTGCCCAGCTATTCAGACTCGCCAAGGAGGAGGAGCAGCTCAGAGAGGACCAGCCAGAGCACCTATTGTACCAGGAGGCCAGCAGAGAGGACCTTCACTTCCATCACAGCAGGAGAGGTTCGCTCAGCAGCATCAGCAACAGAGAGGAGCACCACAAGGATGAGCTTATGCCATGACCACTGAGGAGGCCGACCCAGCTGGAGACGTGATTTCAGGTTCAGTTTTACTCGATTCTATTCTAGCACTTGCATTGTTTGATTCTGGCACTACCCATAGTTTCGTATCTGTATCTTATGCCCTTAAACATCATTTAGAAACGAAACCATTAGATAGGACTTGCAAGATCACGACAGGAGGAAGCATTATCCTAGTCTGTGATTGTTGCAAGGATCGGAGAGTGTTATTGGAAGGCCAAGAGTTAAGCGTGAGTTTACTCGTTATGCCACTTTTAAAATACGATATTATACTCGGAAAGGACTGGCTGAGTAAACACCATGCTTCTATAGATTGTCGCGGAGGAAGAGTAGTATTTCGACCACCAGGAGAGCCAGAGTTCGAGATTGCCAGAGGAGGAGAGCGGAGCAGAGGCACTTTTTGCGGAGCCAGGGCGGAAGAAGAAGAGTTACTGCATCCACTTATAGCGGAGTTCCTTGATGTATTTCCAGAGGAGTTGCCAGGTTTGCCACCAGACAGAGATGTTGAGTTCTCTATAGACTTAATACTAGGAGCGGAGCCTATTTCACAACGTGTCTATAAAGTTAACAATAACGAGTTGGTAGAACTGAAGAAACAAGTTGAGGAGCTGCAAGACAAAGGTTTTATTAGATCCAGTTCATCGCCATGGGGAGCACCGGTATTATTTGTACCGAAGAAGGATGGCACGGTACGTATGTGTATCGATTATAGAGCTTTGAATAACCTCACTATCAAAAACAAATACCCACTGCCGAGGATAGATGATCTTTTCGATTAATTAAATGGAGCAAAGGTGTTTTCAAAAATAGACTTGAGGTCAGGCTATCACCAGGTGAAAGTGAAGAAAGAAGACATACCGAAGACCGCCTTTCGAACCAGATATGGCCAGTTTGAATTTACAGTAATGCCGTTTGGTTTAACCAATGCACCAGCAGTATTTATGAACTTGATGAACAAGGTGTTCCACCAGTACCTTGACAAGTTCGTAGTGGTGTTTATTGACGACATTCTAGTATATTCAAAAACCCCAGAAGAGCACGAAGAGCACCTGAGAATAGTCTTAGAAACTCTCAGGAGAGAGAGATTGTACGGGAAGCTTTCAAAGTGTGAGTTCTTTCTTGAAGAGGTTGAATTTCTTGGACACATGGTGACAGGTGACGGAATTTCAGTTAACCCAAAGAAGATAGAGGCAGTGAAGTCATGGACTACCCCCAGCACGATAGCTGAAATCAGGAGCTTTCTCGGACTAGCAGGATACTACAGAAGATTTGTACAAGACTTCTCCAAGATTGCAGAGCCAATGACTAGGCTGACCAAGAAGGATGTGGAATTTGTCTGGATAAAAGAATGTCAAGCCGCATTCGATGAGCTGAAAAGGAGATTGACGACAGCGCCAGTTTTGATGTTGCCATCAGGGACAGGTGGATTCAGTATCTACAGTGATGCTTCGGGAAAAGGGTTGGGATGCGTTCTTCAACAACACGAGAAAATAATTGCCTATGCTTCGAGACAATTACGCCCTCATGAAAATAACTACCCCACTCACGATCTGGAGTTAGCAGCAGTTATCTTTGCCCTAAAGCTGTGGAAGCACTATCTGTACGGAGAGCGTGTGAAGATCTTCACGGACCACAAAAGCTTAAAGTATGTGTTTACACAGAAGGAGCTGAATATGAGACAGAGAAGGTGGTTGGAATTGATGAAAGACTTTGATATCTCATTACAGTATCATCCAGGGAAAGCCAACGTAGTCGCCGATGCCTTGAGCAGGTACCCAATGGCTATGTGTTTGACTTCGGATAGACACTTATTAGCTGATCTTGAAAGCTTGGAAATTGAGGTATTAGTTCCAGGAGCTGAGATTCAGATGTGGGGACTGCAGATTCAATCGGAACTGATGGACAAAATTAGAGCGACACAGTATGATGATGAGACTCTACGAAATATTAGAGCACAAGTTCAGGCAGGATTGATAGACAATTTTACTATTGCGGATGATGGATCCTTACGACATGGCACGAGGATGTGTGTGCCAAGTGGAGAGCTGCGTGAAGAAGTTTTACAGGAGGCACATCGTTCTCAGTACTCGATGCATCCCGGAGCCAACAAGATGTATCAAGATTTGAGGAAGCATGTATGGTGGTATGCTATGAAGCGCGAAGTAGCACGCTTCGTATCCCGATGTCTAGTGTGCCAATAGGTGAAAGCAGATCGACAGAGGCCAGGGGGATTGCTTCAACCCTTACCCATTCCAGAATAGAAGTGGGAGCACGTGACTATGGACTTCGTTTCAGAAATTCCTTATTCTCCAGGAGGAAAGGACGCAATTTGGATCATCGTGGATAGGTTGACCAAATCAGCCCACTTCTTACCTTTTAAAGTGGATACTTTGACGGAGAAGCTAGCAGAGATGTACGTACAGCAGATTGTCAGATTACATAGAGTTCCTGTGAGTATTGTCTCAGATCAAGATAGTCGTTTCACTTCCCATTTCTGGAGGAGCCTGCAGTCTAGCTTGGACACTCAGCTCAAGTTCAGTACTGCATATCGCCCTCAGACAGACGGGCAGTCTGAAAGGACTATTCAGACTCTAGAAGATATGTTACGCACTTGCGTATTGGATCTCGGAGGTTCTTGGGAGGATCATCTACACTTGGTAGAGTTTGCTTATAATAACAGCTACCAGGCCAGCATTGAGATATCACCATTCGAGGCTTTATATGGACGGAGGTATCGTACACCTTTATCTTGGGATAATGTTAGAGAAAGAGCCTTGTTATGACCAGAAATGGTCATGGATGCAGCAGAAAAGGTGAAACTTATCAGATACAGACTGTGAGTGGCGCAGGACAGACAGCGGTATTGGGCAGATAGTCATCGTAGACCCCTAGAGTTTCAGGTATTGTTTTGATTTGTTTGGTTTGATTTGTGATTGTTTTATTTAGA
This sequence comes from Iris macrosiphon, assembly GCA_036927795.1. NCBI lineage: Eukaryota > Viridiplantae > Streptophyta > Magnoliopsida > Asparagales > Iridaceae > Iris > Iris macrosiphon. The sequence continues at coordinate 573,944 of JAYESA010000039.1, read as the reverse complement.
TTACGTGTTAAGATCGTTGTTCTAGATTGGCGATTTGGTGTTCTTACGGATTTCTCCGACACGGGGCACGATTTGTTTCGGCAGAGGAGGGAAGCTTAGTCCACGATACATCGGGTCCTTCAGTGTTCTTGCATGGGTCGGTGCAGTGGTCTATAGGCTAGACTTGTCGCCTACTCTAGATGGAGTGCATAATATGTTCCACGTGTCGTAGCTGAGACGGTACGTGGCAGATCCTAGTCACGTATTAGATCACTCGGAGATCGAAGTTGGACCGACACTCAGCTATCCTGAACAACCTGTGGAGATCTTGGATCGAAGAGAGAAGATATTACGGAACCAGACTATTCCTTTGGTTCGTATTGCATGGAGAAATCACTCTCCAGGAGAATCAACTTGGGAGAGAGAGGACGAGATGTGAGAAAGGTATCCATATCTTTTCGAGACTTGAGGTATAATTCATTAATTGATTGTTTGATTCCTGTGATAGTTTATTTTAATTTCGAGGACGAAATTCTTTTAAGGAGGGTAGAATTGTCACCCCCACTTTTTGGATTAGGGGTATTTTCGTCTTTTCGTAATTAATGAGTAAATGATTGCATGATAATTGATTATTCTCAATTTTTGGTAATTTTAATTTGTTGCACCTAACCGTCGTTTTGAATTTTGAACCCCACTTGCATTCACTTTTATTAAATTGATTCATAAGTCAAACTTGTACAACCTTTCATTGTTTAGACACCTTGGTGCAATAGTACATTGAGGTATCCTTTCCGTTGAACGATACGTAAATAAACCCAAATTCTCCTTTAGGTGTAAATTCCATAAATTCTTGGGAGTGTGTAATACGATATCAAAATTCCTGAACCATGGCCTCAGACCATCGAACCAATGTATCTTAGCAATTTCTTTATTAAAATTCCAACCATTGTAATACCCATGAGAAAGCCCAATTCCAGGAAGGCCTTGACCAGACCTAATTCTAGGTCAACCCAAAGTCTACTATGATCATATATATACATAAGTATAGCTTCCTTATTCTTTTCAACCAAAACCTAATACACCCCCAGCCGACCATCTCAAACCCACCCCCCGACTTTGCTGTTCCTCATCGGATACCCCGAGCGCTGAACGCCGAGCCCCGAGCGCTGAACGCCGGGCCCCGAGCCCCGAGCGCTGAACGCCGAGCGCCGAGCGCTGAACGCCGAGCGCCGAGCGCTGAACGCCGAGCCCCGAGCCCCGAGAGCTGAGCGCTGCCGACCTAGAAGTTCCCGCGGAGACCGACGCTGCCGACCGAGAAGTTCTCGCGGAGACCGACGCTGCCGACCGAGAAGTTCCCGCGGAGACCGACGCTGCCGATCGGAGTTCGACGACCGAACCTGCACATCGACCAGCCTTCCCTGTTCGTGACCATCGCCTCGTAATCGTCATCGTGCCGAGCGCAGGTTAGCTCCTGTCCACGTTTCCATCATTTCCTGCGATGATATACAAGTAACTAGGGACGTATGTATATACGTATTTGCATACGTATTGGTATTGGTATATATATAATGTTTCCAACTAATATCTATATACTTGCGTATAAGTAATATGTAGGTATTCTCTAGTATATCAATACGTGTATTATAATCATAATTAATGTAGGTTAATATATATGCCTACGAACCGTATAATGCTCAATTAGGTTAATACACTTATACATATCTATTATAAATATAATTAATTAGTATGATGAGAGATTAGTTTATATTAAGTCCTATGTATCATATGTCCGAGATGTCTTGATTGTGACCACGGATACCCCGTAGCTACATCTACCTGTGACCATGTAGCATGATAGTAGACTGCCATATGTACACTGACGTACTGGCAAGACCGTACCATTGACTGTCTGTTATGCACAGCAATTACAGACGCGACCCCTAGTATAATCCTTGATCATTCTGTTGATCGTGTATTAGTGTGATGTCTGATGCAGTATTGTGTTTATGATATATCTATAGGACTGTTGGATCACTCAGACGATACCTTGGAACCCGAACTTTGGTATTGCCAGCTAAGGACCACAGGCGAGTACATTCTCTGAAAGTTTCCATTATGTTGATTATCTCTATAATTCCTGTTGTATAGCGTACATGACTCTGACACTGTTCTTTACACGAGTTGGCATCATTGAGACCTGTCACGAGGAGTCGTGATTGGAATCCATCGTGCTAGCTAGGGAAAAACGGAGAAGTATTAGTAGCTTATGTGATCATACCCCTTACATGCAGCATTAGCTCACCCACATTTCACGTCGGTGCAGCCTTACCCTTACATGCCTCATCGCTATTATATTTTGGTTAGCCTGACCTGTTGGGGATGATCGCTAATCCATGTAATGAGTCATATAACCCAAGCCGATCACATGATATACTGATGTTTCACACACTTAGTTAGATGATTCTTGACATGTATCTTGATAGATTGATCTTGTATTTCCACATGTTCTAGTTGTTGTTCTTATACACACTTATATACCAGTTCTTTGTACTTGCGTACACTTGTAGTTCTATTCCTTGTCAGATGCTATTGATGATGATGTTCCAGTACTTTATTCCAGCATTCTTTATTCCGGTATTTTTTTATTTTCAGTTATTTTATATTTGTCTTGTAATTCTTTACACTGTGTTATAGTTTTTGTCAATATATGTGGAACTGCTGTTAGAGGTGTATTTTCGTTCCAATCCTGACTGGATATTTTTTCCAGAGAACCTTGAGGATTTCTGTACTACGCATTACGGACCAGGTATAGAAGCAGACTATGCACCAGAGATCCTAGAAGAGACTATGCTTCTAGATGAGACTTTGCCTACAGCTATTTAGATAGTATTTATTTATGCTTGAGACTTATGGAGGATATTGCAGTTTATGTTTAGACTTATGTTAAGTTTAATTAGAGACTTGTGTTGGACAGTTAGACTGTGAGTATCTTTATGTTTGAGACATGGTGTTTAACTATGTCACTTCCTTTTATCTTTTATCGTGCCTTATAGTTGTGGTGATTGAGTTATATTGTGAGATTATGGAGATGGATATCATTGACAGGTGTTTAGCTATATAGTACTATTGTGACCTAGACAGTGTTCTACCGCCGATACTACGGCGTAGGCTGGATGTACCCCTATACTGGGTGCGGGTCGTGACAGGCTATATTTGCAAAGGTACGTTGATAAGGCTATTTAGCCCAGAATACGCTCAAGACCTCAGTTGTGAAGGATAATTGGCTATTTTACGCTGGTTATCTATTATTCATTAATCATCAAGTTTTATGCAGGGGCAGTTACCTACGTGGCTTGCATGCCATGATCTTCTAGAAGCAGTTATACGCGTTACCTTATAAAGTGATACGTGTCATACGCAGATTTATTTGAACGTGGGTAGCAATTGTTATAACCGCAGCATAAAAGATGCAATCTTCTTCACAGTTTGGTCTTTTACACCAACAAGACAGTTATTTGCCTTTTACGCCAACCATCTTTACGCATGGGACTGTTAACTATGTGGCTTGCATGCCGTGATCTTTGAGAAGCAGTTATACGCGTTACCTTATAAAGGGATATGTGTCATACACAGATTCAGAATATTATTTGAACGTGGGTAGCAGTTGTCATAACGGCAGCGTAAAGGATGCAATCTTCTTCACAGTTTGGTCTTTTATGCCAACAAGAAAGTTATTTGGCTTTTACGCCAACCATCTTTACGTATGGGGTAGTTACCTATGTGGCTAACATGTCGTGATCTTCGAGAAGCTGTTATACACGTTACCTTGTGAAGGGACACGTGTCATACACAGATTCAGAAGATTATTGGAACGTGGATAGCAGTTGTCATAACCGCAGCAAAAAGGATACAATCTTCTTCACAGTATGGCCTTTTATGCCAACAAGACAGTTATTTAGCTTTTATGCCAACCAGGCAGTTACTTGATTGATCTCTATAAATAGAGACCCCTAGTCACAAAAGAAAAGGAGGAAAAAAGGCACAAAAGAACATAGAGAGTTTTGGCTAACAATTTTGGCAACAGGAATTTGATCCTACTTGTAACTTTCCTTTGATTGGCTTTTGCCTTCAGTTCAGAGAAAGTTTGAAGCTTCTTCTACAGCACTTCTTTATTATCGGGTGGTCCAAGGAACAAAGTAATCGACTGAAGATCAGACTTCTTTAGTAATACTTTCCCAAAATTATTTTATTGTACTTAATATCCTTGTATAGGATTAATTATACTTTTCTCTTTTCTCGTTTATAAGAAAAAGGTTTCATACAAACAACCTTCTTTGTTTATCTCAAATACCCACTTTTAAAGAGTTTCAGACCTCTGTTGAAAGGAAGACAGGCAAGAAGTTGATATATGTTCGGTCTGACAATGGCAACGAATACATTGGTCCTTTTGATATATATTGCAAAGATCAAGGGATACGACACTAGAAGACTCTGTCAAAGTCACCTTAACTCAATTATGTTTTGGAGCGCATGAACAATACACTGATAGAGAGGGTACGGTGTTTAATGTTAGAAAAAAACTTACCAAGCAGTTATTGGAGTGAGGCTCTCAACACTGCTTCTTATGTTATAAATTTATCTTCTAGTGCTCCTTTGTAGGGTGATGTGCCTATCAAAATATTATACGATGAAGGGCCGTCATACAATCACCAACGAGTGTTTGGTTGTAATGCCTTTGTGCATGTATAGAAGGACGAAAGATCCAAACTTAAGCCGAAGACAAGACGGTGCGTCTTTGTTGGCTATGTTCGAGATGAGTTTGGCTATAGAATCTACAATCCAGTAGAAAGAAAGCTCTATAGAAGCATGGTCGGGATATTCATTGAGGATCAAACCATGACCAACACTCAGGATTCAGATATGCCTTCTGAAGATAAGAAATTGTCTGAGTTAGAGTCGTTTTGCTTTGAACCATTTTCAGAAGACACTAGAGAGAATCTAGATATGGGGGAGCCAGTATATAGAATTTCTTCCATCCTTGATCATCAGCCTGTCGATGATGGTCAGAGTGACCCTCAAGAGGATGAGCATGCCGGAAAGGTAGTTCCTGAAGGAAAGGAGGTTGTTCGTATACAGCTAACACCAGAGGCTCCATTAAGGAGAACCATGAGAATGAGTCGACCATCTACGAGATACTCACCAGATGAGTATATGCTACTGACTGACGAAGAAAAGCCCGAAAGATACGTAGAGGCTATGGAAGACGAATGCAGGAAGGAGTGGATGCAAGCCATGCAGGAGAAGATGATTTTCTTACGAGCAAACTCCACTTATGATCTAGTATGGTCACCGAAGGACAAAAAAGCTTTGAAGAATCGATGGGTGTTCAAAGTTAGCAGAATGATGATGCTACTCGTCCTTGATACAAAGTGAGGCTGGTAGTTGAAGGTTATGGTCAGCAGAAGGAAGTAGATTTCGATAAGATCTTCTCATCGGTCGTTAAGTTGTCATCTATTCGGGTGGTGCTAGCGTTAGTATCTAGTTTTGACTTAGACGTTGAGCAGATGGACATGAAGATAGTATTTATTTATGGTAATTTAGAGGAGGAGTTATACAAGGAGCAGCCAGAGGGATTCTATGATTAGGGCAAGTTACACTTAGTCTATCGAATGAGAAAAAGTCTGTACAGTCTGAAGCAGGCTCTGAGGCAGTGGTACAGAAAGTTTGAGTCATTTATGGGAGAGTATGGTTATGCACAAATGATGTCGAATCACTGTATATTCGTAAAGTACTTTTGTCGAGGATAATTTTATCATACTTTTACTTTATGTTAATAATATGTTATAAGTGGGTCAGAATACCACCAGGATAGCAGAGTTGAATAACCAACTAGGTGCGGCCTTCTCTATGAAGGATTTAGAAGCAGCAAAGACTATTCTTGGGATAAAGATCAGTCGAGAGAGAGAGAGAGAGAGAGAGAGAGAGAGTTGAAGATGCTTTACTTATCCTAAAAGAAGTACATTCACCAAGTACTTCAGGGTTATGGACGGACGGGTCAAAGAAAGTGAACAACCCCTTTGCGGCTCACTTTAAGCTTACTGTAGAGCAGTTTCTATCTACCGAGGATGAGAAAGAAGATATGGAGCAAGATCCATATGCTTCAGCTATTGGGAGTCTCATGTATGTCGTAGTATGTACAAGGCCAGACATCACTCATGCAGTTGGCAAGGTTAGCAGCAACCCAGTAAGGACACATAAGCGTGCGGTCAAGTAAATTCTATGGTACCTTCAGATCACTACTGACTGGAGGCTTTCAGTTAGTGGAGACGAGATAAAGCTGGTCGGATATACTAGCACTAACATGGCTGGAGATGTTGATACTGTCATGCCCCGATTCCCGCAAGGGGCCGATCGTCCCCGCTTAGCGCCTTGCAGAATCGATCGTCCTCGCGTGGGAGTGATGCCGTGCAAGCCTGAGTTGCACTTGCACAAGGTTAAAGCTTTGAACAAGGGCAAGTAAGCAATTCAAGATAGAAGTAGCGGCACAATATTACAGAAAAGTAAATGAACACAATGTAGTGCCCTGCTCTGTGTAGGCACTATGTACAAGTGATATCGCTTTCCTTGCTCGAGCGAAAGTCTTCTCGGAGAGTTCCCAACCGAACCACAAGATGATTGATCTAGGTGATTGGGTAGCACTGCATTCTCTAATTCTTGCATGCCTTAATAATAAATATGAGTTTTTGAATGCTTGTTCTAAGAAGATAGTTTCATAAGAAGAATGATAGAACCTGATTCTGCATGCTTAATAAGAGAACTCGTATAGCTTGTCATTGAAATGAACCTGCTTGCTTAATTAGAGAATTTGTATGCTTGTCTGAAAAAAGATAGAACCTTGCCATGCTAAGTCAAGAGTATAAGAAATGTTGCATGCTTAGTTACACTGACACAGCTATCAAATGAACCTTTGCCATGCTAAAAATATAAGTAAAAGAATCGCTTGAATAAGTCCCTTTGTAATATGCTAAGAAAGAGATAGATATTGCATGCTAGTTATGAAATCAAAATCGTGCTTGCTATTTTATGTTTCGCTTGCCTGTTTTGCTATATCGAACTGATATAAGTCTTTGATTCATATAAGCATAGACTAATAGTGCGCCCTGAGGTACGGTTCTTGTGATCTAGTGGGGTATGCTATTAGATATGTGAGAGATGTGCTTTGTTTGACAAGATATATTTTGCTCGATTATATATATTTTGCTTGATCATTTGTTTTTCTTGCGTTATAGATGTTTCATGTCTTTGCATTGGTCTCGGACAACTTGTGCACAAGGTCTTGTCTCTCGAACGGTTCCTGGGGCACTAGAAATCGCTCGGTCTGGATGAGATTTTTGTTTTGCCCTGAGGATACGGCCCGCTGGGGGTCTAGTGGGGCGATGTGTCTATTAGTGTTGTACAAAACCCATGATGTCACAGCTGCTAGTACTCGTGTGTGTTGGTGAAGGGCTGAACCTTGAGTCATAGCTGCCGACACATGTGCGTGCTAGTGAAGAGCTAAACCTTGGGCAACAGCTGGTAATCCAAAAAAAATTGAGCGCATCTTTGAGAATATTTATGGACTTATTGTATGGAACGTTCATTGGAGCACAATATCGGGCACAACTCAGAGTCGGAGACAACGGAATGGGCAAAGAATCGAGTCGCTCGGATACCATTATGTCGTGCCCCATGGTCGTAAAAACTTTTGTCACACTCCTAATTAAAAGGGTTATAGAAAGTCTAAATTCAAGAAAGAATATGATATGATGGGGCTTTGGTGACAGCAGTCACAAACTATCAAAGGAAATCTAAATACTACAATATTGTTATTGAGTCAATAACACTTATAAAGAAAGTTTACCAGTTCTCATTGCTCCTAATTAGGTCATGAGTTTACAAGACAATAAGAAATGTCTTAGCCGCATGCAACTAGGGTGAGATGGTATAGAGGAAGACGTTCATCGCATATCATGGATGTCGATGAGCAATTCAATAATAAGTGTCAAAAGGTAATATAATTCATCGAGGTGATTAGTATTATGTAAAGAGTACAAGTGGCTCAATTTAATGCAACACAAGTATTATGGAGATATTTTGGTTCGAGTGGGCTACGGGTATATCAGTGGTTAGGAGAATTGGGCTGGCGATGTACAATATAATTTAATTACAACGGGATTGAATATTTAAGTATAGGTTTTTAGAAGGAGATATGACATGAATGTTATGGGGTCTATATAGATCATAGGAGTGTATATTTGGGAGTAACAGCTGGGTCATGAGTGAGGTAGGTCCGTTAGGCTCATATTTTTCAAGTTGTCAGAAGAATTGAGTCGGCATTGCGTATTAAATTTGCCCGTAAAGGAAAAGGATATATATGTCTCATTTTTGTGTACAAATGCGTCTTGAATGTTGTGCGACTAAAATAAAGCAAGGAATGGTGAGTTTATGAGTGATAGTCATATCATGGGTATAGAGTGGCTAGTCTTGGTCATAAGAGTGAAAGTTGTTGGAAAGAAAAGGATAGTGTTGTGCTCCAAATATTTGAGCCACGACAAGGGTATCAGGATACAAAATTAAAAAGGTAATTAAATCCATTCAAGATTAAACCTAATTAATACCAATTAAATTTAAATTTATCCTAAAATTCTAAAAATAACTCTACACTAAAATTAGGGGGCTTATAATCTATCCAACTTATAAAAATTTAGTTAGCATCAAAACTAAAGTCATGGTCTGCTAAAAAGATTTTAAGAAAGGCTTATTTCCTAATAAGGATACAAGAATTCTAGGATTTACTACCCGTAATCAAAGATTCTCTAAGGGAACCAAGATACTATCAGGGTGATATTGGTCAACAACTATATAAGGGAAATTACTCAACATCCCTCTGTATTGTCGTTCTTCTAGTTTCTGCTCTCTAATACCTATTCTTCTCACAAGAATCCTCACGGCTAGGCTACTACCCTATAACAAAAGCATGAAGTCATGCTGGTCTCCTCTAAGTGTTAAATTTCTCGACTCTAGGAGATTATAAGACTTCTTGTATAAGCTTATGTCTAGTCTTAACACAAGGCTTGGCGACTATTATATTCCTAATAAGGATCCCAAGTCCTATCTTCTAGGCCTTCCTTAAAGTTGGTCCTATTGATTTATGGAGCTATAACTAATGCTAAGGTTCAAATGGTATTCTCTCAAATAATGACCATAGTTGTCTCAATCATTATGGGAATTTATATGATTATCCTGACTAATCTTTATGAATGGGTAAAGCTTCTAATCTATCACTAACTGCTTAAATAAATAGTGGGAGTTCTAATATCTATTGATAAGGGAAAATTCTTTGTTAAGACTAATCCTTATATATACTACAAATAATTATTTTGTCCTAGTAGTCTACCCAGTACAGGCATCTATATTACTCATTTCTAACTTAGATAACCCTTCCTATGAATTTACCAACCCTGCTTAAGTCCTATAATATCTAACTAAAAGTTAAGCACGAGTGTTCATTCTTCAAAAATAGGAAAGAACGAGAATCAATAATTGGGAGTTCAAAGAGGGTATCATCAAATATAATTTTTGAGGTTCAAATACGATATTAGAAATTAAAAGAAGGTTCAAAGCAATTATGGATTGAGATCCTAACAAACATATCCTAGCAAAGGCTCGCTCGGTACAGTGACATAACCGAGACCATTTAATCAGGACCTGCATGGGCCACCACAAAAATATGTCATGTCCCAATTCCAAAATACGTAGGACTAAAAATACGTAACATTCTATCTACGCATTTGACCAGACTCTGGTCCTACTCGAATACGTATAAGATATAAATAATAATAAAAAATTATAATATGACAAGTCTAGCTATATCTCAATCCATATAAAATAAATACTAAATATTAACAATATATTTTATGGCCTACAGTCCACCAGCATATATGTTCGAATAGACCCAAATGAAGGTTACGAGTCTATCAAAACTAGGCTATATCAGCAGGAATAAACAGTGTGAGTAAATAAACGTAACTTCGGTAGAATAATATAAGTACCTAGTATTATTGCCCGTATTACGAGGCGATAAGCATCAGCAACTCCAGAAAACTCCACAACCGTCTATGTTGCAAAACTAGCAAGGGGCCAGGTCCTCAGAGGGACATAATAAGGTACAAGCAACAGCATGTCAATATAATAGTAAAATAATTAGCAATGTGCTCAAGGGGATCTATCATAGCCAGCTAAGTAAATGCACATGAGAACAGTACTCGTCCGCTAGACCACCGATGTGTAAATTAATATAAATCTTCAAGCTCCGTCAGGGAACCTTTAGTACCGTGGAAAAATTCAGAACTCTCATAAGAGTTTATGGTAACATGGTAAATAGTAGTAGCCCAATGTCCCGAGTACGCTCTTTTCACCCAATATAACCTCGCATCTCATGTTCATATCGTCTCATGTCCATAACATGCAAGACCAATCACTAACTATGTCGCAAGGTAATGTGTAGATATACTCATGTCAACTATTTCATATATTTCGGGTCATGTCCTAACACAAAAGTCGAAAACCTCGAATATCTCAAGTAAGACTTTTGTACATGAACATCGTGTCTAGTGACCTACGATATATCGTACAAGAGTTGAACGTACAAGGTGATACGATAATAATGTAATCTAACGATACCCGATTTCGCGTACTAAAGTCGGCACCCGAATATAACTCGGATGCTAAGTATCGTAACTGTCCTAGGATCACAATAAAATATATGCAAAGAATGATAGAATATAATGATATAATAATAGCATAGAGCACAGAATACTGAAACAAAGTCAAGTTAAACTTTCCTGGGCCTTGGAGGATGGTTTGGTTTAAGTCCAGGTAGCAAGCTAGCTACGCCAACTACTCCCAAAAAGGTGGAATCCATACGAACATCTTCAAATGTTGCAACAAATATCAAAAAGAATTCTAAATTATAAGAAATATCTAGAATTGACTATCCATAAGTCCAATTAGAACGCAGGGACTAAAACAGTAGTTTCGGGTCATGGCGGTGTTCAAAGGTGACCCGCTGCACTGAAAAATGTGTCAAAGACAAAGTTATTCAAATTTGACAAACTTAGTAACTACGAGTCCAGAACGATGATACGACCACAACGGAATGTCCAAAATTGAATTCCGATGAGTCGGTCACGAAAATGCACGTCAAGTGGGATGTGGGGCCTGCGAAATGGAGTTTCGTCAACATTCTCAGAATCGAACAAAATTTTGGTCACAGGACCAGAGTAATATTGTAAATTCGATGGCGCAAGTTTCATTGCGAAATGATAAGCACAATAGAAGTAATTATAGAAATTTAGAAAAGGTCGATACGGGGTTTTCGGCGGATACGGTTGATTCCGGGGTGCACACATATCCGAATCAAGTTTCGCAAAATCTCACATGTCCGAGTTGATGATACGCGTCTTTCGGTACAATACGCATGCGATGAAGTTGTCTCGTTTGGCGGGATGCACTATGTATTGAGAAATTTTAGAGTTTTAGAAAATAAGTATTTTTTATTTTGGAACTTGATTTTACAGAAATTATAAGCAAATAAAAATAAAATAAGGGATTTAAACTTGGATATGTTATCTAAAATACTGTTCAAGTAGAATTTTAAAATATTTAATAATTTTGGAGGAAAAGAATCACGAACAGGGGAGTTTGGGACAGTTTGCTGGACTATTTTTTTACCAGTTTTTCGGCCAATTTTTGCTTCATTTTTCTTACAGTTTAAAGTAGTAAAAATTATTCTACTTAAATAGAATAAAATTTGGTTATGTAATAATCATGTACAAAGATACGGTTCATAAAATGAACGATTGTGGAGCGAGATATATGAAACTGAAAAGGGGGTCTCGGCTGCGTGTGCAATGGCACTAGTAAAGAGAACAGGCAATATAGACAATATGGTATAGTCAGTGCATATATGAAATGAAGAGAAAGAACAACAATATTATATACAGGGTAATGTAGCATATGAAACTGAAATGAAGGACTGTAACTATTCTAAGTATTTAAAATAGTAGCTTCGATATATGATCGCCTTGGGAACATGTACAATAGCTATATGGCATGGCTAATCATACGTGAGGCGTATGATTAACACTAAAAATATTTTACACTTGTACGATAGGGTTATGATCATATTTCTCACTAGCAATTTCCCCGTCCTCAACTAGTATAGTGGATCCAACCATGACACGTCACGATACACGAGCAATGTCTAGTATATCAAGTACAATGTCTAATATCAATGTCTAATATCAATGTCGTGTAATATGTCAATACGATAACAAATGTAACATCTCATGATTGCAGATCCAATCTATATACTAGTCTGTGTAGCACAGTGTCAAGAATCAGATGTAACATTTCTAAATACTTGAATTATAGAAATTATCAAATAACAAAAATTATCAGAGAATACACTCGCATGTGGTCCTTAGCTGGTATGAATCAGAGTCCAAGTCACAGTCCAAATAGCCTATGTATTACAATTTTACCATGTCAAAAGATAATTTATTTGAATTTATTTAATTCTGAAATAATTACTCTAAAATCCTATTTTAATCTTATTATTCTTATTTTTAGGTTAATTTTTAAATTTAACTAAAGAAACTGAATTTTACCAATTCGAGACTCATGGCATGCAAATCGAGGCGATCTGTTGACCAAAAAAGTCAATCGATGCAAACTTGACTTTCATGCATGATTTCCTGTATATTTCAGTATCAAAAATATGCTAGAATTTATGGCTCATCCAAATTCAAATTCGTTTGAAAACTATTGCACATACCTAAAATTGTATTGTGCAACGGTAGTTGATTATTAACCTAGAAGTTCTATAGAATTAATAGTATAGAAATATTTCATATTAAATCCTAGGAAAAACATATGTCAATTATCTTGGCATTATCTTTCTGAAACTTCAAACGGTTAGTGATTCTGATTCCTCATTCTCCCGAAATCGCAAAAACACCGAGACATATCTATTTTTGGACATGTTGTGCTCTACGAATTTTTTAGAATTTAATATTCAGAATTTCATGAAATAATTTATATATTCAGAAAACTAACCTCAATATGATTCTAATACAAGAAATTGGGCCACATTTGGAGTTCGGAGCTATTAGTAATGGCTTCTGGAAGATAAAGAAAATCCTAGATGATATTCCCTCAAATCTCTCTCTCTCTCTCTCTCTAAAATAATGGGATAATTAAGGTTATTATATTATATATATATATATATATATATATATATATATATATATGTTGGCTGCGACTGAATGAAAAGTTAAAGGCTGACACGTGTCAGAATCTGATTGGATGATTTTGTTTATATTATTTATTTTTGATTTGCCTTTATCAAAATATTATTTAAGTCATTTTAAATCTAAATAACTCAAAATAAACATTAAAAATAATCATAAAAATTTGAAAAAATTACAGAAATATATATTGAACCTAAAAACCCTAGAAAAATACTTGGAATAATTTTGTGTTCATAGGTTTCCTACTATAATTTGGAGAAGCTCTAAAAATTAGTTTTACCTATTTAAATAAATTAAATATTAAAATTATTCCAAAATTTCTGAAATAATTTTAGAAAATATATAATAATATTATAAACACTAAAAAAATTACGTGGTTCCATTCTATATTTCTGGGCTTGCACAATAAATTCTAGAGTTCCTAAAAAATTAGTTATTAGACTAAATAACTCCCAATAAATACTAAAATACTCAAAAAATTCTTAGAATATTCTAGAAAATATATTTGATTATTTAGAAGCCAAATTAAAAGTTTAAAATATTTTTAATTATGTTTGACACTAAAATAAATTTTTGAAAGCACTAAAAAATTTATTTTACTAGTTTTTAATTAACCAAAAATTATGAAAAAACTTGCAAGGGACCAAGTCCTCAGAGGGACGTAACAAGGTACAAGAAACAGCGTGCCAGAAGTAAAATATTAACATAATATAGAGCTCAGGGGTAAACTATTGTAACCATCTAAGTGCTATGCAAGTGAGAGAATCACTCATAATCAGGCAGGAGACTCTCAAGGCTCTGTGTGTGTAAATCCTAAGCAATATAATAATAATAATAATAATCACTCATGGCTCGGTGTCACGAACCCAAAGTAGGCAAGTATATCACTCAAGAATCCTGATCAAGGAACCTAGAGTACGCATATAAATATGACCAAAGCTTTGCTACAGAGACTAAGGTACGCATATATATAATTTTTTGCCCAAAGTACAGTATAGACTCTCCTCTCCCATGTAATCTCATGTATCATGTCACAAGCTGGTGAGATCAAGACCTCTAACTAACACAAGGAGCCATAGTACTGTATAAATATGTATCATGTGACAAATCCTAGAATCCCTATACACAATCCATACACCAAGAATATATTATGAAAGATTATGTCACATGAGGTCATGTCGAGTGTCCTACGGTCTGTCATGCTAAGAATACAAGCACGTATAATGGCTTCGAGGTAATAACTATTTATCTATGATACTCGGCTCCATTGGTGGACGTCAACACCAGAATATGGTTTGGACACAAAGTTTTGTATATTGTCCCTAGGGTAACCATATATACATCATAAATAACAAGTAATAGTAATAACTAACTAAGTAAATAAGGAACTGTGATAAATCATAGCAAGGTACACTTGCCTGCTATCTATGGCTGCGATGCTGCCTATTCGAAGTCTTCTGCTATAAGAGTAGAAGATCCAAGATGCCCGGTTAAATATATTCTAATCAATAACCATACATGCTAACTACTCTTGGACAACACGAAAGATCGTTGCACAACCTCAACTTTCAGTTGACGTTCTTATCCAATAATCCAATAGTTTTGTAGCATTGAACAACGTGTCAATATATACGTGTCATGCCACTACAAAATATGTTGTGAGGGTGTCATACATTGAAATACACGCGTAATTTTAGGTACTTACATGTGTTTGACTACACATAGTCCTATACGCACGTAGGATCGTATCAATGTCGAAACAATCGCACCAATGCTATCATATTCTTATAGCATGCATGTAACCTCTTAAATATGTATTTTATCATCATAAATTATTGAATTAAACATTATTAATATTCTAAAATTATTTTTAAATAATCAAAAATAACCAAACATCGTCATTGCATCTCATTATTTGCTTCGGACGATAACTAGTCGTTCTAACCAACTTTGGCACGTAGTCAGGACATGCAATCTCAATGTTAACATCCAAATATGATTAAATAATAAAATATTATATTAAATATTTTAGAATTAATATACATTAATTTTTGGAATTTATTTACATAATTAAAATATAATAACTATAACTAGTCTTGGTGCGACGTGTCCGTGCCATGGTTGCTCATTGGTTTGAGGTAGTTTTTGTACGTAAAAATATAGATATAATGCATGGAAACCATTATAAACATCATATAATATTAATATATTTACAACAAGATTTGTTCATGGAAAACAAGGAAATATGATCCAAGTTGGAAAACTTATAGGAATGCGATTACGGCGGAGACCTTTCTTGCGACTATGACCAAACGGAGTATCAAACGACCTTCAAACTTCACAAAACTTGACGGAGCACTAGGGGACTTAAAATTAATAAAGAATATATAAGTTTTTTTTGGGGTTTTGGATAGGTTTTATTGCTGTAAACAACAACAGCAACCAACAGCCTATTTTGGAAGGTTCGGTGGAGCTGGTGGGGTCGGCCAATAGTGTATTGGTGGTCGGCCTTGGGGGAAAGGTTGAGGGGAGGAAGGAGATAAAAAAGAATGGTTTTAAGAGAGGGTTTGCTTCTGGTTTGTTCGTTCAAGGGTGAGGGGGTTGGTGGCTAGGGCTTGGAGAAGGGGAAAGGAGCATATAGATAAGCTTGGTGTTGGACCTATGTGTGTTAGTTGCTTGGAGGTTGGTTTGGGCCCAATAGGGAAGTGGGTTTGAGAGTCCAAGAGGGTTTTCTCGGCTTCTAATAATCAATTTATTTATTATATAAATATATTTTTATTTAATTAAAATGCACAAGGAGATGCAAAGGTACGATTTCTAAAAATAGAAAATTGCCTTTTAGAACTATGATTTAAATCATACAAGGATTATGTAGCATGTAGAGGTTTAAATAAATGGAACACCATTAACATGGACATAATAGGTCAAGTTAGGATCTAGGTTATCAAGTTGGTTGTACGAAATGAGTTGGCATTGCACATTAAAGTCGTACGCAACGGCAAAGGCGATTATTAGTCAAACATTATTATTTGTGCCGTGAAAGTTGTGTGAACCCAAACAAAACATAGGAATGAGATTTTATAAGGGATAATAAATGCATGGGCCTAGTTTGTCTTGTCTAATTCAAGTATGCAAAGTTGATTGGAAGGTAAGGGCTAGTGTTGTACTCAAAATCTCAAGACTATGGCAAAGGGTTTCTATAGTTCAATAATTTTCCAATTTAATATTTAAATTAAAAATAAAAATAAAATAAATTTTAATTGCCAAAATAAATCTATAAAAATTAAGGTCCTCACAATCTACCCACCTTAAAAGAATTGCATCCTCACAATTTAAGATTTTCAATAATACTTTTTTTTCTATCATATTTCAAATTAAACAACCAATAAAATCATGGGGTCAAATCATTTATTGTAATTTCACAAAATCTTCAAAAATTAACTTCATTCTCAAAACTTACAAAAAAAATTAAATATTCAAAATTTACCCCCTTAGATCAAACCATCTTATCAAAACACAATAAAAATAAAAATAAATATTCAATAATTCTCATCTTCATTAATTGATTAACCTCCAAACCAATTTGCTAGTCGAGAAGACTACCCACCTTAGATCAAACTATCTTATCAAAACACAATATTTTATATCCTTACCTAAAATGGCTCACATTCATCCAAAAGATTTATCTAATAGTAACCCATCACTTTTATTCTAGGAAATTGATCGAGTCCATCTTATTTAGGTTTCTACTATTATTGTCAATTCTCATGCCCTTAATCTATTCTAACTCTAATATCTAGAAATCATCTACCATAATCTTTTCTACTCAGGTAACTATCTACTTACAAATATTTTATCAAATATGTCTTCTTTCTCTTGACGAGAATCTTCTCCTAGGTTGATCACTGCATATGAGAGTTCGTCGTTCCGAAATATGAGAGAATGGAAATCAACGATAAGGAGTTCAAAAAGAGTATCATCGAATACGATTTTCAAGGTTCAAAGGCGATAATAAAAATCAAATAAAGGTTCAAAGCAATTATGGATTGAGATCTTAACAAACATTCTAGCACGGGCTCGCTAGGCACAGTAACGTAACTGAGATAATTTAATCTAGACCTACATGGGCCACCACATAAATATTTCAGGCCCCAGTCCAAAAATACGTAGGACTAAAAATACGTAACATATCAGCTACGCATTCGACCAGACTCTGGTTCAAATCGAATACGTATAAGCTATATTAATCTAAATATCTCTATGAAATAGAACTATATCTCAATCTACAAGAACATAAAATATCAAGAATAAGCTACATGTGCTAAAATCGGCCGTCCAGTAACACATAAGCTCGAATATACTCGATAAAAAAATATAAGTCTATAAAAACTAGGTTATATCAACAGATGAATCAACAATATAAATAAATAAACATAACTCCCGTAGAAATGATATAAGTACCTGGTACCAATGCCCGCATAACAAAGCAACACACATCAGCAACTCCAGGCAGGCTCCACAACGGTGTATGCTACAAAATTGGCAAGGGATCAGGTCCTCAGAGGGACATAACAAGGTACAAGAAATAGCATGCCAGAAGTAAAACATCAATATAATATAGAGATATGGGGTAAACTACTGCAACTATCTTAGTGCTATACAAGTGAGAGAATCACTCATACTAATACAGAAGATTCTCAAGGCTCTGTGTGTGTAAACCATAAGCAGTCTAATAATAATAATAATAATAATAATAATAATCACTCAGGGATCGGTGTCACGAACCCAAAGTAGACAAGTATACCATCAAGGATCCTGATCAGGGGACCTAGAGTACGCATGTAAATATCACCAAAGCTCTGCTACAAAGACTAAGATATGGATGTATATAAATTTTTGCCCAAAGTACAGTATAAACTCTCCCCTTTCATGTAATCTCACGTATCATGTCACAAGCTGGTGAGATAAAGACCTTTAACTAACACAATGAGTCATAGTACTGTATAAATAAGTATCCTGTGACGAGTCCTAGAATCCCTATACCGAATCCAAAGACCAAGAATATATCATGAAAGATTCTATCACATGAGCTCGTGTCGAGTGTCCTATGGTCTATCATGCTAAGAATACAAGCACGTATAATGGGTTCAAGGTAATAACTCTCTATCTATGATACTCGACTCCACTGGTGGACGTCGGCACCCGAATCTGGTTCGAACACAAAGTATCATATATCGGCCCTAGGGTAACTACATATACATCATAAATAACAAGTAATAGTAATAACTAACTTAGTAAGTAAGTAAGTAAATAAGGAACTGTGATACATCATGGCAAGGTACACTTGTCTGTTGTCTGTAGCTACGATGCTGCCTATCCGACGTCATCTGCTGGAAGAGGATAAGATCCAAAATGGCATGTTAAATATATTCTAATCAATAACAATACACACTAACTACTCTAGGACAACACGAAAGATTGTTGCACAACCTTAACTTTTAGTTGACGTTCTTGTCTAACAATCTAATAGTTACGTAACATTGAACAACAGGCCAAGATACACGTGACATGCCACTTCAAAATATATTATGAGGGTACCGTACATCGACATACCATGCATTCTTATAGGCACTTACATGTGTTTGACTACATGTAGTCCAATATGCACGTAGACTCATATCAATGTCGCAACACTCGTACCAATGCTATCATATTCTTCTAACATGCATGGAACCTCTTAAATATGTATTTTATCATCATAAATTACTGAATTAAATATTATTAATATTCTAAAATTATTTATAAATAATAAAAAATAACCACTCCAAAACCCTAAAAAGAAAATTATATATTTTTATCCATTTGAACTCTCCTAGCGTCCCGTCAAGTTTCCTGAAGTTTGGAGGTCGTTTGATACTCCGTTTGGCCGTAGCCTTGAGAAAGGTTATCGTCGTAATTGCATTCATGTAAGTTTTCCAACTTGGATCCTTTTTCCTAGTTTTTTCGTGAACTAAAACAGAAGGGTCTTCCCATAATGAGGGCCACCAATACTGGAGGATTCATGAGATACTCCTTGATATCGTCGAAGATGCGCTAGCATTCTTCGTTCCAGACAAAGGAGACTCTATTCTTAATAAGCTGAGTGAACGGTTGACAACATCCAAAGAGGTTTGATATGAACCCCCTGATATATGCTAGTCTTTCTTGAAGGCCACGAAGTTTTCTGAGGTTCTTCGCTGGACTTATTTCAAGGATTGCTTTAGTCTTTAAAGGGTCTACGTGGATACCCTTCAAAGTTATGACAAAACCCAGGAACTTGCCATTGGAGACTCTTAGGAAGGATTTGGTGGGATTCATCTTGAGCTGGTACGCACGCATGAGGATGAATACAGTCTTCAAGTCCCGGAGGTGATCATCTTTGGAGTGACACTTGATGGCGATGTCATCAACATAACACTCCACCATCTTGCGTAGATGTTCGCGAAAGATGGTGCTTATAGCTCGATGGTATGTAGCACTTGCATTCTTCAGACCGAAGGGCATGACTGTGTAGTAGTACACTCCTATTGACGTTCAAAATAATGTATGCTTCTCGTCGTCAGGAAATATCTTGATTTAATTGTATCCTGAGAACCCGTCCATGAAGGACATACGCTCGATGCCAGAAGTATTGTCGATCATTATGTCTATGACCGAAAGGGGAAACTCGTCATTAGGGCATACCGCATTTAGGTCACGGAAGTCAATACAAATTTGAATATTTTTGTTCTTTTTGACGACGGGCACGATGTTGGCTACCCAATCCGGATGCTATTCTTCGCGGACGAAGCCACTAGCTATCAGTTTGTTGACTTCAGCTTCGATGGCATTCATGATGTTCGATCAGAACCACCATTGTTGTTGCTTGACTGACTTAGCATTCGACAAGATATTGAGTTTGTGGACAGTAATTTGGGGGTCCAGTCCCGGCATGTCTTTGTAACTCCAGACAAAAACATCGATATATTCCCAGATGAGCTATAGCAAGGATTTTCGATTCTCATTGGATAGACTCATGCTGATAAAGATAGGTTTAGGGGAGGATTCGCCGTCCAGATTGATTTGTATGACTTCATCCTCAGTGGGAGGTTTTTGTTGTTCGAACCGCATCTCCCATTAATCGTCTAGGCGCTGGTCCCACGGTTCTACTTCAAAGAGTCCAGGTAGATCCTCGTCGTCTTTCTCAGGGTCAACTGACACCATATTAGCAGACAATGTTTGTTTGAGCATCTTCCAGATACTGATGTCGGAGTCCCAAGAGGAAGATTCTGAAGAGTGAGAGTGTAACTCATCTTCTTCGTTCGATCCTTCAGGGGTTATGGGAGGCGTGACGTACCATAAGCCATGCTTGGCCTTATGGTAGTAATCATCGGGCTTGCCTGTAGGAGCCTATAGATGCAGAGGCAGCCATCGGCATTTGCTGTAGTTCAAGCCCCTAGCGGCTTTCAGATCGTATCCCATCTTCTGGATGAGGTGGTTGGCTCGAGAGTTGTACCGATGAAGTGGCATCTTGCCGGTAACTGGTTCTGGCTCTAGTTCCACTGGGTCGAAGGATTGGTGTCACGCCCCAGTCTCAAAATATGTAGGACTAGGAATACATAACATGCCAGCTACGCATTCGACCAGACTCTGATCTGACCCGAATATGTATAAGCTGTATAATAAGGGTAACTATCTAAGAATACTGAAAATATCTATGTCATAATCCACATAAAGAATAAAATATCAAGAATGAACTACATGTGCTAAAGTCGGTCGCTTAGTAACACATAAGCTCGAATAGACCTGAGAAAGAAATATGAGTCTATAAAAACTAGGATACATCAGCAGATGAATAAGCAATATGAATAAATAATCATAACTCTGGTAGAAATGATATAAGTACCTGACACAAATGTCCACATGACAAGCAACACACATCAGCAACTCCAAAGGCTCCATAATCGTCTATGCTGCAAAAACTGGCAGTGGACCAGGTCCTCAGAGAGACGTAACAAGGTACAAGAAAATAATAAGCCAGAAGTAAACAGTATAATAAAATCATAATCTAGGATAAACTACTGTAACCAACTATGTGACATGCAAATGAGAGTATGGTATCGTACCCCGGGCTGGTACTCCCGGAAGATCTCAAGGGACACTTCCGTAATCTAATAGTACACTCAAGGCTCCGTGTGGGAGAACCAGGAGAAAGTTGTATATATATGTATATATATATATATATATATATATATATATATATATATATATATATATATATATATATATATATATATATATATATATATGGAACCTAGAGTCTAATACACAATAAATAGTAATAAGTAAAATATGCTCAGAGCACGATGAAGACTCTCCCCACCCAATGTAACCTCACGTCTCAATCAAGAGACGCAAGCTCATGACCTCTAACTATTAACACAAGTCTTAGTCACTATGTATCACTATACCCATCCCTATATCATACATTCTGTAGTCCTATCCAGAGTCCAAGTATTACGAACAAGTCGAGAAAGACTCTATCACATGCATATCGTGTCCAGTGTCCTATGGTTGGATGTGCAAATAATGTTTACACCAACATGGGTTCATAAATATGACTCTCTGACTACGTTACTCGACTCCGCAGAGGATGTCGGTACCCGAATCTTGTTCGAACACAAAGTATCATATGACAGCCCTAGGCTCAACAAGTACATCAACCAAGCCACACAAATATAATGTCTAATGCATAAATAATATTAAATAAATAATTTAGAACTGTAAACATCTTGGTAATGTACACTTTTCTGGTTCTGCAGTCAGTGGTGGTAAAGATGATCCTGCGTCCACTCATTCATGATTCAATTGACCTATCAATCAATTAATAGACTCAAGGGTCCAATAATAAATTCTTGTAATTATAACCTAATTATATAATTTATTTGATGTCATACATACCAAGCCCGTTATTATTTCTAACAACTTTGCTTACTTTTACAGGTTATCTGAACCTAGTTTCTTGGTTTTTGACTTCCAAAATTTAAGTTTAAGTCCCCAATTAAAGGACATGAACATAAATTATAATAAATAATATAATTCAGATTTAAACATGATTTATATGAATTTTTATCAATAAATTTCAGATTTGACAAAATAAACATATTTGAAGATTATGGCTACTTTAGGTTGACTAGTTTTGTCCGAAACTTGTTCGAGATATTGCCAGTCCACTAGTATGGTTTTTATTTATAAAAAATTATTTTATATCATATTATATTCTTATTTAATCTCATAAAATACTCATATCTTTATTTCATCCAAAATATCATCTATTTACTAGCAAACAATGCCACAAAATTACCCTAAAACCTAGGCTAGTGGCCCTTAATTATAGGGTTCAGATTTGATATTAAAATAATAGAAAATAAATTTTAAAATAATTAATTTCTAGAAATTAAAATTTTATTAATTTATTTATAATAATTAATAACGATTCCCTCAAGTAATCGCATTAAAAGTCTCAAACTAGTTCTACCGACAAGCGAATTATCACCAACCTATCATGATGAATCCATATATTCTGATATGAGAATAAGATAGAAAAATATGGGTTCTAAATTAATAATTTTACATAAACTAAAAGTATTATGCCATGGAATTTGAGAAAAAAAGATTTAAGATTTACCGAAAACTTTGGAGGATTGGATGATGGTGCTTCTTCTTGTCCAAGAAATACTCCTCCTTGTTTGTGCTTAGCTTGTTACTCCCTTATTGATGGATTATTAATGATGACAATGGGTTCTTGATATACTTATGGAGAAGATGGGATTCTTCTTGGAGGTTTAATGGTGTTTGGATGAAGAGATAGTGGAAGGATGATGAAAAGTGGAGCTTTTGGAAGATATGAGAAAAGTTTTGGTGAAGGAGATGATGTTGTGAGGGAGAGATGGTGGAAGGGGGCTACTCTTACACGTTGGAGAGGAGGGAGGGGTCGGCCACAAGAGGGGGAAAAGAGATTTATTATTGTTAGGGTTAGGGTTAGGATTTGGTGATAAGTTGATATATATATGAGCTTTTTAAATAGATTTAAATATAGGAGGGGATTTCCTAGTGCTAATAGGGTTTGGCCCCAAAGGGGGGCTGATCTTGGCCAAAAATGAGAGGGGGTTGGTTGTTATGGTTAGAATTGGATAAGGTTTGGTTGTTGGGTTGGTTAGGGAATTGGTTAGGTAGTTATTTGCCAACTAGGATGTCGCCTATACCACTTTCTATAGATAGAACTCCTATAAATAGAAATAAATTAATTTAAATATAATATATATTTATATGGGGATATTTGGGTGCACTACATGCCTACATGTGTTTGGGTTGGGTTTGGGTCAAGTTCTAGTAAAAAGGAGACAATTTTACGGTAACCGTAATTCTAGACGTTCGTCAATATTTTTGGAGCATGGAGGAGATCAAATAAATACAACATACATATTTCAACTATTTTAGACTCAATCAAGATTAATATTATAAAATTTTTTGGAATAAAAAATGTCGTGCATTGCTCAAAATATCAAAGTCATGGCAAAGTGTCATATATATTAAAAATAATTTTAGAAATTAATTCTTTAAATCTATCTAGTTAAACAATATAATAAAAGTAATTACAAATTATCAAATTATTCCTATCCCAAAATGAGGGGGCTTACAATTAGGGACTTTCTACTCTGACGAAGATGATGAGTTTGTCTCCCCTCTTCCTTGGTGGAACTATGAAGTAGGAATTTTGACTGAAGAGAATCCAGTTCACTGCATAGGTGGTAGTCACTTGTGTATGCAGGTGCAGGTCCAGACCATGCTCAAAAGAATATAGCATGTTGAGATGTGCAACATCCGAGTAGTTCAAAGATAGCCCTTTATTGATAAAATAAGGTATCGTGTCTTCCAAAATTACATCGTCGAGAGAAGGAATGTTAGCATGACTAGCTACATACTCCTCCAGTTCCTCCTTCTCGAGATCTACTTTCAGTATGAACGAGGGCTTTGGAGGTCTCCTACACAGCTTTACCACTAGAGGTTCAAAAGTCGTAGTAGGCACGAGATCTTCCTTGGTGGTCGACTTAGTCTATGAGGCGAACGACGAGAGGCTCGGGTGATTTCCTGTACAGTTTTACACTGAAGAGAGGAGCTGTGTCGAGACTGCATGCTTTGAGATGGACTCTCAAGGGCTCATCCGATGTTGTCCCGATATCTACCTCATCATCAGCATTATTTCCACATTCATCTTAGTGGACTTTCTTGTATAGGATCAAGTCAGAGTAGTAGGCCTCGACCCCTTTGAATGGATTAACGTCAAAAAAATTTGTCTTGATGATGTCGTGATCGTCCACGTACTTCAAGCACTAGTACAAGATTGACGGTACGATCATATACTAATGTATCCGTAGACGTCTCAACAAGACATTGTAGGATACATCTACGTCTATGACGTAGCAGGTGACCTCTGTTTTCAAGTCATCGATCTGGCATTTCAAGTAAATCTTGCCCAGATGGTAGCTTCTTCCAGCGTTGAACCCACTGATGGCAATATTGGTCACTGCCAGGTGATGCATCGGGATGCCCAGAGTCTGAAGCAGACTTCGCGGGATGATGCTGATTGACGAACCGGGGTCGATGTGCATCTAGTCCACCTTGATGGCACCAATGTACCCAGTGTAATACAGAGGATGATCGTGCCGATTGTTCTTCAACAATATATCTTATTGTGAGAACATGATGTTGGGTATCATCTCCATCACAGTATTGAGGTGGGGGAATGCGACAGGATCCTTAGTTGGCGGCTTGACCTGCACCAAGTAGTTGTCGACATTCTGCAATGCCTCACTCAGAGCAACTCGAGTGTATTTGGAGAGTCTAAGAAGCTCGAAGAGTGACAACTTCGCTGCAGTATTGGTGAGCTATGCCAAGATATCGAAATTGTAGGGTTTTTTCCAGCCCCTGAGTTGTATCTTTACTCAACGGTCTATCGAAGCGAGTTTCTTTCTGCTTGGACTTGTCCGCTGCTGGAAGCTGGGATAGACCCAGATTAGATGTGGAGATTGGGAGTGGACCATCATCGGGTATCTCGTACTCTCGTTGGTACGCCAGTCCTAACCTCGTTGTTCCTGCTATAGCTTCTTCGGGGGGATAGAAATTGTGTAGCAGGACTTAGACTTCTTGCCCTTGGATTTGGTGGCAAAAAGTGTTGTCTGCTGCATCAAGTCTGGAGCAAGATCGGGATGGACCCACATGAACTCCCCCCATTATGTGGTAAGAGGTTTCAGCTCGGCTGTTTGGTCACAAGTTGGCGGAAGATTGACAACCTCCATTGTTGCCCGAGGGATTGGGATTACTCCGTCTTGGCCTTCTGTCGTCGGGAAGTTTATGAACTGGAGAGATACCATATTTGCGGCAACTGTCTTATATTCGAAGTCCAGAGTGAGGGTCTTGGTGTCAAGCAGTCGTTGGATGTATCGCTTCAGTGTGTAGCAGTCCCGCGTCGCATGATGTACGTAACGATGGTAGTGACAGAACTTCGAATTATTCACCTCGGCTGCCTCAATAGGGCATTTGACGTCGGGGAGCTGAAGCTTATTTCCCTGCATTAGTACATCAAAGATTGCCATGGCGTCATCGTCTTCAAAGGAATATGTTTTCTTCGGTTTTGGAGCCTCTGCGACTTTTGCTCGGACTTTTTGGCTATATTGGCAACCAGAGCCTGCTTTCCCTTGCCATCCCGGGCACTATTGCCACTATTGTTGTTGATGTTGTAAGGGCGTTTTCCCCTATCATCAGTAACAGGGATCTATTTTCCTAAGAGGCGGGCGTCATTTACCTTCTTCTCAGCACTGACAGCATTTATGATGAATGTCATCCAGTCTTTAAACTGAAAGTCGTCCATCCAGAGCTTGATTGTGGGAAGGAGATTCCTCCGACAGGTATCCATCAGCATGGACTCAGGGTTACCGGGGGATAACTTAAGCGCCGCTTGCCTGTACCGCTCGATGTATTCTCGTACAGACTCTTTTTTCCCTTGTGCGATATCCATTAACGAGGACATCGTCATGTTATTTTCTCCGTCGTAGAACCGAGCAAGGAAAAGGCCTTTGAGGTCGCCGAACGGCAAAATGCAGTTGTCCTGGAGGCTGTAGAACCAATCGAAGGCTATTCCAGACAATGCCTCGACAAAAAGCTTGGTTAAGAGGGCGTCGTTGTGAGGTAGATGCCCCGTTGCCGTCTCGAAGTAACTCATGAATTGACGGGGAGATGTCTTCCCATCAAACGGAGTCAAGTTGAAGGGCTTGTATTTGGGCGGATACGGTACGTCTCTCCACTCGAGGGGATATGGTTGTCTGATCTCAAGCTCGCGCAGTAATCCCGATTGCCCATATAGTCTAGGCGGGCCCGGAGTTCCCGTGCCTCCCGCATTGCTTCCCGAGCTTCATCGACTGCGGAAGGAGCAGATGACATTAGTAGGGGATAGTTACCGCCAGCGGGTGGAGCGGTTGCATTTGAATTCCATTTGTCCCGGGGTCCAAGCTTCCTTGGCCAGAGGCTCTTGCAGGTTGTGGGGCCATATTTGCCTTGATTTCCAGCATGGTCTGGGTCAAGGCTTGCATCGACGCACCCATGGTCTGCATCATGGCCTCGAGGGTTTCGAGGCGCTGTCGATCGTTGGGGCCCTCGTGATCGTCCCCTGCCATGTATGTCGTTCTCACATGGGAAGAAATGGATGGGACGGTGGACGTCAACTTTCCGCCTCGGACTCTTGCAGTAAGTGGTCCTCCGAAAAAGTTAGCAGCATTGCATCCTCTTCAGACTCGGAGGGAACACTACTCCCGACGTAGGAAGCTGCGTCCACTTGACGAGGGCGGCTACCCCCAAGGACCTCAGCATCTGTTCCTTGGGAGTCATCGCTTTCGCAGAACGCCGGATTATCATGGAGGTGAGATTCATGCTACTATATAAAATTAAATTAAAGAACAAAACTTGTTACAAAATTGTATAAATATTGAAAATTATGACTCACAGTAATGATTGTTGATTTTTAGGGCCATATTTCAATATGGCACTCTGATTGGCAAAGACTGGACCACCCTAGTCAGGTATAAAGTCTTTGTTCTATGCATAAATGCTCAATAGTCCGACGAATATAGTTGGGAGTCGCTTCAAATTTTGGACGGTTTTCATGTATATGATCACTGTCTAACTATATAAATGAACTTAGGTTTTCTTTGGGAGATAATTCTCGTATTTTTACGACCATCAATAAGTTGTTAAAAAAGAGTTGAAGAAGAGGAAGCACGAGTTTCTTGGGTCTTCTTGGTCGTATTATATGGGCTTTCTTTGGTTCTTTTGCATGCTTTCTTGTATTGGTGGGTTTTTATGGTGGTAATCTCTCTTTTCCTATGGTTATTTTTTAAAATTGGTCTTTTTTTTTTAAGGTAATCTTTGTGTTATGTTCTTGTCTTTGATTCTTTGATTCTTTGTTTTCTTCGGTAGAGCCGACCGCCAGTTCGACATTGGTGTGGTGGCCTCGCCACTGAGCCAGTTCTCTTTGGGGCTGTTTGGTAGGAGGGATAAGTGGGAGGAGAAAAAAAAGTGGGAGCAAAATTGAATGGAATTATGCATTCTTTTTTGTTTGGTCTAGAAAGAAAAAGTGGAAGAAGAAAAAAAAAATAAAGGGATTATTTTCTCCTCCTAACCTAATAAATTCAATTCCTCCGAAAATGTAAGAAAAAGTAGAAGAAAAATTGGAGACTTATCATAATTTACAATTATCTCGTATGTGCTGTAAAAGTTGAAGAAGGAGAGAGATGAATTATAGCTGAATCAATCAATTAGGACTTTCTCGTTGATAATATATATAGAGAGATGGAATGATAGAAGTGGTTGTAGATAGGGATAAGGGCATCCATATTTGGTTTTATTCCAAATCACAACACTCCCCCTTGGATGCCCACTCTAATTATTGCCTCATTAAAAACTTTTCTAAGGAAAAACCCATCTTTGAAAAAAAAAATCCGTAGAAAAAAAAAATACAATAATATTCTTCAGGAATATGGTTCTTCAGGAATCCAATTGGGTGCGATTTACATTGCCTCGTTAAAAATCTTTTGAAAGAAAAAATCCAGTGGAAAAAACCTCATCGAAGGAAAAGAATAAAATGCGCAAAGACATACTTCGAGATGTCTTCATGAGCATCTTCAGGTTGCTCCCCCTCAAAATTATAAAAAAATTCTATTTAGTTCTTACATCTCTATAAATTAAAAGTCAACCCCCAAATACATTTGATAGTTACATTTCACCCCAATTTGCATATACATTCATATTTATAATTCTCATATCCTCATAAAGATATGTATGCTTTATTTGTAACTCTTGGAAACTTGCAACTCTCCATGATTGTTGAACTGTTGAAACCATAGTCATGCACATTCTTTATTTGCTTCCTTAGGATCAAGGATGATTTAATGAGGTTGTTGCAGTAATTTATTTTATTTATCTTTGAAATAACTGCAAGACTATTTATAAAACATATCTTGATTGTGATATCCCCTTAATGGGGATCAGATAGATATTAAGCATCTGCATATATATCTTATAAGATAAAAATATTCATATGAATTAATCATAGGTATACTGAGTAAATGATAAATACTCATATTAAATCTCTTCTGAAGATTTATCTCTACGGGAGATGATCTCTTCAGGAGATTAATATTTTCTCTTCGGGACTTTACAGTAGATCTCTTCTAGAGATTTATCTATTTTAGAGATTATCTCTTCAGGAGATTATATGAGATCTCTTCTGAAAATTTAATATTATCTCTCCGGGACTTTATAGTAGATCTCTTCTAGAGATTATCTCTTCAGGAGATTATATGAGATCTCTTCTAGAGATTTATCTCCGCAGGAGATATTTCCAATCTCTTCGAGAATTATATGATATCTCTTCTGGAGATTTATCTCTTCAGGAGATACTTTCAATCTCTTCATGAGATTATATGATATCGATATTTATCTCTTCGTAAGATACCTTCAATCTCTTCAGGAGATTCTCTCTTCATGAGATCTTCTCTTCATGAGGTACTTCTAATCTCTTCAAGAGATATTATATAGACGGTCGTTTTTGATCAATCTATTCAGAGATTTCTATAGTCCATATATGACTTATTTTGTAAATCCTTTGGGGATAGCATAGTAATTTTAAATCCTTCGAGGATATACCTGGAGATTTAAATCCTTCGAAAATTTCATGTATATCTCATCGTCATCGAAAAACCTTGAGCTAACATTGCTTTATTCATTTGAATCTCTTTATTATTAGTTTTCATAATCACCTATTTAAACCTGTAGCGTTTCTTCCTTTTGGGTTTTATACTATAATACCGAATACTCCACGTTGTGCGAGAGGTATCGCATCTTTTCATTATACTTAACATTGAAGGATTATTCGTGGTCTAGTATTATCATTTATTTTTATTACCCTTTTTTATTCTCATTTGATAATGTCATATATGACAAATCCTTCTTGATTCCAAATTTCTCTTGAATATGTATAAAATATAGATTTTTTGGGTAACGGTACCTCTTTCTCAGTCACTTCTAGGATCTGAGGTATATCCTCGACGGAAGCGATATACTTTGAGAAATTGGATCTTTGGTTCATGACATCTTCCGAACTGTCATGAACTTTTCTCTACAGGAGATGCTTCTTCAGGAGCTGCTTCTTCAAAAGCAGTTAGATAACATAAAACGTATTCATTTGCTGCATTTATTTAGTTTTTTTGATAGTTTCTTCTATTCTAGGAGGTACATTTATAGTTGATATAGCTATTCATGCAACATGGTTAAATTCATCAAGTAAGCATCCAATAATTCATTTGCAATAAATTACAAGGTATCGTTTCTCCTAATTTAGTCAAGATTAGATCATGGAAGTATGCCATGATACGTTCGTCTAGAACGATGCTTTACAACGTTCTTCTAGAATGATGACTCATGAAGTTCTTCTAGAACGATAATCCATGACGTTCTTCTGGAACAATAATTTACGTCGTTCTTCTAGAATAAGGCATTTATCTTCCTCCTATCTCCTCCTAACGGTGAAAATTCTATCTTATCAGAGTGACATATCATAAGTTTTAGTTAAAGATATCTCATAACTAGAAAGATTTAATAATCTAAGGATATAAGCATATAAATTCTCAATACTATAATTCACAAAATATATGCCAAAATTACAGTTTCAAATAATATAAGCCATAAAAAATAATACAATCTTTAGGATTGATGGTTTCTAAGGGATAACCACACAAAGTTATTATGATCATTCTCATCATTATTTTCTCGAGTTGTCTTGCTCAATTATGTCACAGTTGAAAAGTTATAAGATCATTCGGCTTCTGGCTCATGGTAGTATGTGACTTGATAATCCCAACTTGAGTGACGTATATCCTTAGTAAATAGATGTAGAATTTTTCTAGACGAACTTCTGTTTCTCTATACGAACTTCTGGTTCTCTTGACTAACTTCTGGTTCTCTAAACTAGTGATTACACAAAAATATTTCTTATTTCACTTGCTCAGAGTTTTAATACGATATCATTTTTTTATATCAAAACTTGGTAAAATTTTTCTGAAATTATGAGAATATGCATATGTTAGGTAAAATATGTTTTGTCGGAGCCTTCAATTAATTTAAGTAAGACCAGCTATCATGGATACTACGTTCAATCTAGTATTATTGTTGGAGAAAAGATCATTTTCTTAAGGATGGTTATCAATCAGGCAAAAGTTCTCTATCGAGATTTTCTATGAATTTTATTCTCTATACATGTAAATAAAGATAGTATTAATCAACAGCACATAGAACTTCAGGTCTATGATAGCTTGTAATATCAATATTAGGTTTGTGTTCTTTCGGGGGCCAGCAACCTGTTGGGACCTGCAAAAATTAATTCGCGAGCGACTGAGTTTTTCTGGACATGCAGCGCAACACTTGTCATGCATGCACCCATTTGGGGTGGTCCAAAACAAAATTATTTGTAGGCAGACAAAATGAATTTTGATTTGGCATATGTAACTCAATAAACACTTCCAAATACTACATATACATGCAGTTGCAATACATATATGGGAACGGGAGTGAGAGTGCATATAATTCACCCAATAATTCATGTTATTGTTGTTCATTTTCTTATTGCTTTGCTATTGATAGCCCGTGCGTGCATGCAAAATGATTCATTTTGGTTACAAAACTAAGAAATCCCCTATTGTTGTAACTCATGCATACAAAATGATTCATAGCTCAACCTAACAGTGTCGCAATTGCAAAACTATGCATCTTTATCACATGGGCAAAACAAAAACAAAAGTATACACTTTACCGATTAATTGAGTACCTGGAACAATGTAGTTCAGTAAAATTACTTAAGAAACTACATATTGTATTTCCACAAACATGGTTTCTCGTGTGCAGTCAGTCCACTATCGTACTTCACAATATATGACAGTCAAAATTTGTAACTATCGTAAACAAATTAATTTTAACTCAAGGTGTTAATGGGTTCGGACCGGATCGTGATTCACGTTGATGGGGTTTGACCGAGTTTGATTTACCGAATCGAATCCGAGGGGGAGATCAAATCGGGCCAGTTCGGTCCGGTTTATTTTTCTTTCCTCTTCCCCTTTTCCTACATATCCGAAATCCCCCCCTCCCCCTCCCATGCGGTATGCAGTGCGGTGTCATGACTTGAAGCCAGGACCTACCCGCTAGTGTCCATGTGCCTTAACCACTGTGTCCATGTGCCTTAACGACTATATATATATATATATATATATATATATATATATATATAAAACTTTAAATAGAATTTTATAAGTCAACTTATTTTTATAAAATTATAAGTTATTTTTATAAAATTATAAGTTATTTGTTAATTATAATTTGTTTCTATATATGTTTTTTAATTATAAGTTATTTGTTACAAACAATTTTTGGTTACATAATATATATATATATATATATATATATATATATATATATATATATATATATATATATATATATATATATATATATTATTTATTTATACTTTGTTATAATTATATATTTTTGTATATGAGTTATTAGTTATATAAATTTAAATAGAAAAATTTTCTTTCGATGTAAACAACACTAACTAACAAAAACACTTAACTAAAAAAAATTATTTATGATAATTTTAATATATATTGTTTTTGTTACATAAGTCATGCAACCTATATTTGTGTTTCAGCTTCTCATCATCTCTTCAAAATTTATTTGTACCACTGTTACGTGCCCATTCCATAGACAGCTCAAGCCAAAGGTCAGTAGGCTTCAACTACTCAACTGCTACCAAGGTCCAGGCAGCTCTCCAATTGCCAGCTGGACCAAATAGCTAACAACCTGTAACTGTCTACCAGTAGAACAAAGGAATCAATGTAAAATCTATAAATAGAGAAAAACCAGAGGAGGACATGATGAGAATATGTGAGTTTAGTCTACTTAGCTTTGATTTAGTTGTTTTCCTTTCTTTAGATAGTTGTAGCCAAATTTCTGTAACCGTTTCTTGAAGAACCCTAAATAAAGATTTCCATTATTTTCCTCCCAATTCTCTTCTTTGAAATTGATGTCAAGCTTCCACTAGATCCCAGCAATGGAGTGCGAGCTAGGTCTGGGACCTAACAGTTGGTATCAGAGCAGCCATGATCCGGTTCTTGAAGCTCAAACTTGGCAGGGCCACGACATCTATGGGGGATCGAGAGCTCCACAAGGTCTTCATCAAGAGTGGCAGCCATGACAGAGATCTGATCCACCTCCAAGAACATATGGAGATCGATGCTCGATCGGCCATGATTCTTGGCAAGGATCTCCATCGGTGTCGTCGCCGTCATCCCCACAACCGTTCGAATCATATCTGGGAGAAGCTGGAGGTCGGTGCTCGATCGGCCATGGATTTTGGCGAGGACTTCCCCCAGAACCACCACTCCAGCCACCAACCTCGGTGGGGGTAAGGCAACCTCAGTCTTGAAAAGAATTAAGCCAGTCGCTGGTTCTTGAAACCAGTCAAGAAAGAAGCCGGAACTTCCGACGAGGTTCGCCGGAGGATCGCTGGAGCGCCACCAAGGAGGAGCGTATGATGGTTCTTGAAGGTTCGATTCTCAATCTCAACTCAAAATGTGATAAAATGTACGAAAGAATCTTGGAAGAGTTGATGAGAACCAGGGAAGGAGAGGAAACCCTAGGTAATGCCACCATTAGAGCACCATCACCACCACTCCAACCTCCACCACCATTACAAATCCCTTCATCTCTGTTCGTCACCACGACACCCCCCTCACCTTTGGCCGATCATCATATACCACAAATTAGGGTTAATCCCATGGGAACTCCAAACCCTAATTTCTTTGGGGAACTCCATCCATCTCAGCCACATATACCTGTACAAATGAGTTCAATTTCAGGGCAGATGTCTAACGAGCAGATGATCCATGGCAATCAAGAATCAAGAACATCTCAAGAGTTTACTTCAAACCCAGTTTCCAGTCAGCAAAAGGATGCATCTCAGTTCACTTCAACACCTGCACATGTTGGTACTCAATTTGATATGAGAACACTAATGACAGTTCCTGTACATCCTTTCACACCAAACACCTCAATGCATTCCAATCTATAGCAAGCCCCAATGTCAGGAGGACCAACTCCATCATGTTGGCAAAATCCTAGGCCAACTCCGGGTTACAACACCAAACCTTCTTTGCCAGGACAAGTGTCAGCACAGTTTGGTATGACAGTTTATGCTTCTGGTTGGGATCGATCCTCAAATACATCAATCCACCAGAGCACCCATGCAACTGGATATGATTTCTACAACCAGCAACCTGTTTATAGCTCACAAGGATCATATGGTGATGTTTCTTACTCCCAGACTGCTTCTGGGCAGAACCCTTACTATGATGGCTATAATACCCAACCCTCTCAAACTTGAGCCTTTCAGCCAGGATATGGTACGGCACATGGTTATGATGGCCAAGATGGATCTGTACAGATGGGTCATTTCCCTGTCCAGGCGCCACGAGTTTCTCAGCCAACATCAAATTCTCAGGTTTGGTTATGATCAAGGATATGCATACATAGGTGTCTCTGCATACACTATCCATGTACATACTGCCTCTGCACACACACCTCCCATGACTATGTCCAAGGGAAATTCAAACCCTGCATATTTTGGATCAAGTCTTGTATAGTGGGAATCAAAACCCCACCTAAATGCTCAGAGCACACCTGAGTTTCAACAGCAAGTATCTCAGAAACTTCCCCAAATGGTAATAGAAGCACAGCAACAGGAAGGAGATGCACAGATGGATGACAGTGGTCCAGTTCCTGAAAATGAAACCAATGTATTGATGTCTGACAACGTTGGTAAGGTTAAAGAGGTAGAAGTTGAATATCAATGGGGGCATGGCTCTGAGTCTAATGCTATTTCTACTATAAATGAGCAAAATAACATAGGAAGCTATGAGGGAGGGGATAATGTGTTCAATATCAAAGTTGATGAGGTTCTACTAGCTCATGAAGTACCTACCTGTCAGTTAACTTCAGTGCAGGTATCTCCTGACCTTCAGGAAAATGATACTATGCTCATTAAAGAAATTATGGTGGAACCACAGGTCCTCATTCAAAGTTTTAGCATCACAACAAGCCAGACTATGTCAAGCTTCCTGTCATTCCCTTTGAGCAGCTTCCCTAGCTTCCAGGATTCCCATAGGAAAGGGTTAAGGACATCAACATTGGTGCCAGTATTACAAGATGGCACTGCTGATTTCTTATTTGACAGAAGAAACATTGAACAGATGATGACTGACATCCCTCCCTTGACCTTGATGGTTTGGGACCCAGGTCCAATCATACAGAGAAAAGAATGCAACTACAGAAGGGATCTTGGAGATAAATTGCAGATGGACTTTGTAGTGGAGTGTGATGTCTCTGGTGAAGGGGTGGGAGCTGAGTTAATGCAACAAGGCAAACCCATAGCCTACCTTCTCCGACAGATGATATGGGATCCAGGTAAATCTATTCTTCTGGTTCTTCAAACATCCACTAGCAGTAAGCATCAGAATACATCAATATTCAGTATAGAGAGTATCAAGCTCACTAAAAGCTATCAGGATAGAAGGCAGTTCAATGTTTCAACATATGCAAAGAACTGTCATCAAAAGAGTGTGTTTGAAGGATTTGTGATAATCATATGGGATCCAGGATCAAGTTATCAGTACATTGACCTTGGGACAAGGTCAATTTGAAGGGGTGGGTATTGTTACGTGCCCATTCTATAGGCAGCTCAAGCCAAAGGTCAGTAGGCTTCAACTACTCAACTGCTACCAAGGTCCAGGCAGCTCTCCAATTGCCAGCTGGACCAAATAGCTAACAACCTGTAACTGTCTACCAGTAGAACAAAGGAATCAATGTAAAATCTATAAATAGAGAAAAACCAGAGGAGAGGAGGACATGATGAGAATATGTGAGTTTAGTCTACTTAGCTTTGATTTAGTTGTTTTTCTTTCTTTAGATAGTTGTAGCCAAATTTCTGTAACCGTTTCTTGAAGAACCCTAAATAAAGATTTACATTCTTTTCCTCCCAATTCTCTTCTTTGAAATTGATGTCAAGCTTCCACTAGATCCCAGCAATGGAGTGCGAGCTAGGTCTGGGACCTAACAACCACTGCAAATAAATTTGTAGAGAGACAGAAAGCTGACACTCAAACATAAGTTGTAATTAGGTTTAAATATATCTATGACTTATTTAACAATAATAAAATATATTAAAAATGATACATTTTTTTGAAGAAAATACAATATTACTAGAAATTCATACACATTTTCAGAGATGTATGCGTAGCTTTCTTGTACCACAGTTATGGTCTCATTTGAGTCATTTTCTACAATGCAAGCATTCAACAAGAACTCTATTCGAGTATCTTCTTTTCGTATCGTGCTCATTGTAAACTCCGTTAAAATAATGCCAAATTTTTTATTCAAACTTTAGTTGCAGTGTAGGTTGAGGTTGTTGTGCGGGTTGAAGTTGTTGATCTTCCAGTTGCTGTGGTGGTTGATAATTTTTTATAATAGTAAATAGTCTCTTCACACTAGATTGCTTCTAAAATTTGTAAGAGAGAGAAAAAAAAATTGGTGTGGTTAATTTTTATTAAGTTAGGCTTATTTATAGGAATTTTGGGATGCAAAATTATCCCCTATGTCCCCAAAATATAATTGTTCTAAGGATATTTTGGTCATTTTAGCAAAAATGACCAAAATACCTCTAAAACGTTCAAAAATTTGTCACTGAATCGGGGGTATCAACGGCTTAGTTACCCAAACAAAAAATTTTGACCCGAGTTGGACTGGACCCGGATCGGCTTGACCGGGTCGACGATCGGATCGGTCTGGACCGATCTGATCGGACTCCAACGGTTAACCCGGACCCGAACCGCGCGTCAACCGGACCAGTCCGGACTAGCGGGTCGGGATCTAGGATCCAGTCCGGACCCGCAAGGAGGGTGGGCCGAGCCGGTCCGTTGACCAGATCCGGACCGGCCCAGACCGAGTTGACCGGACCGGACCAGGCCGATTTTCGTACCGCTTGGTCCAATACACACCATGAATTTTAACACCATGTTAATGTAAATAAATTTAGATCATGCATTATTTCATATGCATTAATTATACATATCATCATGATAAGTATGCATTATTCCATTTTTTCTTTCATACCAAACAAATCAGGAGCGAATCCAGAAATATAAACTAGGGTGGACTAGAGTGGAGGCTAACTTCTACAAAAAAAAAATTAACAAGAAAAAAGATATATGAAAAAAAAAATTTGGAGGTGGGCTTCAGCCCACCCTAGTGACTATTTGGATCCGTTTCTAAAACAAATGAAAGTGCATCCCTTCTATTTTTCATTCCTCCTACCAAATATAAAAGAAGGAAATAATATTTTTTCTATATTGATGGAAAGTATATTGCTACTTTTTTTTTCATTTCCTCTCACTTTTTTTTTTATCCTTTATGCCAAAAAAATCTTAGAAAATAATTTTTCTTTCTTTATTTGTAATCCCAACAAATCAAACAGTTTGTCTTGCACTATGAGCTAATAAATAATATAATCATGAAGCATCAAAAATAAAGGGTTTAAACATAGCCAACTTAAAATATTCATGGAACAGGCCATCACTAATATGTGCTGCTTCTAAGCAGGCAAAAGGAAGTATTCACTTTACAGTCCCATTTAGAATTGTGCTTGGCAATTTAGGGACTAATTGGTCCCACACTCCTCTCGAGATTCTATTTTTTTTAATGCAGTAATGAATCATGTTATGGCATGCACAGTGTTGATTTAAAACACTTGGAATAATTAAGACTATTGTAATCAATCAACAAGTGAGAAAAAGAAAAAGAAAAAAGGAGAGAGCATCATATAATCCATTCTTTTTCTATTTTTAAAAAAAAAAAATTCTGTCTGCCCGTGAGTCTTATTTTAATGTAATATTGTTTGCAAGGGTTTAGATAATGTTGACAAATTAAAAGTATCTTAAGATCTTGATAATAAAGTACTATATATCCCAAATGAATTGGTGCGAAAAGTAATTGTTCTTGATTTGGAAGATCTATCACCGTGTTTGTGTTGTACTATTCTACTTGTGAAGAGCTCTGAATTAATCTTGAGAAGTTCATAGTCAGTACGTGCATTAAAAAAATTAAAAAAATTACAATGACAAACATATGAATATACTTTGAAAATTCCTTAATTAAAGAGAAAAAGCACGAAATAAGACTAAGTTTCAGCATAATTACTCTAATATAACTAGAAGCTCCACTTATATCTAGAAAACTTGCACTTTTAACTATAGAACGTAGAATGTATAGGTTAAAATGTTGGACTGTTGTTGAGAGCACAAAGGTGGTGTATCTCATTTTAATGTTGGGCGTTCAAATATGGTGACAATGGAGTTTGATAATTTAGTCCAACATCGAATAGGAAGAGGGCTCATGAGGTGTAGATAATTAAAATTGATTTAGGTCTTATATGGGATTTTCTTTTAAGACATGAGTCTAGTCCAATATCGTATCTCATGGACCAACTTCAGTTCGATTCAAACCTATTATGCTGAACGTTTATGCATATAATCGGATTATACTGACTTTCTTCTCAAGGTGGAGTTAGGAGTATCCTCCATAAGGCGGTCTGAGTGTCAGACATTCGCAGGAAGGCGGATCAGACCTAATGTTAGAGGCAACTACACCAATTAGCTTTAAAGGTGGGTCTGATTCGTCCAAGGTAGAACAAGATGTTGTGGTTGGCACGCAATGATGGTTAAGATGGTCTGGGTGTCAGAAATTCGCAGGAAGACGGAGATTAAATATAATATTGGAGGTAACTACACGAATTGGCTTTAAAGGTGGGTCTGATACGTCCAAGGTGGAGCAAGACGTTGTGGTTAGCACACAATGATGGTGTGGATGAACGTGTTGGTTTGGTTATGTGGTCGAACGGATTGAGGAGACGCTATGTTAGATTTTCTGTGTGCTCGGCTGACAGGAACGAGCAAAAGTAGCCAGGATGTGCTTAATTGCTAGTCTAACAGAAACGAACTAAGGTCAGGGCCGGCCCTGAGCTCATGGTGGCCCGGGGCGAACTTTCAAAGTGAGGGTCCCATACATAATGTAAAAAAAAATTGAAACAAAAGTAAAATAAACAATATGTCTCCACAAAGATTTGAACTAGAAACCTCTTGTGTACAAGACTAACATAACAACCACTACACCACAATTACTTTGTGATAAAAAGGGCCCATGGTACATACTAATTCTATTTTCGGTACAAAGTTATTTATATATTTAAACTAAAATTTTATCTGGGTCCTGGGCGGTCGCCCTGGCTGCCCTGGGCCAGAGCCGGCCCTGACTAAGGTGGAGATTGTTGGACTGTATCTCGTTTCATGTTGTGCGCTCAAAGGTGGTGACAATGGAATTGATAATTTAGTCTCACGTCGGATAGGAAGTGGGATCATGATGTGCAGATAATTGGATTTGGTTCAGATTTTACGCAAAAAATTTCTTTTAAGACATATACACTCAGTCCAATACGTACCTTATGGACCAACTCTGATTTGGATCACACCGTATTCCTTTGAGTTAACATGAAAGCTTAGTACCACTTCAACAAAACACATTCCTGCAAAAGCAAGCGATCATCTCATACCATGCCACCAAAACTTGGACACGGTTTAAATTATTTTGAAGTCGACGGTAGAGTCTAAAATTTGCACAAAATTGTAAACACCTCGGGCCCATTTTGTAGGTCATAGCAATGATAAACTCATAACGTTCAATTCGAAGGTATCCTTTAGCTTGCACTCTGTACTAAGAACACATGCATGGATTTCTCATTCACCTCAAATACCAGACAATTTCTATTTGTGTCCGATTATGTGTCCTTTGCCAGAAGAGTAGACAACATGAAGACACCCGCACATAAATGATATGGTCCACAAATCATACCATCACCATATGTTTTGTCACACTAGCTACATAGCAATGAGATATTTTCACCACAATAATAATCAAGTTCACATGATACATTTGGACAAATGTGAAGAGCACTACCAAATTTACTAGGAGGCGATACAGGATAGGCGACAACATACTTAAGTCATTATTTCGTTAAGGGATGCCAAAAAAGTGATAGGGTGCAACACGGCTCTCATTTTTCTCTAACACAACATTCTT
This sequence comes from Iris macrosiphon, assembly GCA_036927795.1. NCBI lineage: Eukaryota > Viridiplantae > Streptophyta > Magnoliopsida > Asparagales > Iridaceae > Iris > Iris macrosiphon. Next base: position 533,748 of record JAYESA010000039.1, on the reverse strand, counting down.
CTTCCTTTTCATCTTCCTCTTCCTCCTCCAACCCTATTAGAGGCTTTAGGACTCCACTGGAGGAAGTTTTATACTCGTTATAGGGTTTTTGAAATGATAAAAAGAGATACAGTTCTGTTAAGGACGATGTTGGACTCTGCCAAAATTTTGGCAATTCTAATATATAGATAAGATTGCAAAAAAATTGACAGTCCTAGCAATGGTCTTGACTGTCAAAATTTTGACAGTCCTAATATAGAGCTCTCTCTGTATTTAGGACTATCAAAAGTTTGGCAGTCCTTTATCGTTCCAAACGAAATTGTTTCTATCTGAAGCTTCGAAACTTCATTAGTAGAGTTTGAAAGTTCAAAAATAATTCCAAATTGAACTATCTACTAAGAAACTATAAAAAAATATGGATTAAGGTTTAGGGATTTGTGTAGGAAGAAGTAGAAGCCAAAAAATTTATATACTTAAAGTTGTGTTATCCTTCTAACAAATTTTCAAGAACATTTTGGATGTTAAAAATATACAACATTTGTGCTATCATCTCTTTATAGTACCATTAACATTTGTGGCTATAGATCTTTTTGTTTACATTCCTCTCTCTAAAAAATTCTACTATGATAGCTACAAGAGAATGATTTCCCCATCAGTAACATGCTTGACATCTACTGTTGATGAAAAATATGTAAAAAATAAATTAATGGTACAAAAATATTTTACTAGAAAAAAAATTATAAAAATTTTAAATGTTTTATGAAAAACTTAATTTAGTTGTTTGATTGCCATTATTTTTCACAAAAAATAATTATTTTTCATAGAAATAATATTTTCCTATAAGTTGGACTAGTTCATTTTCCACCTATCTTAGAAAAAAAATATGAAAAATGATAGTTTTTGAAAATAATTCCATAAAAAGTGTTGATATTAACACTCCTAAAAATATCTTCCTTCACTCCTCTTTAATTTTTTTATCATTTAAATTCTAAATCTACCCATGGAGGGAAGAGTGCAACATTTTAGAAGTGCCCAGATAGATTTGAAATTTAAATAATAGAAAATTAAATATAAGTGTAAGATGATATTTTATGAATGTCAATAACAACACCCTTCCAAGAAAAAATATAAGCTATCAAATACTATAATTGGAAAAAAATTGCAATAAAAATATTTCCCTTGAAAACAAACCCCAATCAAACACAGCCTACATTTAGAACCACAACCTGATGAGATTGAAATCAAATCAAATTCTAGTATCACTGTCAAAGTGTTCTCCCTACATTGCTCAAACACGATCCTCCAAAATGTCATGTCACCGACTGATTGAAGAAACCCCACACCAAATGAAACTGTTGATGGCATCATTTTTGTATTCAACTGTTGCAACGCTCAGATTCATTATAATAGCAAGAAGACAATTTTGCTTGTATTATGTAAAGGAGACTAATAAAAGCACAAACCTTCACACTAAACATCTGGCTAATTTTAATTAGCAAGGTAGGAAAAGTATTAAGCTAAACAAAAGCCATAACAAGCAATGGTGGAAAACACGAAAAAGAAAAATCATACATGATGTAATTGTTGTAATATCTGAAGTCACAGTATGATCATAATATTCCATGTATAAAAACAATTTAGACAGTACTACTCAACATGTACTTAAATATAGAAACCATACTAAAATTTTCTCCATTAAGAGCATACAGTTCCCTGTAATTCTAAAAGTAAACAGCAAGAGTCGACAGTTCCTTTAATAGATAGTGAAACAACCGAGTGTTATCTATCAACGATCAAGGTCACTCGACTCCACTGACGAATCGCTGCACAACCATATCAAATAGATATTTCGCTCCGACCATCTTCTTTGCGTTCACCTGTCAAGTGCTGTTGTGCTCCCCCAGCTAGAGAGGATTGAACACCAGGACCTTCTTCACCTGTAGTCAGAGGACGCCCTTGGTTTGCTACCGGCAGAATTCAGGTGCTGGGAAACAAATAGGATCGCGATAATAATTATCAGGCAACCAACTAGAGTGGTAAAAAATAGAGCTCCTGGCTGCCTGGTCTGTACAAATCCATAAACCCCACCAGATGTTGACACAATTATATCAGTAAGACCATCCCCAGAGAAATCTTCCAGGACCAAGGCATGTGTGGGAGCCCCAGGCAACTCAATTGAAGCTAACAAGCCGCCTCCAGGGGAGATCACCACGGCCTCTTGGTCGCCAGCTGCAATTATCACCTCATGAAGATCACGTGTTCGCAGGGTGAATGCCCTTAAGGTAGGCACTACAGCAGCTTCCGTCATACCAGATGGAGACGGAAGATTCGACCATGTTGCGCCAGTTGACAGTTGCCATCTCCAAATTGCACCCTCACCATGCGGGCCTGGCGAGTAAGAGGTGACCTAACCAATAGAAAATGAGCTACACATGAATGGTCCATACGATGAATATGTTAAATGTAGCCACATTTTACATTAAGGGATTGAGTGAAACAAAAAGAGCAACAATCACTAAAATGTAATGAATATTTGGGTAAAAGATAACCATCAACTGGTTTACGGACAATGAGGACTTAACAGAACACAAACCTCGCCTCGGTTTGTCAAGAAAACAACATCACCATGACTTCCTTTCCTATGATGATGCCCATCATCTCTGCGAACGAGTATAGGGGTGGCCACCTCCAGTGTACCAGCATCAACAGTTTTCCCAAAGTTTCTTGCAAAATCTCCATGTTGGAATATGTTGAAATGGGAGTAATGGCAGATAGAAGCATTGAAGAGCTGCTCTCGTACTGGTACACCTGAGGTAGCAACTGCCCAACAGGGTTTCAGTACTTCCATAGAACCACTAACCACAGTTTGTTCAGCTCCATTTCCCCCAACAACCTACAACAGAAATGAGTTGGTAATCGATGACAGCTATATTTATTTACGAACTGCAAAGTTCAATAGATAGAGTAGATTAAGTTTCGGAAGCGGTTGAGGCAACTTCACATTGATGCCCATCCTAGAAATTACATCATAGAAACAAGGAATAAATCAATCAACAAATATATATTTTTCTAACGAAAGGTCGAAAGAAACAAAAAAATTAGCACACATGCAAGTCAGGAGCTATGTAAAATAAAATTGGACCAAATTTTATTGAAAGACCATTTTGAAGTGTCAGTGTATGCCACTTGCCGAGAACCTGTATTCATGTTTGCTCATATAGAATTCGCCTCTCTGCATCTCATAGTTGCCAATGTAAGACGTCAACAAATAAATGTGAAATACACAAAAAAGATGAAGTTAGCTTCTTAAAGGAGCAGCTCAATTAACTCTTATAATCTTTGTTTTAAAAATAAGCAGATATCTTTTTTCACTAATAATGATAGGTAAGAAGAATATTCTCAAATTTTCAGTACTTTGACAACTTCCCCTTAATTAGACCAGACAATGACAACAAGGTGCTGAAGGTTGCACAAGTGGAAGTTACAATGTTGGTGATCCAAGTGCATTACCCAACTGATGCATTTCCAAGAGTTACCATCTCATATTGGCATCTATTTGTCCAGTTTGGGCTTGGTTGGTCTTAATTGGATTTAAGGATGTTGGATGTCATTCGTCGTCAAAAGTTGGGGTTTAATCCAATTGACACATGCACAGTTAATCCAGTTGATCCTGGTAAAGTTTTAAGTTAAACCATTTTGTCCTGTTAGAAACCACTGCTCACCCTCCAGGTCGCTTGACCAAGCTGAAAGAGAGACCAACTTTTTGCTAGGAAGCCTGTTTGTCATGTACGATGTTCCATAAACTTGATAATTTATGGGTAGTACCTTGTCTGCTGGCATAGTAGGCTGACTTGAGTGCTCAGAAAATGCACTGAAGCTCTGAAGAGACAGCTGCAAGTGGCTTGACATTCCCAACACATGCTCGTCAGCATTGAGTGCTTCCAAACAGAAAAGAATCATAGTAGATTGTTCCATCTTTTCATTAGTTAGACTAATTTCAGTATCTAATTAATAGTTTCAAATTACTTTCTGAAGATTTAAGTTTTATTTAAGCCTAAATTTGAGGGATGTCTCTCTTTGACATTGTGGGAACATCCACTCCTTTTTTTACTTTAACTTCTGATCTTTAACATTTAATTCAAGCACTAATTAAGGAGACTAATTATGAAGTCTTTGACTACCTTAGGTTTAATTGATCATATAGACTACCCACCCTCGCGTAAGCAACATATTTGGATGTGCCTAGGCCATTATTTCAAAACTCAGATTCGTTCAGTCTATGTTGAGCTATTAATTTCTGTCTGAGCAATGGCCTGATTAGTCACTCCAATTAAAAATTGTGTTATAAGTCATAAACCGTGAAGAACAGTCAAGAATTTCAATAGTTTGGAATCTTGATCACTAGCACATTCTTCATCAACAAGTGCGCCTAAAAGTTGCACTGTAGTTGAGTGGTCATGAACATGCGCTCTTTCCAAATTACCATCTTGATCCATTCTCTCCCCAGCTTCAGGAATAATTGTGTTCGAGTCTAATAAGGGAGAAATTATTGTATGGTCCCGGCTCACCACGTGGCAATGGTGAGTGGTGAGCCCGGCCAATATTTATTTGACACTTGGCATAAAAATTTAAAAAAATATATCAAAAATATATATAAATATATAGAAATCCACTTTGCATAAAATCAAAAAAATATTATGATTTTTTTCCTTCAAAATTATTATAAAGAATTTATATATGAATTAGGAGAAGTGTAGTGATATGGTGAAAGAAGAGAAGTGTCAAATAAATACTGGCGGGCTCACCACTCACCATTGCCACGTGGTGAGCCGGGACAATACAATAATTTCTCCTAATAAGAAGCATCTCCCGTAACTGCTCTATCATAAATAAAGATCAAATACAACACACATTCTTGCACCTATGATAGAGTAAGAATGTGTTTGATTTATGGGTGGAATCATGATAAAATTGTCTGAAATTTGCATAAGCTTAATTATAAAGCAATAATTATGAGTAATAAACTAACAAATAGTACCAATGCCTCTATCTCCAAATAGATCTCATCCAACTCAGTCGTGGGATGGTCCTCCATCACCAAGTTTTTGAACCCTGATCAGTGATATTCCTTCCATCGTACAGGATATATTATAGAATATAACTTCTATCATAATTGGAACATTGACAAACTCTGACAAATCATTACTGACTACTGCACTCATATACTAGCTGATCAAGCAAAGAAACAAGTGTGACAAGAGTTAAATATTGTGCACCTGAACATGATCTAAAACTCCATCTCCATTGATATCAGCATGAAGTCCTCCCTCTAGAAGATGGAGCTGAAAAAAGACAGTAATTCAAGTAAAATGTCAAGCTATAATAAAGCTACAAAGAAACTAATAGTTCAGGAATTTTGGTGATGAACATTTATCATATAAGACTATTTTATTTTGTGGATAAAACAATATCCAAAAAAAGAAGAAAATAATTACATGAACTGATTACCATAGTCCATGAAAGAAGCAAACTCTACACGTTTCATGCTCAAGATCGAGATAACAACTGGGGTGAAATATTCAAGTAATGTTCATGCATGTTTCATCAAGCAAAACAGAACAAGGTCACTGATTGAGATATTTTAACGTTCCATCATGGTCACCATGAAAAACATAGATCTTGAAGGCAGTAGCAGTTTTACATTAATAATCTGGTTGAGCTTTTTAAACATATTTACTTATTTAGTAATTTCAGAGCGATCCACTTAGATGAGCACAGCTTATACTGTCAAAGCTACCACCTTAGTGAGTTCTATCATAATTAAAATCACCAAAAAATGGAATGTTGTGATGATTGTCCCACAACTACACAAACTTACAAAGCCATATTTGGTACTTGCAATATTTATGACTGGTATCTGGAGTTTAGTAGATTTGTTAGTCAGCAAGTTGAAACTCCATAAAAATTCCTTCACTATCTTTCACATTGGTATTGCATAACATGATTGGTACTCCTTCACTATTCCTTCACTGGTTGCTTTCACATTTTCTTTTCCTACTTTATGTAACAAGCTGGACAAACATGCTCCAACTTCAGGGGAGTGTTTTACTCCCAGATTGGATAACTTGTACGAGAAGGTTCTTCTTATATATATATATATATATATATATATATATATATATATATATATATATATATAGAGAGAGAGAGAGAGAGAGTGTGTCATTACTTGTTTCATAAGCAAATCAGGTAGCTACCCACAATATAATACTTCAATTTATTTTATTTTATCCTCTTTCTGTAAAAAAAAACTTGATTATGATAATCAACGCCTGCCAACACAGTCAAGATAAAATGAAAACAAGCTAAGCAAATTGAATATAATGCAATTTCTATGTCATATAATAAAGGTAGCCTTAAACTTCTATAATCAGCACAAAATGTACAGCATCACATGTATTACGCTATAAATAAAATGCTATAGCAATCACAAATTTAAAAGAAGATATCCATCAATGAAATGCTTCTATTGTAACTTCATTTGAATATATAACTATAAAAGACTGCTTCAGAATTAAAACTTCACTGTACTTGGCATATAGTCCGTCCAGAAGCCAGATGAATAGCTTCTATCCCTTCCTTTTGATGCGCTACCACCACATTAGGGACCCACCATAGTTGCGTATGGTTTGTTATGGTAGGAATATATTGTGATCTCTGCATTCATTCAATAAATCACTTAAAATTGCATCCTACTGATTAACATGTCATTGTTAGGTATCATGTGGTAGTCAATGCAACACAAGCAGTTACAGAAGAGTATAAATTTAGGGTGGGGAAACATATTAACACTTATTTCATAGCTCACAGCAGTTAGATCTAAATAAGTTCATGGAGAACAAGGAAGAAATACAAATCCTCTATCTAGTAGTTTAAGCATTTGCAATCAATACGTTTTCTTGAACTTGGGAATGTCCGCCCAGATGTATGAAGTATGATAATAAACACATTCAGGTGATTTTGCGGTCATGTGCCCTTGATACTAAGAAGTTTTCCCCAACCAACAAAAATCTTTTCAAGCAAAACTGAGCAATCCCACTATTAGGATCAAGACCCAATATTGATATGCAAGTGAATTTGGACATACCCGTGCACGAATGCAAGATTCGGAGAACAGTATTCTTAGATTCACTAAGCTATTGAATTACATGTGCTCATTTCCTAAATATCATATGAGCTCACCTATATATTTGACTTCTCCACTTTATAGAATGTATAATAAGATGTAAATGTATGAAAAACATAAGATCAGTCAATTATACAGGAATATGTCCTGGATCAGACACACTTCCAGGACTAGAAACACAAGTGAGAGAATATGCAGGCAAATGAAGGAGATCATATATCAAAGAGTTCAGTATATGTATGTGAAAGTACATAAACCTCGATTATCAATGATGAAAATAAGAATATTGGACTATCACAATTTACAAACAATCAACACCCACAAAGCTAAAAACACATTCCATGCATCACCATTGTGACTTAGAACAGTAAACCATCAACAACATAATACTGCCACAAAGAAGATAATACCATATCCAATTCTAGCTCATACAGTGAAACTTGAAGAGTATGCCCATTGCAAATATTCAAGGCCAGTAAAAACAGTTAGCTACTAAAATGGAGAGAAGCATAATAGAGGACGCAATAGCTCATTCATATGCAACAAATTTCAAATGTATATTCATTAGAAATATCATTGACTTAAAAGAAATGCACACTTACCAAAGAAAGAGCTTGTATAGCGAATTCACCAGATTAAAAGTAGTTTATATCACTAAAAAGATCATAGGAGAAGAACAGAATAGAAACCCTAAGGGAGAAGAAAGTCCATCAATCTGAATTAATAACCCACAAACTAGAAAGAGACAGATGGACACGAAATGCAAAAGGACAGGAGATAATCTTCACAAAATAGTTTTTAACTAGGAAGGGAAGTACACACCAAGCATCAAATGATGATTCCAACAAACATCAAATCCTGAGCATCCATTTTTCCTTATAACCAATATACATGAGCGAAACAGAAGATCACAGCCACACAAAAAATCACACCCACACTGTACAAATGCAAGGACTTAAATAGAACGCCTGGAGTTCTCCAACCCTTATGAAACCCAAGCTCAAAGAGAAGATCATAAGCCAAAGAGTACTTTCCAAGAAGAAGAATATAGACCTTAAATGAATATTCTCTTTCCTATTGGTTATCCTAATCAAGTTTGCTGCATATGCAAAAAAAATAAAAAGATTTAGGGTTTACATAAAATTTGGAATTTTAAAGGGCATACATGCGAATATGAATATTAGGAGGGTATAACATGCAAAAAAAACCATAAATAGGCACCACTCTTCCTCTCTCCTTCCATCTCTCTTCCTCCCTCTTCTACTCATCTCTGATGGCCAGCACTACCTGACCAGCACCGCTTGGCCTCCGTAAGGCCACCAAGTACTCTTGTCTCCCACACATCCACACTCTTGACAAGCTACCATGTTACCATCATCAGGTCGATGATTTTCTTCTTATAAAAGGGAAATTTCACTCTGTTTTAAAAACCGGTTCAAAGTGGCCGGTTGAACCTTGGACCAATCATGAATCCGGGTCGGTTTTCAAGCGGTTGAACCAGTGAAAATCGAATTGAACCGCTTGGCCCTTACAAACCGTTCGATCCGGTAGCAGTTCAGTTGAACCGTATGGCTCAAACAAATAAAAAAAAGTTGAAATAAGATATATTTGTGAATTTGAACCCTGCTCTGTTTCATTCCATACATTAGTGTTCACCACTAGGCTGCCAAATCATCCAACTACGATTTGCCATATGTTTCATGATGTAAGCAATAGTTTGCTATTTGACTATACAATTTGTCATATTGTTTCTTGATATCAGCAACGGAGTGACTCAACAACTAAACTATTTTGGTGTGACTCAACAACTAAACTATTTTTTGTTGTAAGCAACCACATGACTTTACAACTAAACTAGCCCCCAGTAAATATGGTTTATATATGAATAAATGTTGTAATTAGAATTCACTTAGTTAATTATCCATTAATAAAACTTTGGGGTTGGGGTGTTAATCCCACTTAGTTAATGACGTTGGGGTGGAGGGTGTTAATCCCACTCAGTTTTCTCAAGAAGATTAAACATATTAAGTATGAACACATGATAATATTAAGGATTTGAAATTTGAAAAATATTGTGGCTTGGTCGTTAACATGTAGGAATTAAACAAAATAACATAGTGGATTATTTTTTCTCAATTCTTTTTGTAGAAACTTTGTTTCGAGTATTATTAGGTTTTACATTTTTCTAAAACTTGTCTTGGAAAGAAACTAAGATGATTTAGTATTTTTATAATTTACTTTTATTGCGTTGATGATTTTTTCCTGAGCACTATTGTTGAAGTTAAGAAAATCAGTTAAAATATACGTTTAAGTAACTAAATTATTTATGACGTCTTCATGATTGGACCGGACGGTCGTGAACCTTCCCCACTCAAACGGTTCAATGGTTGGACCTGTTTTTAAACATTGATTTCACTGACCAAGTTCTAATGGGTTGATTCGCAACTTATCCGACCCAAACCTGTTTGACAAAGCCCATCTGAAAAATAGAAAGGCCTTAGGCCCATTTCCCATTATTTTCACATCCCTCTTCCATTTCTTTGAATTACATGGAATGGAAAGAAAAGGTAAAAAAAAAATTATTCCATAAAATTGTCCCGTAATAAGAGTATTGAAGAGATGGAAATATTTGCATCTTCCAGGCAAATTGGCATAAATTCACCACTTAACATCATATCAAAATTCTCTATGAGATCATTATCTGAAACATGTATGTTTAAGGATTATGGATGGCCCTACAGTAATTGTCATATTGCCTGCTTGTACATCTGGAAGTGGCTTCATTCTTTTAAGTCAAGCCAGAGAGATTCTTTCATAACCATAACTTGCCACGAAGAAAAACAATGAGAATTGTACTAGAACTATGACAGCTTACAGCTAGAATTAACAAAAAACCAGCCTCAATTCAACTTACAACAGGTCTTTCACAAAATTATTATACCACTCAACGGACCTCTCATGAGAAAATAAAAAGATCAATATTTGGAAGGTTGAGCAAGTTACGTAGGACGTCTAGTAGGTGAAGTGAAAACACAGTCAGATTCTGTTACTTATTCTGTATATATGTGCAACTGGTACAGTAAACATTATAATGGTAGCGTTTCAGTAGTCCTTTCTCCCACCAAGAGATTGCCCAATAAAGCTGAAGAGCCCCTGGCATATTTGTTAGCCCAATGATTAATAAAGTATTTTGATTATGGCTAATCCATTAAGTTTCTTGTGATAAGGTCACTTGTTGCAGAGGCGGACACATGTAGGGGCATGTGGGGTCAACTGACCCACTGGATTTTCCAAAAAAAATAAAAAATTTAAGTTCAATAGGCCCTGCCCCCTAGTTTTTAGGGTACAGCCCATTCCCTAAGGATTTGACAGTGTGCTACAACAGCAGTAGCAGACTATAATGCAACATAGTCCATTCCCTCACAAGACATCTTCCATTCCCTAAGGACTTGACCTCTTGAGCAAGGTTCAAAAACTCGGTATCGGTATCGGACAGTTTGTATGAATATCTGTATCGACAGTATCGGCAGTATCGACGGTATCGGATCGGAGTATCGGATTTTTTGGTATCGGCTGTATCGACAATATTTAAATAATTATTAATAAATTAGTAAAAAAAATTAAAAAAAATTTTACATATTTATGCATTATTTAAGTGTTTTTTATTTTATTTTTATTATAATTGAATAAAACAATAGTCATCCTTGTTGAATGGTTTACCTGCAATATATAAGAGAGAGAACACTTGCGCATCACCAACCCTATATATATATATATATATATATATATATATATATATATATATATATATATATATATATATTAAGATGAGAGAGAGAACATTTGCAGCTGCTGTTCCTTTTTTTTTCTGCTGTTTTTTTTTCTTCTTTTCATCTGACCAAAACCTAAAGACCCTCCCCTCTCCGATGGAAGCAGCAACAAGGCGAAGAAGGGGTTCTTGGAAGATTACCTTCTAGAAAACGAGGTCAGTTGAATTCTTGAGAATTTTTTTTGAGTAATTTATGTTTTGTGTGTATGTCTGTAAAAGAATTTGTCTTTATTTATAGTTTTTTTTTTCCTACTATTTTGGTTCTTCATTATTGTTCTCTGTTGGATTTGATGTCTGGAATCAATTTCTACTCTTTTTTTTGGCTTTTTGTAGAACATCTACTTTGTTAAAGTTCCTGTGATGATCTAATCTGATTTTTTTTCGTATCGGCCCGTATCGGCCAGTATCGACTCGTATCGGCCCGTAACGGCCCGTATCTGCCAGTATCGGCTCGTATCGGCCCGTATCGGTCCCGTATCGGCCGATACAGCCCGATACCATATTTTCTCTCAATGAATCGGCCGATCCCGATTTTTTTGGGCGGTATCGGATCGGCCAAGGCCAGATCCGATCCGATACGGCCGATACGTATCGGTATCGGCCGATACTTTAAACCTTGCTCTTGAGTCTTGACATCTATTTTAAAGTCCAATCAGACCTGCTGCTAGCAGTGTAGGCTGTAGCAGAAGCAGTGAGCTGCGCTCCTAGTTTTTGCAGTAGCATGGTGAAAGGTGAACCTCGTTGTCCGTGCATACCGGACCGAGGTGAGCAAGACCTTCTCTTCTTGTTTGAATTTTTTTTTTGTAAAACCAGTGTTGTGATATGCTCGATAGAGAACATAAAATAAAATAAAACGATAATTTAGTAAGATTTAATAACAATGGCATTCGCAAATACACATTATGGATGCAAATCAAGAAAGGCACATTTACTAAAAAAACCAAGGTTCAAAAACTCGGTATCGGTATCGGACAGTTTGTATGAATATCCGTATCGGCAATATCGACAGTATCGACGGTATCGGATCGGAGTATCAGATTTTTTGGTATCGACTGTATCGGCAATATTTAAATAATTATTAATAAATTAGTAAAAAAATAGAAAATTAATTTACATATTTATGCATTATTTAAGTTTTTTTTATTATAATTGAATAAAATAATAGTCATCATGTGTGTGTCTGTAGAAGAATTTGCCTCTATTTATATTTTTTTTTTGTCTACTATTTTGGTTTTTCATTATTGTTCTCTGTTGGATTTGATGTCTAGAATCAATTTCTACTTTTTTTGCTTTTTGTAGAACATCTACTTTGTTAAAGTTTCTATGATGATCTGATTTGATCTGATTTTTTCCCGTATCGACCCGTATCGGCCAGTATCGGCCGATACAGACCGATACAAACTTTTGCGTACCAGTTTCGGCCGATATCGACCTTTTCTGTTGGTATCGGATTAGCAGGGGGACAAAACCGATCCGATACGTCTGATACGTATCGTTATCGGCCGATACTTTAAACCTTGCAAAAAACCTTAAGAAATCGAGAAAGCCCAGATCAAAAGAACTTGCCAAGAAGGGTCATCTCTTCCTTAATGATTGTCTATGTGCTTGACCACTAACAGGAAGATGTACACAGTGTACACTAATAGCAAGATGTAGTAGGGAGTACATTTATCGGTTTATAACCCAAAATCGAACCGCATCAAACTGGGAACACTTTTATGGGTTTCTCTTCGGTAACAGGGCTAGCTTTAGGGTACACATTTATCTTTTTACTCAAACAGAAAAGTTTAGAGTGGAACAACCCCAAATTATGGATTCATGACGAATCTTACAGTAAAATGATTATAGGACAAGATACTATACAAAAGTATATTCCTATAACATATAGTTTCAATCACATAATCCTTACCACTCCAAAAGGATTATAAATCATACATTTATGTGATAATGAATCTATTAGTTAAAAAAAATTCTCCACAAGCGGTGTTACCTATGAGATCATCAGGCCCTATAGGGTAAGCCGAAGCACTTGCCATCTTTGTTAATTCTATTTTAGGTGACATAATAGGACAACAAACAGTAGATAAATACTCTATTGTAGAAGAAGCTGTCAAAGATCTCCATAGAATGAGACTTTGTAACATATGTTTTTTCGAAGAATTTGCCATGGCATATGGTAAAAGAATAGTAAACATACAAGCAGATTCTAGGCAACACTGGTATGAAACCTTTTATCAAAAACTTCAAAGTCCTTGGAATGAGTTATGTACATAGGCATATAAAACCTACGATAGACCTCGGACAAACGATTTCAACAACCGCTAGTTCATTTGTTCATAATATTTTCTTCAGAAAAAAGGTGAAACTTGTGTTGTTAAAGTATTGTCTATACTAAAATCACCACGTTTCAAAGAAGCTGGGTGTTTTTTTGTTAACTTAAAATCTTTATGGGCTAAAAAGGTATGACCTTTTAGCCTAAGAATTCTTATATTCTGAAAAGTTATATAAGTTAAATTCATTTTGAATGAATAAACTGTCTGAATGAAATTATTCCCTAGAATAATATCTCCATGCATATTAGGAAAAATAATCAGTTGTGGTATAATGAAAGTACGAACTTCATTATTAATTGTGGTAATTTCGACCGGTAAGGAGGAAACGTAGTTTGTTAGTCTAAATTGTCCACTAATACTAAAGACAATTTGTTCATGTTCCAACTTATGTTGGTACTCAGGTGGTACCAACTCAGGTCTAATTACACTGGTTGTAGCACCTGTATCTACTAGTGCATGGAGTGTAAGGTCTTCATAATTTTTATAGGATATATCGACCTCTATGTAGACATTATTACTAGTATATTCCTTTAGATTAAAAAGAATATTAGTCATAAAATAAACTTCTTGCGGCTCCACTAGTTTGGTCTTTATAGGGAGATCCAAACCTAGGAGAACCGAATCTTTTCTCGCTATTTCCTTTTGGAAAAAGGCTGGTGACTTCTATAATTTCTAGGGTAGAAATCTTCTCAATTATAAGTTGTGCAATTTTATAACCGGGTCGAATTTGCACAGGTGGGAGACTGGTTTTCCATTAAAACATTGACTTCTATATAATGTGGGTCTATGACACCTCCATTAATCCAAACGTTACGTTGAATAGCCTACCCTGATTTGGGAGCTATCCTACCATAATGTCCTTTTGGAATTCTAACTACTATTCCAGTATGTACAATCTTCTTGTTTGAATAATTTTTTTTTGTAAAACCTGTGTTGTGATATGCTCGATAGAGAACATAAAATAAAATAAAACTATAATTTAGTAAGATTTGATAACAATGGCATTCGCAAATACACATTATGGATGGAAATCAAGAAAGGCACATTTACTACAAAAAACCTTAAGAAATCGAGAAAGTCCAAATCAAAAGAACTTGCCAAGAAGCGTCATATCTTCCTTAATGATTGTCTATGTGCTTGACCACTAACAGGAAGATGTACATAGTGTACACTAACAGCAAGATGTAGTAGGGAGTACATTTATCGGTTTATAACCCAAAATCGAACCGCATCTAACTGGGCATTATATTCGGTTTTTATTTTGTCACTTCGGCTTAGTAATTACCAATACTTTCCTTTATATGATCCATATATATAAAGTAATTAAAATTATCTCATTTTTCCAAGATAAAAATGGGAGATAAATTAGGTTTCATTCACTATTTCAATATGCAAATATATATATATATATATATATATATATATATATATATATATATATATATATATGTTATTTTGTAGTATGTGATTTTATTTTTGGACTTTCTTTGCGTTTGAGGTTGACCCCTCCTCTCTTAAATTCATGCATCCGCCCCTGACTAGATGTATATCTTAATTAAGGCAATTCTTATCCACACTTGCATTTATGATATCTATTAGTGTTGGATACAATATAAATATGGTACTATGCATATTGCCTTATATGTAATTCACAATTATTCTACACCTATACTCATGAGATCTTTATTTATTGTCGAATACATATATTTCTTTCATCCATACTTATATTTCATGAAATCTTAATTAGTGTCGGCTATGATACAAATACTTGCTTGTAATTATGCATATTGCTTTGCATGTCTAACTTGATTTTGTAGCAAAGCAATTCAAATGGCTTAAAGCAGGTACAGTCATGGCCGTATACAAATAAGATACAAGAGTCCTGATAAAAAATTATAGCAATACCGAAGACGAACAACCATGAAGAGTCAAGCAAACACATGAAGAAGCAAAGCATATTGAAGAAAAGGATCAAGATATTCTAGCCACATTGTATCTTTTCTTTAATATGATGTAATAAAAGGATGTAACTCAAGTATTTAATGGCATAATGAAAGCTCAATCTTAGCCTTAGGTAACTTAAGAGTAAAAACCTAAAACCCTAACCTAACCATTCACTCTTCCCAATCAAAAACCTAGAGTGCTTTGGCCAAAATCCTTTTAAGCAGTATATTGGCAGTACTCTGTCAGTGTACTGCTAGTACATTGCCAAATCATTCAATTCTTTCCCCCATTTATCCAGAACTTTAACTGGCCAAATATCCTTTGGGTGGTACACCACCAGTATACCGCCAGTTTACTGTCAGTATACCGCCAATGCACTGCCACGAGTATATTTCCTTCCAATATCTTTTGCCTCGAGTAATACTGTCAGCATACCTCTACCCTCAAATTTGTTCATTCTCCTATAGAGAAGTACACTATCAATACACTGCCTGTGTCTTGTTAGTATACTATTATTCCTCAAATTCATTCCAGCAAATTTCTGTGACTAAAATCCTGTTGCCACAGTACACTATATTGCCAGTGTTATAGTGTCAATATAGTGTCAGTATAATGTCAGTATACTGCTCTCTGTATTGCCAGTGTTATAGTGTCAATATAGTGTCAGTATAATGTCAGTATACTCTGCTCTGTAAAAAATTTGTCAGTATACTCTGCTCTGTAAAATTTTGTCAGGTTCATGTAACGGCTAGTTCAACGGCTATATTCCTAGCCATTAATGTATACCAGTATATCGGCAGTGCATTATACTGCTGCGACTATTTTGAGGTGCCACTTGATGTGCTATATAAGGAATTGAATGCCCTCATTAATTCCTACTTCTTCGAGCCTAAACTTGCAAATTTTCTACTCATAACCTCTCCACATTCAAGAGCTACATTCAAGAGCTTTTATTTGCCAATACTTATTTATGATAGTATTTGTTGAGTTGAACTTGAGATCTTCAATTGTTATAAGAAGATCCACATCTCTTTTGAAAGAGGTTGAAGTTCACAAGCCTTCAAATCAAAGCTTGTGTTGAAGTCGACAAGCCATTCGGATCAAAGCTCGTGTCTATGAAGTTGGCGAGTCCCAAGGTATTCAAAGAAGAACAGCGCACTTGAGGCGCAAAGGGTCCATATCACCAAAGGCACAAGGTGCACTTAAGGCGCGCGTCCGAACAAAATGAAACGCAATAATAAAAATATACATAAATAAATAACTAAATTACTAAAACAAACATGTTAAAAGTTTAACATAACCAAGTGAACAAGCATAACAAAATAACAAAAGCAACAAAGATTTATGTGAAATTTATGTAAAAATCAGTAAAAAAAAAAATAGTAATCATATAATCAATAGAAAATTCAGTAGAAAAGAATAATAATCAGTAAAAACAAATAGTGAAAATTCTGTGAGAAATTCAGTAAAAAAAACTCAAAATCAGTAAACAAAAAGAGTAAAAAACTAAAAAAAAATAGTCCAAAAAAAGTCCCCAAAAATTCACTAAAAAAATATTACAATTTCTGTGACAATTCAGTAAAAAACTCAAAATTAGTAATAAAAAAATAGTAAAAAAAGAGTCCCCAAAAATTAGTAAAAAAAACCTCAAAATCATTATAAAAAACTCAAAATCAGTTCCCACTTTTCAAAAAAGTAAGTCCCAAAAACAAAAAGAGAGAACTTACCTGTTTATATGCATATGGGCTTGGGATTGTTTAAGAGAGAACTTACCTTTTTAAAGAAGACTGCAGGCCAAAGAAAATTTATTCCTGTAATTCACCATGCGCGCCTTTTCTCATAAAAAGCGCCTCATGAAAGGCGCGACTTAGGCGCGCCTTAGTAATTGCGCCTCACCTAGCTAGTTGTAGGTTACTGCTCTTGCGCCTTAATGCCAGGCACGCCTAGGACGCCTTTGACTACCTTGGCAAGTAATTCGGATTACATTTCGCAAGTGTAACTATTTTCATAATAATGGATTAAAGCAAGAGAGAGGGGCATGTGTCCGTGTCTTGCTTGTAACTAAAAGTTATTCAGATCAAGAATCACATGTATATGTACCATAATTGGTTTTATTAATCTAATGAAGTAAAAGGCGCAAGGTGCACCCAAGATACAAAGGGTCCATATCGTCCGAGACGCAAGACGCACTTAAGGCGCCCGTCTGAACAAAACGGGACAAAAAAATAAAAATATACATAAATAAATAAATTAGTAATGTAAGAAATAAAATCAAATAACATATTAAAACCAACAAAAACATAACCAAGTAAACTAGCAGAGTAGTAGTAGCAGTAGCAGTTAATGACTCAAAAAACTAACAAGATTTTGTGTTCTCCTTCCCACACTTTTAGTAAATTTTAGTTTTTTCAGTTCAACTGTAGCCAATTTTGACAACCATGGAAAGGGTTACATCCCTCCCATTTATACGGAGTTAAGGGCCATCTCCCTGCCTCAAAGTTTTTAAAAATAATAATAACTAAAAATAAAAATAAAAAATTCATAAGATGGACAATTTCTTGGTTGTGCCTTGCTGAAAGGCACACCTTGGGTGCGACTAGAGAAAGGTGGATCGCCTAGTGAGGTACTAGATGCAGCTGTTGCATCTTGCTGTGAGGCGCACCTTGGACGCGTCTTTGACTACCATGTATTAATCTACTTGTATTAGGGCACATTTTCGATTCATGTCTTTGTCATGATCTTTTAGTGCACTAAGAAAGTTTTTTATAGAATGATTTTTTTACATTTGCTAATTGGAGCAACTATCTTTTAAGATTAATCAAATATTTCTTTGTTCCTTTTATTCTTTGAGAGAAATTGTTTGGTATATTATAGCTAAATAATTTGTTACATAGTAACACATAAGGATTCATTGTAATTGATTCACTATTTTCCTTGTGTTTATAGGTATACATAGGTATGAGGTTTTGATTAAGATTTTCCTATATTATAGTATATATACATACTTCATATGGATATCAATATGTATATTCTATTTGATCTTAAATTTTCTCACCTCAATATAGATTGCAATTCTTGGTAAAAATATTTGAAATATACGAGTATTTATGAATATCTTTTTGGCCTTATTTTGATAAGAGTGTTTCGCTTGCTCTCAAGTCATTCTTCATACTCTTATCCTTGCTTAGTGAAGAGATGTAATCATCATTTTGGTTGACCAAAATGTATTCTTTAGTTAGATACTAAGCTTAAGCAAGAATGATCAGTGATAGTGACTTAAGGATAATGAGTGCATTAAATTTGATACTTCTTCACGTCATTGACCTCAAAGGTAAACTAGCTTCAATGTTTTTCTCTCTCCTTTAGCTATTTTACTGTGATTCACTTCCACTAATCAATTTTATGAGTTTGATCTTGATGTTTTGGTTGATAAAGATGATAGCTACTCTTGTTATTAGGTGTACTAATTTTTGCTTTTATAATACTATATAGGTCCTTGTTAAAATCCGTATACTCTACTTATCTACTCAATTATTCTACTTGACTAACACTTGGCCAAATTTGTCATTCCTGATTGGTTTATTTTAAGTTGCATGTGATTCTTTAATTAAACATGAACTTTATCACGAAATAAGTCTCACGAATCTGAGGCCAAATGACAATGTTTTTCAGCATAAGGTCTTCAGTTATCTCGCCGCCAAAACGAATCATGGCCTTCTCCATTACAATGTTCTCATACGCATGAATTCTCCAAATAGCTAGTTTTTGTAGCAAATTATATTTGTTCTTCTTCGCTTTGGGTTTAAAAGAGGAGGATCTAATGATTTAGATATAAATAAAAATACAGACATTTATGGATTCAATGCAAAAATTGTTATGGGTTATATTTATAAAAAATTAGGTTGGTCGACCGTAGCTTCATGATCGATAGTGAAGCGTGACGATCGAGAGAGCACCTATACCTTTGAGCTGATCAGGAAGTGCACCCTTGCGCACCCCTTTATATTAAGAGAGTCACCACACTCAAACTCGTTATGGATGAGAAGCTATAAGAGTCACCACTATTAGTCACAAGCGAGCATTACTTCGATTCCTCTCATAATTGACTTATGATTTTAACGTGTATTCTTTTATATCTTGTAGAATAGGAATGATAGAATGATTCATTAAGAGGAAAGGGGAGTACATTATATAGGAGAGGCTAACCCCTCTCCCTATTAGTCTACCCGATGTGGGACTAAACTCAACTTAACACATAACTCAACACCCTCTCTCAAGCTAGAGCATAGATGTCAATCATGTCCAGCTTGTTACAGAGAAATTGAACCCGATGACCTGGAAGAGATTATGTAAATATATCAGCTATATGATCGTCGGTCCTCACATGGTAAAACTTTATCATCTCTTTCTGATACTCATCACGGACAAAGTGAATGTCGATTTCAATGTGCTTTATCCTTTCATGAAATATGAATAGCAGACTGATTATCACACCACATATCTGCTGCTTTATATCTTGCTTCTTCTCCCAGTTCCTGTAGAAGATGCTGCAGATATAGCACATCTGTTGTGCCATGAGCAATTGCCCGATATTTCGCTTCCGAGCTTGATCGTGCGATCACACTCTGCTTCTTGCTCTTCCATGATACCAAGTTCCCGCCAATGAAGACCGAGTAGCCAGATGTAGACCGTCTATCCGTAAGACTGGCACCCCAGTCAGCATCAGTAAAGCATTCAACATAAGTATGCCCCTTATTCTCCATCCGAATTCTTTTTTCGGATTCTAAACTAGATAGCACAGAATTCTGAGAACTGCCTCCCAATGTGGAACTCGAGGTGAAGACATGAATCTACTTGCAACACTAACGGCAAAAGAAATGTCTGGACGAGTCATAACGGCTAAGTAGTTGAGTTTCCCAACTACTCGACGATATTGATCCGGATCGGTCATCAGTGTCCCCTCATCGGGAAGTAACTTTATCCCTGGGTCCATGGGCGAGGTTGCTCCCTTAGCTTGCATCATTCCTGCATCATTTAGGATGTCAAGCACATATTTTCTCTGAGACATTACAATGTTCTGCTTACCCCGTGTGACTTCTGCGTCCAAAAAATAGCTCAACGATTCCAAAACTTTGGTTTGAAATTGTTCTCCTAGAAACTTCTTTAGTTCTGCAATGCCCTGACTGTTGTCTCCTGTGATCACAATATCGTCCACAAAGACACCGAGTAGTATCCTCCCAGCTAATGTCTGACGGTAAAATACTGAATGATCCTTCTTTGATTGGCATATGTCAAACTGAGTAACCACATTTGTGAAACGACCAAACCATGCACGAGGGAATTGTTTGAGACCGTAAAGGACCTTCCGCAGATGACACACTTTACCCTCCATTACAACAAACTCAGGAGGTTGCTCCACATATACTTCTTCGTCAAGATCTCCATAAAGAAATGCATTCTTGATATCCAGTTGTAGCAATGCCAGTCATAGCAAACAGCTAAGGCCAAGAGGACGCGCACAGAGATCATTCGAGCAACTGGAAAGAATGTCTCAAAATAATCCTCGCCATAGGTCTGAGAATAACCATTTACCACAAGACGAGCCTTCAGGAGATAAAGAGTGCCATCCAGTTTTACCTTAATATTGAACACTCATTTGCAACCCACTGCCTTTTTACCATGAGGTAAATCAACCAAGTTCCATATATTGTTCTTCCGAAGTACTTTCATTTCCTCTTCCACAACAGCACACGTTAGTCGGGATATTTAAGACCCTCCTCTGCAGAATTGGGAATCTGAATCCCATCAATAGTCGCCACCAATGATTGTGTGTGGCTCGCAAGCCCTTTGTAATTGTGAACGTACAACGGATGATCACGACATGTACGACGAGGTCGAGCTGGCGGATCAGGCGAAAGCAAATCAGTGGAGCTAGAGGAATATGAACGCGTTGTGTCCACAGACACTATCGACAAAACTCGTTCCGATGATGCTGGTACCGACAGAGCCGGTGTGTGCGGACCATCAGACCGGAAGACTGACTCGGTAGGGGAGGGCACCCTTACGGGGGTTGTTGTGTTTAAACAGGAAACAACAAGAAATCCTCTTTTGGGTAAACTTGTGGAGCCAGATCAGTAGTTTGTGGAAGTGGAGGAAACTCAGTTTCAACAAAGGTAACATCCCGAAAAAAAAATACCGCTTCAAGATTGAAAAAAAATACTGATACCCTTTCTGATCCTTAGGATACCCAAGAAAATACATTATATAGCCTTTGGATCTAGTTTAGAAAGAGTTGGTCGGGTATCCCTAACATAACACAACTAACATAATACAAGCAACCAAAGATTCGGAGAAATAAAGAAAACGACTCATTTGGAATATAATCGAGAGAAGGGAGTCGCCATTAAGAACAGACGACGACATGCGATTAATTACATAGCAAGCCAAGAGAACGGCATATGACCAAAATCTTTTTGGAGTACGTGCTTGGGACATAAGAGCACGCGTTGTTTCTAAGAGGACGATTCTTGCGTTCAGCCACACCATTCTGTTGTGGTGTGTAAGGACATGAAGTTGGGTGGATGATATCATTCCGAGACAGATGTGAAACAAACTCAAGAGACATATACTCACGACCATTGTCACTGCGAACGCATTTAATCAGAACATCAAATTGTGTTTTGATTTCTGCATAAAAATTGCACCAAATGTTAAATAATTCGGAGCGATTTTTTATGAGATACACAAAAGTGACACGGAAGTAGTCATCAACAAAGGTAATAAAGTACTTGAATCTCATCAAAGATTCAACCGGACAAGGTCCCCATATATCGGAATGCACCAACTCGAAAGGAGCGGAAGCAACTTTATTTTAACTGACCGAATAGGAAACTCGGTGATGCTTAGCCAAACTACAGGACTCACAATGAAAAGAACACGAAACATCTAAAGATGGGTACTAAACTCAACTTAACACATAACTCAACATATCTCATCACATTTGTATATGTAAATCATAAATGAAATTCACACTTTTACGGCCAATCGATCAAGTTTCCTGTGATAATATCACTAGTTGTAAATCTTGATTAAGACCACTCTTACCTACACTTGCAATCATATATCTATTATTGTCGGATACAATATAAATATGGTAGTATGCATATCGCCTTATATCTACTTTACAATTCTTCCATACCTATACTCACGAGATCTTTATTAGTGTCAGATATATATATTCTTTTCATCCATACTTGTATTTCATGATATCTTAATTAGTGTCGGATATGATAAAATACTTGTTTGCTATTGTACATATTGCTTTATATGTCTAACTTGATTTTGTAGCAAAGTAATTCAGATAGATTAATGCAAGAACAGCCATGGTCGTATACAAATAAAATGATGAAATGATTAGAAGACTTTTACCCGTCAAAGACGAACAGTCATAGAGATATACGAGAGTCCTGATCAAAAGCTATAGCAATATCCAAGACAGACAACCATGAAGAGTTGAGCAAATACATACAAAGAAACCAAGATTATTAAAGAAAATGGTCAAGATATTCTAGTCATATCATATCTTTTCCCTAGTAAGATGTAATATGAGTTATCCTATGTAAAGGACATAACTCAAGTATGTAAAGATATATTGAAATATCAATATTAGCCTTAAGGTAACCTAGAGTTAAAAGCCTAAAACCCTAACCTAACCATTCATCCTTCCCAATCAAAACCCTTGACTACTTTGGCCAAAATCCTATTGAGTAGTACATTGGCAGTACACTATTAAATCATTCCATCCTTTCCCTGTAGATCCCAAATTGTTACTGGCCAAATATCCCTTGGGTGACACAATATAGTGCCTCGAGTACATGTACTTCAAGTATCTTTTGTGAGCAAAAATTTAGCATAACAGTACAAATTTGTCCATTCTCTTATACAGAAGTACACTGTTAGTGTACTGTGTTATTCCTCAAATTTATTCCAGCAAGTTTCGGTAACTAAAATCTTGTTACCAAAGTACATTGGTAGTATATTGTTGATAGTATACTGGCAGTATATTGCTTCTGTAAAATTTTATCAATTTCCTGTAACGACTACTTCAACGGCTATACTTCTGGTCATTATTGTATAGCAGTATACCAACACTATATTGTTGTTACAGTATATGCCACTCAAGGTACTATATAAGGAATTGAGAATTGAATGTCCTCATTAATTCCTACTTCTTCAAGCCTCAACTTGCAATTTTTCTACTCCTAACCTCTCCACGTTCAAGAGCTTTTATTTGCCAATACTTGACTCGTGATAGAGTGTTTCTTGAGTTGTAATTGAGATCTTGTTGTTATAAGAAGATACCCATCTTTCTTAAAAAAGGTTAAAAGTCCACAAGCCTTCGGATCAAAGATTGTGTTGAAGTCGACGATCTCTTCGGATCAAAGCTCGTGTGTATAAAGTTGATGAGTCCTTCTGATCAAAGCTCACAAGTATAACTATTTTCATAATAGTGGATTAAAGCCGGAGAGAGTTCCGGGACTTAAGTGCCTCACGGAGGATACCATGATACATCGGGTGCAGTGTAGTCAAAGGCTCGTCCCAGGCGCACCTAAGGTGAACCTTGCTCCTAGGCACAGGGAGTGTGCCTCAAAAGTGTCCAGGCAAGACGCAGTTCACAAGACGAGCCAAAGGCGCGCCTTGCCTGGAGGCGCCTGAAGTGGGTAAGGTGCGCCTAGGCGCACCCTTGTTAATTTTTTTCCCTTTTGCATGTCCAGAAAGCAGAAATAGCAGGTCAGAAAAAAATTGAAAAAAACAAGCAGCCCAGGAACAGCAGCACAAATTAAGAAAGAAAGGAAGAACAAAGAAGAAAAATAATTCGAAAAAGAAAGTTTCAAAGCAGAAAAAAAAAATTCTACTAACCTGGCAGAGGCGGAGGCGGTGTAGTTCCCCGCTCCGCGTTGGCACTATGTACAAGAGATATTGCTTTGCTGGCTCGAGCTGGAACCTTCTCGAAGAGTTCCCCGATCGAAACACGAGACAATTTATCTGGGTGAGTGGGCAGAACTTCATTCTCTGATTCTTCCACGCCTTAATAATGAATCCGAGTTTTTGAAATGCTTGTTTGCTAAGTAGATAATGTTCACATGAGAATGATAGAACGAGAACTTGTATGCTTAACTAGAGAACTTGTAATGCTTGTCTTCGAAAAGAACCTTGCCATGCTAAGTAAAAGAATAGAATATTGCATGCTAAGTATACACGAACACTGCTATCGAACGAACTATTGCCTGCTAATAAGAAAGAGTAAAAGATTGTTGGAACTTGTGAATCCATTGTATGCTAAGTAAGAGGAGAATTGTATGCTTTAGCTAAAAAGAGAGAAGAACTACTACCATGCTTGCTTAAATAGAGATTTCTTGCATGTCCCCTATCGTACTGAAAGAGATAGAAATTGCATGATAGATTTATAGAACTGTTCTTGCTTGTTACTTGTTAAAAGAACTAGATTGCTTGAAACATAGAATTGTAATTGAATTCGTCTAGAGTATTGATAGCAACGAACCTCGTACATCGATGGTTACGTGTCCCGTACATCGATGGTTACGAACGTCGTACATCAATACGATCTGATCGATAGAAGAGATAGTATAAAAGAATTGCTTGTTCTTTGTCTTCTTGCATCATGTAGTTTTTATCTTATAGAAGTGCATTCATGCATCGGTCTGACAACTTGTGCACAAGGTTTATCTCTCGAGCGATTCCTGAGGTAGTGGGGATCATTCGGCCTGGAAGAGATCTGGAACACCCTGAAGCATGACGTCCTTATTTTACGGGAGGGTGTGGTTTTTAGTGTAGTGCTGAACCATGAGTCACGGCTGCTATTTTGAGCGTATTTTAGTGCAGAGCAACCATGTGTCTCAGCAGCTATTAGCCAAATTTGTCATTAGTGAGATGGGCTTGTACGTCCCAACTGCTAATCCCGGGATCCAACACTCGAGAGCCATCATATAGTTAGGGCGCATGCTAGGTTAGCATTCTTGCATACATAACTGTTTGATGCAGGGACGAACAGAAAATAGAACCCTTATGATTATGCAAATTGTTGCTAACTTGTATGTCTGTTGCAGGGATAACCGTTCGACGAAGGGTAAGAATTACTTAATAAGTTATGTACTGATTTCTGATTATGCTTGAATCTCTTATTGCTCCTAGACTTGCATGTTTAACTTGAATATTATGTTGCCCTCTTGCATAAGATGAGTAGTCCACTAGATCACTGCTATTGTTCCCAAAGAGTTAATAAAATTGGCTCACGATACATGCTGCACACTGCACGATAGAACACTGCCCCTACTGTATGCTTGAATGTATTGAATATGCAAACTGTTTTCAAAGATATGTTTTCGAAAGAAGTAAATTGACTCTAATCTGGTACTGCATGAAAAGAACCTAGGTAAAGTAGCGAGATCACTAGTAATGTAATGTTTTATCACATGCTTACTTAGTGTTGGTTTTAGAGAATGTTCCTTCTATTCATTGCTTTTATACTCACCAATATTTTCCCCAAAGTGCTGAACCCACACCAGTTTGCTTGTTCGCAGGTACTGGATTGTCCGAAGAAGCGATAGCATATCATCATCCTCAGGAGCCGATGCATTGAGCCATATCGAGATATTTTGAGATGCTTTTGTATAAAGGGATGTAATATATGGAACGATGTCATTGTAATCGAGAGAGATAGCTTGATCGAATTGTAATCTCGGCCAAGCACCGCTTGTAACACTTCTTAAATATCAATAAAGAGCTTATTTTCTTATGCCATTGTGTTATTTACTTTTCTGCTATGTTGTGTCGCTGCTTCTTACTCTGAATAGCCTATTTGTCCATGTTCAAAGCCTTGGCCTTGTGCAAGCGCTACTTAGGCTTGCACGGCATCACGTCCATGCGAGAACGATCGGTTCCGCCAGACGCTAAGCGAGGACGATCGACCACTTGCGAAAATCGGAACGTAACAGGCGGCAGCTCACATCCGGCGGGGCAGCAGCTTTCTCAGGTAGCCGATCTCCTCTCTCTCTCTCTCTCTCTCTCTCTCTGTCGAGAGACTGTCACTGTAGATCGACAGCTCTCTGTCGATCTCTCTTTTCTCTCTCGACTCAGCAGTCAGCAGAATGGAACATTTTTTTTTACTGTTTGTATAAAAAAAAATTATTTTGTACTCTTATTTTCGTTTTTACTGTTCCTTACTGTAATTTTGCATACATTTTGTATACTGCTAGTAGAAAGGAAAAAAAAATTTATAGTTTATTTGGTGTAATTTTTAATTTTGTTATTTTGTATACTTTTTTTTCATCACATTGTTTTGTATAGTTTTTTGTTAATTGTTCCTACAAACGAAATTCTTACTATTTTTTATTTTCACAAGATGGCAAAAAATCAAGGAATGGGATCTTCAAGCTCCTTCTAACTCCAACCGAAAAGATCCAGGTTGGAAGTACAACATTTTGACAGATCCTAACGATTCCAATTCAGTAACTTGTTTATTTTGTAACAAGATTACAAAAAGTGGTATATATCGAGCAAAGCAACATCAAATTGAAAAGTATAAGAATGCCAAAACATGTGATAAATGTTCTCCGAATGTCAAGGAAGAGTTGGAGAACCACAAACCAAAAGAAAACACAAAGGTCTTAAACTTTTGAGCCAATTTATCACTTGAGTGATTATGATGTTAATGAAGAGGTTGAAGTCCAAGAGTTGCAAATAGGTGGTAGAGACAAAAGAGGACACGACGGAGGTGAAACAGGTAGTAGCAAGAAGATGAAGACAAAAGCATCTAATTTGAAGGGTCAAATGGATCTTTATACAAGTAGAACCCAAAGTACAAGAAAGGAAGAAAAGCAAGACAAATTAGCATGAATGAAGCTTGTGACAAAGGGCTAAAAGGTAGAACAATTCAACACATAGCTAGTTTCTTTTATCAAGCGGAAATAGCTTTCAATGCAGCGCGTCTAGAAAGCTTCAAGACTATGATTAATGCAATTGAGAATTATGATCCAAATTTGAAACCTCTAAATTACCATGAGTTGAGAGTGCCACTCCTTAAAAAGTTGGATTACACAAAAGATTTGATGAAGGGTCATAAGGAAGATTGAAAAAAATATGGCTATTCTATTATATCCGACGCATGGACGGATAGAAAGCAAAAAATGTTGATCAATATTTTGGTCAATGGTACGAAAGAAACTATGTGGAGTCCATTGATGGTTCATCTTTTGTAAAGACCGGAGAAAAGATGTTTGAACTTCTTGACAAGTATGTAGAACGCATTAGTGAAAAGAATGTCGTTCAAGTGATTTCAAATAATGGAAGCAATTATGTCTTGGCCGGTTAGTTAGTTTACTTATGACTTTATGAGTTGTGCATATTTATTTTTACTAACTTGTTTGATTTTGATATTAATAGGCAAACTTTTAGAAGCAAAGAGGAAGTATTTATTTTGGACACCTTGTGCGGCACATTACATAGATCTTATGTTGGAGGATATTAGAAATATTGATAAGATCAAGAGGACCATTGGTAGAGCAATCAATCTTGTTGGGTTTATCTACAATCACACATTTGTGTTGAACATGATGAGGGAGTTAACCAACAAGAAGGAGTTAGTGAGATGTGGAGTCACACGCTTTGCGACATCGTTCCTTACATTGCAAAGTGTTTATAAGCAAAAGAGTTGTTTGAGAAACATGTTCACGTCGGAGAAGTGGCTGGAAAGTAGATGGGCAAAGCAAAAGGTAAGAAGGCATCGGAAGTCGTTTTTATGCCTACTTTTTGGACTATAGTCTCTTTTACTTTGAAGATAATGGCTCCTCTTGTCAATGTGCTTCGTCTTGTTGATAATGAAAAGAAACCTGCAATAGGATACATATATGAAGCAATGGATAGGGCTAAGGAGACTATTGAAAAATCTTTTGATGGTAATGAAGAGAAATATAAGGCAATATTTGAAATCATTGATAAGAGATGGGAATCACAGCTTCATCATCCATTGCATGTTGCGGGTCATTTTTTGAACCCTCATTTTTTCTATAATAATCATAATATTGAGGGTGATAAAGAAGTTGTCACTGGATTGTATGCATGCATAGAAAGACTAGTTCCATCTCAAAAGATGCATGATCAAATTATGGATGAGTTATCGTTGTACAAGAAAGCTATTGGTCTCTTTGGTTCCAACATGGCCAAAAGATCAAGGAGCACCAAATCGTCCGATAACGACATTTTATTTTACTTATTACTTACTAGTACTAGTACTACTAGTTGCAAATTTTATTTCTAATAATACAATTACCTTACAGCTATATGGTGGGATTTGTACGGTGGTGAAGCTCCTAAACTGCGAGAGTTCGCAATCAAAGTTCTTAGTCTAACATGTAGTGCATCCAGTTGTGAAAGAAATTGGAGTATGTTTGAGCAAGTAAGTATTTTTATACCATTTCAATACACACTTCTTTTTATAAATGTATTCATTAATTTTCTTTCTCCTGAAAAAGATTCATTCAAAGAGGCGAAACAAATTGGAGTATCAGAAACTACAAGACTTGGTTTACATCAAGTATAATCAAAAACTCAAAGCTCGTCATGATATGAGGGATGAGATTGATCATGTATGCTTATAAGATATTGATAATAGCAATGAGTGGTTGATTGGGAAGATGGGGGATCCAAATGATGATGATGAGCTAGTTTTTTATCATGAGCAACTCTCATGGAGAGATGTGGGTCTAGCAATGGTAGTTGAAGAGCCTCTAGCAAACACAGGGCAAGCAACATCAAGATCAAGACTTGTTGCTACAACTTCAAGATCTATATGAGCTACAACATCAACTCTGCAAGTTGAAAAGGATGAGCTTGATTATGACGAAGATACGGAGGAGGAGATTGAGGGTCTCAACTCGGATGATATTGACGGTGACGATGATTCGATGGACGAGTTTGATGAAGATGAATGATTGCTCTATTGATCCTGCTTTCATTTCACTTGTTGTGTTCTTTTCATTTTGCAATTTTTTGTTAGAGAACACAATTTTTTGTTATTTTTGTTATTGACTGCTACTGCAACATGTTCACTTGGTTATGTATTTGCACTTGTATGTTCTAAGTCTTGTGCCATGCCTGATCAGTCTTTGTTGAAAGTCTTGTGCCATGTACTTCCACATTTTATTGCAGTATATATTTTACTTATCAGTCTTTATTTAGTGCATTAGAATTCATGGTTTTAAAGTTTAAACTTATGTCTGGCATCACTCTTTATTTATGCATCAGCCTTTATTTTAAGTTTGAACTTTATTTTAAGTTTAAACATCAAATCTGCAAGTTTTATTTACTTGACATCAAAAAACCTCTCGGTTTTTTTAGTGTTTAAAGTTTAAACTTATGTCAGTAGCTTTAATGTATCTCTGACATGTTGTATTAGCTTATGATGAACCTTCATGCAGGTAGAGAGGTTGTTGCCCACTGAGCAGAAGGATACGAATGCATGCATAAGGTGCACTTCACATTGCAATTTTATAAAATACTTAAATTTGTTTGTATATTTGGTTTTGTTTGTAAGAATCGAATAAGTTGATATGACCCTCTAATAAAGTTCTTTTTTCATTCTCAGAATTATTGCCTACCTTTCTATTGTGCTCGAGGTCGCAGAAGCAATATGTTTTGGTCACCCATCATAGCATTTATGTCAGATATGATTAACCATTTCTCATATTTGGTATTCACTTTCTGAATAAGGTTGATGCTTTTGATGATCCAGAATTACTTGAACTTGTAGAGATGGAACTGATTGGTATGTTGTTGTTAATATGTTTACCTAATTTTTTTAGTACAATTTTTTTGCACACTGTTTTTTTTCATCCTCTTGAATACTGTTTTGTTCTTGCGAACATTAAGTAGAAAATGTTAGTATGAAAATGATAGTTCATATATATATATATATATATATATATATATATAGTTTAAATCAAGTCCTGATAATTTGAATTCTCCTTGCTAAGTACTTGAAGAATATCTTAAAACTTCAATTCAAAGGATATATATATATATATGTGCCTCGCATCGCTCGGACACGCACCTTAAGTGCGCCTTGCGCCTCGAACGATATGGACCATTTTGCGTCTCGAGTGCGCCTTGCGCCTTTGACTACCTTGATCGGGTGTGTACATTCTTGCATTACTTTATAGCACTTAATTTTAGTTACTAATTAGCATCCGTTTAATTGTGCCTAAATTTGTTAAAAAAAACCTCCAGGTTGCTTTCAATATCATAGTTCAATTCTATTTTCTATTTCTACTTTCAAGTCTTCTTATACTTTCTAGGATCTTATACTTTCTAGGAAACCTCAAACATCACTTCACAGAGACTGAGAATTATCATAAGCAATCTCCCATTTAAATTCGCTAGTCAAGATATCATTAAGAAAATTCTATGAACCACAGCAAGGGCGTTTTTGGTTGCTGAAAGTGAGCTGTGAACTTGGCTAGTTTTTCATATGCGGAGGGGCTTAGTTCAGGGCAGACCACTTTTGCCGATTGGCCGAAAGCGAAAGTGGCAACATAAGCTTGTCAAAAAATTTGAGTGTAGTTCCTGTCGGCCATCAAAAGGCTGCATTTTTTGTTGTTTGACATCCGCATTTCAAACGAGTATGTGAGCCGAAGTGCCAAAAGAAATTAATATATTTTTATTCATTTCTAATAGGTGCAGCTTACTGTTTTTCTTTTATAAATGTCATAAGTTTATATTTCTGAAAATAGAGCTTCCCTTGCTGCTACTTTGATATATTTGTACTTTAATTTCTAATAAGTACACTAATTTGTAATAAATTTTAATTATCAATTTAACTTAATATTAAATTTGGGGATTAGTTTAATATGGACCGTGTCGTTAAACACATTAGATAGAAACTACATACCCTCCAAAAATTTGGACCATGTCGTTAACGCAAATATTGGGAACATATCGACCGCACCAAGGAAACTCCCAAATATAATGTACTTTTTCACAATAACAATATTATTTAGTATATTATCCTTAGATAATAAAATATTTTTTAATTTACATAAATTAAAAATAAGATAATTTTTTGTTTAATTAAGATTATCAATATTTGGTAATACACATAAATTAAAAAAAAAGTAAAATAATTAGTTAATAAATTATTTTGGTTTAATTATTGTTATAATGCACTTTACACTTTATCACCACTTTCGTAGCCATCCAATCACGTAAGTGTTAATTTTGTCACTTTCAAGTTATAAAATATTACCTATCCGAACATTGAAAGTTATTTTTCAACAGACAAGATATAGCATGAAACTCAAAAACATATGCATTTCACTTTCACCAAACATTACAAAAAGTCACTTTTACACTTCCTCGTACTTTCAAGCAACCCGACAGCCCCCAAAACTTGAGCACAATGATTGCAACAACCAAAATATCAAGAAGACGGAATAGAAATGAATACATTTTGTATTTTATATACGACCTCGGGTCCTCTTAACATTCCAAAGTATTTGTCATGAAAATCTTAATGTGTATTTAACATACCAAGCACAAAATCAATAACACAGATGAGTAGAAGAACTTAGAAACATAGGTTGCACTATTGGCCAATACCGATATGGTTTGGCATGTCTTGATCTAATATCGACCACTATCGTTACCGACGCAGGGGATCTCTACCTAAGTTAATTCGATAGTGAAAATTTAACGAAAAAGATCAATCAACAATTTTGTAAAACTATACTAAGGTTGTCGATCGATATCGACGTTGGAGGTATCTTCCTAAAGCTAATTTGGTACTGAAAATTGAATGGAAAAGATCAATCAACAAGGTTGTAAAAGCATGTAAATGAAGAAAACTTAGTTACAACAGGTAAACCAATCAGCAAGGGTGATTATTTCGTTCAATTTCAAAACTGCTAAAAAACAAAACATAAAATATTTAAAATTGTTGAATATTAGGGTTCGTTTGGATGTTTTCTGAATTTTTTTTATGAAAACATTTTTCTTGGAGTAAGTTATAAAGTTGTTTTTCTGAGTATTTTTAATTTTCAGTTTGCGTTTGGTTACTTTCAGCGGAAAAATGGTTTTAAAACACAAATGTTGAAAATTGTGTTTGGTTAATTTTTTTTTAAATAATTTTTTTAGCTGTCCACAGCTATTCGTGTCCAACTGGACCTCTCCCAAACGTGTCCAACCGTGTCCCTCTCAAACTCAATTCGTATCCGACACAGAAAACCCTAGAGAAAATCCTAACCCTAGATAAAAACCTAATCCTAGCTTCAAAACCCTAGAAAAACTGGATTTGGGTCGTGTCCTCGAGCGTCGTCGAGGCCTCGAGTCCGTGGTCTTGTCGTGGTCGTGTCGTCGAGGTTGGTATCGAGGTCATTGTCATGGTCGTGTCGAGGTCGGTCGTCAAGGTCGTGGTCGAGTCGAGTACATCCGGTCTAGTCGAGGTTGAGTCGTGTCGAGGTCGTGGTCGAGTCCGGCTATCACAGAGAGGGAGACGTCGTGGTCGAGTCGTTGTGTTCTCGAGTCCACCTGGGTGCCGTCGTCGATCTGGGTTATCGTCACTGACAACCACGAGGAGCATGGAATCGCCAACCTTAGCTTTTCATCTAGACCAGAGGAGAGAATGAGGAGAGAGAAAGAGAGAGTTTGGGGGGTAGGTGGGGGTAGGGCCCGCCAAACAGTGTCCACACTGGAAAAGTTGCTTTTCCAAAACAAGTTTTTCAGAAAAAATTTCTGAAAGCAATTTGTTAGATGCTACTGCCAAACACATTGTTTGTACGAGTTGACGTTAAAACTTAGAAAACGACTTTTAAAACTGTAACCAAATGGAGCCTTAGTCTTTAGCTTTAGCCCCACATTGAGTAGAACTAATAAAGAGAGGTTGACTCTCTCTTATATATATGTACTCACTTATCAATGAATGAATCTTCTGAAAAGTTGAGCCATACATGGTATCAGAGCCAAAATCCTAGCTCTCAAACCCTAGCCGCTTTTCTTCTCTCCCCTCCATGCCTCCACTGCACCCCGCGACCACAGCACCCCCCCCCCGACGGTAGTTCCCCCTCCATCTCACTTCCAAACTCCAACCCTAATCCTACCCTAACCGCCATGTACACTCCCCCTCTCCACTTTCAAACCCTAACCTAGCAGCCGCAGGTCCAAAAAACAAAACATATCTGGAAAAAAAACAGATCTGAGGAAAAAAAATTGTTGGAGTTGAGATATTCAGAGGACAAACTGTGATCGTTTGTGTGAACCTTGACAACAACATCATGAGTTAATAGAGAGCAAACTTGATTGTTTGTGTGAATCTATGTTCCTTGTCCGGTATCAACATCATGATCTAACAGAGAGCTAACTAATTTTGTGTGAATCTCTGTCCTGGCTTGTGTGATCCACCCAAGGTAGTCAAAGGCGCAAGGCGCACTCGAGGTGCAAAGGGTCCAAATCGCCCGAGGCGCAAGGCGCACTTAAGGCGCGCGCCCGAGCGACACGAGGCGCAAAAATTTATATATATATATATATATATATATATATATATATATATATATATATATATATTCACATCGGATTTCTACATTGATAAACATGTGTGCTTCAAATTCCCCCATGTCTAGGTTGCAATCACTTTGAATTGAGTGAGAGAAAACAGTAAAAAAAAGTACATAAGTTCAAAAAACAGTCTAAAAATAGTACAACAGTTAAAAAAACTGTCTAAACATGTTATTTTTTTCACAAGATTTTTAAGGCGTTCCAAGGCGCTCGAAAAATGCGCACCTAGGCGCGCCTTAGGTGCGCCTTAAGAATTGCGCCTCGACTGGAGTGCCCTGAGGCGCTGCCCCTGCGCCTAGGAGCAAGGCGCGCCTTTGACTACACTGGATCCACCTTCGATCTCTGACAATAATGTGCGTGCCGGTATTGGCGACGTTGATGTGAACATCGTACATTGGCAAGGTTGATATGCATATCGGGCCGCGACGATCAAAAATAGTCGAATCAAGAACCTGAAGGATGTCGAACACTGAGGTGAATGGCAGTCGAATCAAGAACCTGAAGGATGTCGAGCACTGAGGTGAATAGCGAAAGTAGTTGGGACTAATACGAGCGATACATCTGCTGATCAATCTACTTTATGTGATGTTCGTGGTAGATTCCGTAAGGGTCGTAGTGGTAGACGTGGTGGCCGAAATGCTGGCCGTAACGACGGACGAGGCAATGGCGGTCGTGATGAAGGACGACCGCGCACATGCTTCAATTGTAGTCAAACATAACATTTTCAGTGGCAGTGTCCCAAAGCTCTTGTCGCCAATAACATCGGATGCTCATGATTATGAAGAGCAAACGTGCAGATGACTGCAGAGATCTATGCAGAATTTGCTGAATTCCAAGCTCAGGGACGTAATGGAACCTCTATATATGGATCCGCAGCCGAATACTCAGCGGCGTGTGTGGTAAGACCAAAATAATGGATGATAGATTCGGATGCGTCTGATCACAAGGCAGACGATAAAGGTATGTTGCGTGATTATGTATATGTGGATCGTGTGACATATTACTGTTGTGAATGGCAGCTCTCTGAAAGTTCATAGAAGAGGAAGTACCAGTCTTTCTCTCAACCTGTCACTCACTTCAGTTTTAAATACACCTAGAAACGCATTCAGTTTATTATCCATTAGTCGGATAACTCATGATTTATATTGCTCGGTAACATTCTTTCATGATGGTTGTATTTTTCGATACCAGAAGACGGAAAAGACTATACCTAGTTGACTTGAATTCGTCTATTGCTTGTGCCAACGTGTCCCGCGACCCGTTTGAGTTGCACTGTCAGCTTTGGTCATCCGTCTATCCAAGTTCTCCAGAAATTGTGTCCATTATTAGTTCGAGTTTCTCTTAATTGTGAGTCATGTAGTCTAGCTAAACATCAGCATACATCTTATCCAATGAGTTTGGATAAAGATGTTTCAGCACCATTTGAATTAGTCCACTATGATATATGGGGTCCATGTCCTGTTGAATAGGTGATGGGGTTCAAATATTGTGTCCTTTGTTGATGATTACTCACAAGCCACTTATGTCTACCTAATGAAGAAATGTTCCGAATTATTTAATATATGGTGTAATTTCTTTACAGAAATAAAATCCAATTTTGAGATTTCCGTAGAGTATCTTCGGAACAACAATGGTCATGAGTATGTCTCGGGAGTTCTCTTCTTATCTTGCTAGACATGAAATTATCCACCAACTTCATGTCATTATACACAACAACAAAATTGTGTGGCAGCACGTAAGAATCGTCATCTCTTGGAAACAACTCGAGCACTTATGTTTCACGTCAGTACACCCAAAAAATTTTGGTCGGATGTTGTGCTTACGGCTTGTTATCTGATTAATCGTATGTCGTATCGTGTCTTCAATGGAGCCACTCATTTTTTCTAGTTTACATCACAATCGTATGTCATTTCCTCTACCTCTCAAGATTTTTGGGCACTTGTATTACGTTCATAATACTCGTTCTACACTTTCTAAATTGGATCAAAAGGCACTCAAGTGTATTTTTCTTGGATATCCTAAGGATCAGAAAGTGTATCGTTATTTTTTTCGACTTTGAAGAGGTATATTGTGTCTCGGGATGTTACCTTTGTCGAGGATGAGTTTCCCTCATCTTCTCCAGTTAAATAATCGATCCCTGAAACTTACCAGATGAAAAAAAAAATTGTATCTGGTTCAACCACAGCAGTTGTCCGTAAGGATTCCCTCTCAAATCGAGCCAGTCTCACCGTCCCAAGGTCCGCGAACACCAGCTCCGGAATCACCAATGGTGGCCACAACCGTCGAGCCAGTATCGTCACCAGAGTCCTCCAGCTCCACAAATTTACCACCACCTGATACACCGACTCGTCCACGTCATGCATATCACGACCATCATTTGTATGTTGACAACTACAAAGGGCTTGCTTATCACACTCAGTCTTTGGTGGCTACTATTGATGGGATTCAAATCCCACAATCTGCCGAGAAGGGACTCCAACATCCTGCTTGGCGTATCGCTATAAAAGAAATATGAGCGCTTCGGAAGAATCATACATGGGACTTGGTGGATTTGCCTTCTGGTAAGAAGGCGGTAGGTCGCAAATGGATGTTTACAATCAAGATGAAATCAGATGGCACTCTTGATCGTCTGAAAGCTCGTCTTGTGACAAAATGGTATTCTCAGACTTACAACGTGGATTATTTTGAGACTTTTTCCCGATTGCCAGGATAACCTCGGTACAATTGCTCCTGTCGTTAGTCGTCCAATATGATTGGCCCTTACTTCAGTTGGATGTGAAAAATGTCTTTCTCTATGGGGATCTTAACGAGGAAGTGTATATGATGCAACCTCCTGGGTTCGTTGCAAGAGAAGGTAAAACGTGTCATCTACGAAAGGCACTCTATGGCCTCAAACAATCACCTTATGCTTGGTTTGGTCATTTTTTTCATGTAGTTAATCAGTTTGGTATGTGTCAATCGAAGAAGGATCATTCATTATTTTATCGATGGATATCAGCCGGACAGGTACTTCTTGGGGTCTATGTTGATGACATCGTGATTACAGGAGATGAAGGTAGTGTTGAACTGAAAAAGGATTTTGGACGAACAGTTTCAGACCAAAGATATGGGAGCATTGCAGTACTTCTTGGAGATCGAAGTCACATGGGACGAGCAAGACATTGTATTGTCTCAAAGGAAGTATGTTCTTGAAATACTAACTGAAAGAGGAATGATGCAAACGAATGGAGCAACCTCACCCATGGGTCCAGGGATAAAGTTACTTCCCGATGAAGGAATATTAATGACCAATCCTAATCAGTATCGTCGGCTGATCGAAAAATTCAATTACTTGACGGTTATGACTCGTCCAGATATTTCTTTTGTTATAAGTGAAGTGAACATGTTTATGACTTCTTTTCGTGTTCCGCATTGGCAGGCAATTCTCAGGATCCCGCGCTATCTAGCTCAGAATCCGAAAAAAGAAATTCGTATAGAGAATCAGGGACATACTCGTCTTGAATGTTTTACAAATGCTGACTGAGGTGCGAGTTTTCCATATCGACGGTCTACATGCGGCTATTCAGTATTTATTGACGAAAACTTAGTGTCGTGGAAGAGCAAGAAAAGAGTGTGGTCACACGATCGAGTTCAGAAGCAGAATATCGAGCCATTGATCATGGCACAACAAAGGTGTTATATTCGCAACATCTTCTAAAGGAACTGGAAGAAGCAGAATCGAAAACATCATATATGTTGTGTGATAACCAATCAGACATCCGCATTGCTACCAATCCCGTATTTCATGAACAGACGAAAAATATTGACATCGAAGTTCACTTTGTTCGTGATGAATATCAAAAGGGAGTCATAACATTTCACCACGTGAGAATCGGCGATCAGATAGCAGAAATCTTTACGAAATCTCTTTTAGGCCCTCGTGTTCGGTTTTTTTGTAACAAGTTTGGCATAATTGACATCTATACTCCAGCTTGAGGGAGGATGTTGAATATTAGTCTTTGGCTTTAGTCCCACATCAGGTAGATTCAATAATGAGATGTCGACTCTTTATATTACTCACTTATCAATGAATGAATTTAAGAAGTTGAGCCATAATATTCTACAAAAATTATGTCTGAATGTATAAAATATTTTTTCTAAAAATTTAATAATTTATAAATAATTATTTGATTTCTGATACTAAAAACATATGATACACCAATCCAAAATCGTCGATAGTATCGATACCGACGATGATCCCGATACTCATATGAAGGGTCTGAAGCCAATACTGCGAACCTTGCTTAGAAAATGTAAGATAAAGATACTAAAAGGAAAAAAGGCAACAATATTAGAGCATTATCATCACAAGACTACTTGCATGCACCATATTTAATACAAATACTTGTGATTATCAAATTAGTCATTATAGTTCAATAATTACAAATAAGAGTTGTGATTATCAAATTAGAAATTATAGTTCAATGACTACAAATAAGAGGCATTTTAATGTACGGAGGGTTACCCGTATGGAAATTGAAAAGAGATGTAGCTCAAATTCCTTCAAAAATGGTAAGATTTAAGATCTTTGGCGCAAGAAGAAGGGGTGATCAATATCATCTTGACTTGGTTCAAGGACCGGAAATAAATTCACACTGACCGGCGATTACTAGCGATTTTGGCTTGATACAGGCGAATCGAGGTGCCAAACATTCTCATCGATGTGAACTCTTGGAGAAGATCAGCTCGTTATCCCTAGAATAACTTTTATCAGTTGAGCGACGGCTCTTCCACTCGGCACCATCGGATCACTAAGGCCGACTTTCGTCCATGTTCGACCAGTGGATCTTGTAGTCAAGTTTCCTTGTGCCTTCGCACTCGAGGGCCAATTTTCGTCCGGTCCGAGGAAACTTTTGTACGCCTCCGTTAACCCGTGGGCCTTCCACCTCTACGCAGCATTGCTCCGTCAGGCTTTCACCTATTGTGGAAAATTTTCCACTGCTCTCCCATAGGAGTCTGGATCGTGTCTCAATTCCAGTGTAGTTGATGATCGATCATCCTCTCGGACCACTCTCACACTAGATAGTGATCATAGTTTAAGCTATTACCTCAACAACGAGCTAATCAAGCATGAACCCCTCGAACGGATTCCTCCTTTTGCTCCTCAGCCTACTGGGGTAGAGTGACATTAAGGGTGACTTATCTGTCAACTTTTCAAATATCACCCCCAAAAAACCAAACTCTGCCTTACGTAAGGTGGTCAGAGTAGAATTAACCTCTGGATCTGCTTATATACCTGGTATTAGTTTTTTATTTTCTACTTTATGTAACAAGTGGGACAAACATGCTCTAACTTGAGGGAGTCTTACAATTGTAGGTCTATGCAATTATTTTAGTCAGACGTTGGATAGACTTGTATTGTGTGTGTGTGTGTGTGTGTATATATATATATATATATATATATATATATATATAACCTAAAGGTTTTTGCTCAGTGTATAACTTATCCACATGGTTCTAGCTTCACATACTACACCTCTTGTCTCTTGAAAACAACAAGAAGCAAGATCCGAGATAACGCGAGATAACACTATGATCAAAGATAAGTAGGCTTATGGACATATATAGATATATGCAGCATGATTAAACTCTATATGGAAAGATAATTTAGATGCACCTTCTTGGTTTTTGCTGAGCCAGCCATTTTTGCAGCTTTGTCAATAATGCTTGCGATTTTATTAGATCGGTCCATCCCCGGAGGGTTGTTTTCCACAGGCTTTTGAAATGAACTTGTAGATGCTTTCCCTTGTGTTTTCTTTGTTAATTTTCTTTTATGCCTTGTAAAGTGTGCTAGTTGTAAAGATGTATCTTCTCGCCTATCCTAAAGGAAAGACAAACAGAAGTATGAGATAATCTAATAATTCATTAATCTTCAAGTATAAAAGAAAAGGATCATATTTTACCCAATGATGGGGCATTACTCCAAGAATTGATTCTCTGAATTCTCTGCATTCAAACTGCAATTTCACATATAGATTGGACATTTAATTTGTTAAAGTCGAATTCAAACAGCATGAAGTTTATAACAGACCAGAAATATAGTCGTAGAAAATGGTTTCCAAATGTGGGCAAACTATTATTTTGAAGTCAAAAGGTGCATTTTAGTTTAAAAAAATTGCAAATGGTGGAGAAATTATTCAGTGAGGCCTTGCTCTCCTCCAATAAAAGCATGACACACCACTCTTGTAGTGTCATGCTGCTTGC
Organism: Iris macrosiphon; assembly: GCA_036927795.1. NCBI lineage: Eukaryota > Viridiplantae > Streptophyta > Magnoliopsida > Asparagales > Iridaceae > Iris > Iris macrosiphon. The sequence continues at coordinate 493,613 of JAYESA010000039.1, read as the reverse complement.
TCTCCCCATGTTGTTATTGGAGGAGAGCAAGGCCTCACCACTGCCATGTGGTGAGGCCGGCCCACTGAATAATTTCTCCAAATGGTGAGTATTAATGTCATGGATTCAGTAACCCGGTGGGCTTAGAGATAGTAAACAGCTTTATGATGTGATAGACACACAATATGTGCATTACACCAAACAAGTATATACAAATTTGTGCCATATTTAGTAGAGAAGGCGCCTACTAACACATAATGCATGTGAACCTATATGCCAAATCATATTGTTTTGGTCATTTCATTTTATTATAAACAGGTAGTTGATCAAGTGCTTGTAACATGTGAGAAACGTACCTCTCCAGGATGACGACTATTCAAAGCATGAGCATCAAGCTTATAGTTATGTTGTGGAATCAATTGAGATGCATCTGAGGGTTGCACCTGGATATTCTGAAACAAAAATATGCAAACATCATGTGTATAAGTATTGAAAATATCCTCTGATTTGAAGGTTCCAAAAAATTCTCTCCAAAGGCTTTTGATCATAGGGATAGAAGTGTAAAAATTCATGTAAAGACACAGAAAATATAATTTCTAAGTAGAAACTAGAATATCTGTCTGGAGATTGAGACATGACACATTGTTAACTATTAGCAGTAGCACTAACGAAACTTACATAATACTGTACTAGAGAAAACCGACAGAGAAAAAGAACCACTTCAGTTTACTGTAATAGTTAAAACTTGGAATATTCAATTCGTCATATTTAAATTGAGGTGAATCAAAACTGGAGATTTAGCATAGAATTTGTATGCAATGAAAGAAAACATACTTCATTCTTCCTGCTCCATCGAGTATTACCAGTTCGACCAGCAAAAGCATAGAATGCAAAGTGACGGAGATCAGCAGACGCACTATTTGTGGAGTCCTGCATAACATGTAATAGTGTATTAGTACAATGGCAGCTTGTTAATAAATAGTAGAAGGTTAGCCACTGATTGTACATCCCTCGTATGACTTGTCATAGCATTTAAAGAAAGGGTTGAAAAATACCTTACCTATGTTGTACTGGGCGCTAGGCGAGGCGACAGGCCATCCGCCTCGCCTAGGCGCGCCTAGGCACCTGTCCAGAAATACATATGTTTTTTTTTCCAGAAATAAAGCAGGAACAACAAGTCCACAAGGAGAAAAAAAAACAGCAACAACAGAAAGTCAACAAAACAAAACAGCAACGACAATAACAGCATGTAACAAGAGAAAAAATAAAATAAGAAACAACATCAATCGACAACAGTCTCCAAAAGAAAAGAAAAAACAGCAGCAATATAAAAATGAAGAAGAAGAAGCCAACTCCATTAAAAAAAAATAAAGAAGAATAATATCTAGGTCAAAGCAACCGGAGGTAGAAGTTTCCCTTTTATTTTTTCCTTTGCTTTTTTTTTCTTTTTTTTTTAGCAGCAGCAGCAACCTGCTCTTTGGAGAGCTGCAATAAGTTTTTTTCTCCAGGTAGCAACATTTTTCTTTTCTTTGGAGAATAATCCTAAAGTCCAAAACATTTACATTTAATGATAAAGCCCATAATGGAAGCTCAAACCTGACTTTCCTCCTAGGCGTCCCCCTTGCACTTCCTCTGGTCGACCATAGGCGCCCATCTCCAGACCCGGGAAAAATTTCTCCGGGTCAAGGCGCCCTCCCCTCAACCTAGACGCCTAGGCATCGTCCGTAACAACATAGTACCTGACACACTTAAGCATTGAGGACTAGCTTACATATAATGAGGAAAAGGGAAAATGGACTGGGAAAATAAAAGGAACAAGTATTTCTAATACCCAAAGTTGTTCTGGGCGCTAGGCGAGACGAGGCGAGAGGGTGGCCGCCTCGCCTAGACGCGCCTAGGCGCCCGTCCAGGTCACAGCAACAGCAGCAGCAGCAGTAAGAGCAGAAGCAGCAGCAGTACCAGCAGAAGTACCACCAGCAGCAGCAACAACAACAAAAGCAAGAGAAGTACCAGCAACAGTACCAGCAACAGCACCAGCAACAGCAGAAGAAGCAGGAGCAGTACTAGCAACAGCAGAAGCAGCAGCAGCAACATCAAATTTTTTTTTAGCAGCATCAACATCAGCAACAATAGCCTAGGCGCCCACATTTCCTTCCCCTGGTCAACCCTAGGCGCCCGCCTAGACGCGCCTAGGGGCCCATCTCCAAACACGAAAAATATTTCCCCTGGTCGAGGCGCTCTCCCCTCAACAGGCCGCATATGCGCGCCTAGGCGTCGCTTGTAACAACATAGCTAATACCAAAGTAGAAAGAAAGACAAGGAAAGAAACTATGCTACAATCTATTGAGTGCTGAAGAAATAAAATCAAGTGTCTCAATTCATCAAAGAATAAGGTATCATGGACTGAAACAAGGTCCCACATAGGTTAAAGTTGACATAAAACACAACCGTAACTTCATTTAGGTACAAGTTCGATGCCCCAGCAATACAAAAAGGATGTGTAAAACACAATCTTAAAGAGTCCATGATATTGCATGAGAAATTTTAATTCAATCCTCTCAAAACCTATTGTATAATTCAAACCAAGAAAACAGACATACTAAAAATACTGGTACAAAACACATTGGTTATGTATACATAGAGAAGCACATTTATTATCGCAAGTTTGTCCTATCGTGTTTTTAATTAGTAACAAGTATTCAGCATATAATATAGTTATTGTTCTCTGAAGACACAAGCATTGGCTCAAGTGGTCATGACTTGAAGATATACACCCGGAAAACCAGGTTTGAGGTTTGAACCCCTCCAGGTGCACTATGTGCTTAAAATATTAGAGGAGGATTAGTCGAGATATTCAGTTAGCAGTTGATTCAGAGCCGAACCTAGAAGAGCGGTCTACCCAGTCAAAAGGACCATGGTTTTGAAGGTCAGCCCGAGTAAAACGTGCGATAGAGATCGGCCAAAGTGATGGATCGATAAAGATTGCATCATATGCAATAATCAAGGATCAAAGTGCAAAGAACAAGACCCAGACTACCACGAAGATTGATGTAGGAAGAAAAAGGCATTGAATTGAACGTCACCCAACCCAGCTCAACTTTGTCATCATCAGCACCATTGGCCGGTCGACATATAAGCCTCATTGACAGCAACGGCGCCATGTAAACCCGCGACAACAGGGGATAGTCACTAATGTTGGATCTACAATGGATCACCGGATATCGACCGTATTTTCCGTTTGTTAAGTCCGATTAGCCAACCACCCAATACAAGGCCCGGTTTCTCCGTCAACTATCACTCTCATCGTCGATCAAGGAGTAATTGAGATTTTGGTGATTATAGTTAAAAAGGTAGCCAAGGGCTTTTGGTGTGTAAGATATTCAACGGAACACAATAAGGATTGATGTGAAAGGGTTGACCAGGATAGACAATAAAGACGAGCATGCATAGGATCAAAAGCGCAAAAGTTGAGGGGTTAATAGTGGACTTGTGGTGAGTATTGGTGGAGATTAAGAAAGGGAGAGAAGCCATATTACATAATTCACCCCCTTTTTTCTTCCTTCAAAAGTTTATCCAGATGTATCATTGTTACTAAATTTCAAAGGGTCGTTAAATTAAAATTCAAAATCAAACCAAGAGGAAGATGATTATAGGAAGGCAAAAATTGCACGAAGGCAAAGAAGCGTTTCTTCGGCTTTAATGAGCATATAAAGAAATAGAAATGACGAATTGTAAAAAGGAAGGTTTTTTATTCTTAACGATCATGTATTTACTCGTTTACTTATGTTTACAGTCAACCCCTAAACTTCAAGTCTGTCTACTACTAATTAGAGTAAGGGTAGACATTTCCAAAGCAGTTGAAACTGGCTGCAAAAGCTTTATAATTCTATAGTAGTACAAATGTTTAGTACAAAGCACTAGGCTTGATCTACTTTAACTACAGAAGGATAAAATCGTCCAAAAAAGTTAAGGTTGGCTTCAAAACTTTTTCCAATTTTATAGTTATGTGTGAATATATAGTAAAGCTACAATGCTAATAATAGGGTTAAGGACAAATTCTACCATAACAAATTAGATGTCTTGCAATTCAAATGGAAATTTCAAAAGATCAATCACAAACTACATTAATTAGGATATCTACAAAATAAAAACAAAGTAATTTGGAATTCTTTTACTTATTTGTGAAGTAGCCAAATAATGAATGGTTCTCAATAGCAAGTTACAAAGTTACAGCTAAACCTCTATAAATTAATAGCCTTGGGGCCAAGCAAAATCTATTAATTTAGTTAATATTAAATAATTGATAAATTAATAACTATTCATTTATCAGTTAATTAATAACTTATCAATTTATCAAGGTATTCCTTATTTTCTTAAATATTCTATATTGTATTTAGTTTCTCGTTTTACAAGATAGCAATTCTATGTATTTATTTAACCAAGCAAAATTTATAAATCTACCTATTTTTCCAATAAAATTGATTGTATATTGTTCAATGTATTACAATATTCCATTTTATGAACATTTAAGCGAGCAACAACATAGTTAACGACGAGCAGATAATTGAGAGCGTCATTGAAAATGATCAAGATGATGAAGTTGAAGATGATAGTTCTACTATGGAGCCGGTTTCGGGAAAAGAAGCTCTCAAAGTGGTGATGACATTGAGTAATCTTTTGTTGCAGTATAAGAAAACCACACACAAACTTCTTATCGTGTTAAAAAAAGTTGGAGATGAAATCCAAGATGACATAATGATATGAAAAAACAACAGTGATTGAGTCATATTTTAGGAAGGCCTCGTAGTCGAATCATAAGCACTATGTATATCATGAAATCATTCATTTATATATTACGTGGGACCTATATGAATTTTTTATAATGTACTATTTTATAAATTTAGCAAATTATAACACATTATTCCCAAGTCGGACCGGCCAAAACTATTATTTAACCGAGGTTATTAATTTATCGGGTATTAAATTATCGGGTATTAAATTATCGAGGTTCTATTGTATTAAAGGCGCAAGGGACACAGCGCCACATGGGGTGCAGAGGACCCGAGATGTGAAGCGCAAGACGAAGGCGCGAACCTCATGAAGGCGCGGCTTATCGATAATATTTACAAATGATATATGACTATATGTAGTAGATATTGAAAGTGGACATACCGAAGTTTAATTCCATAATCATATCAGCACACAAATAAGAAACTTTGTCTTGTAGGAAGAAGTGGAGATACGGCTTCACATGGGGAAAAAAATGGTAAAAGAAGAACTAGAGATTGGCAGGTTGGGTTACATAGAACGAAAAATGTTTTGGTCGATGAGAAATGAAGGGGTTGAAAGCAACATCAAATTAACAAGCAAAATATAGCAGCAAGAAGGAAAAAAACAGAACATGAAAAAGAAAAAAAGAAAAACATTACATGTTCAGGGTATGGCAGAAGAAAATAACAATAATAATAATATTAACAGTAAGATATCATAGGCATAGCACAGGAAATAAAACATAACAAAATTGAAAAGAAAAAGAGCAAAAAAAATAATATCAGACAATAAGAATGAAGAAGAATACATGATGGAGAACCAGGAACTGTGAAAGGCTTTAGATTTCAGAAAAAAAAAAAACAGAGCTGGGAAAAGAGTTTTTTTTTCCCTTTTGATCTGTAGTCATTTCAGTCTCTCTTTGAAATGCATAGATCTTTGAGTTTCTCTCTTTGAAATGCATAGATCGAATGGTGGTCCATGCTCAATTAAAACAAATCCATAACCATCCATTGGTTAGTAAAATAAAACATATAAAAAGAAATGTAAACCAATATATCCATGAGGTATAAAAAGAAATGTAAAACCAATATATCCATGAGGTGTAAAACGCCTCAGTTAGGCATGAGACTCACCACCAATGTTTTAAAAGGCGTCAGGCGCACTCAAGACGATAGGGTCCTTTGGAGACTAGGCGCAAGGTGCAGGACGAGGTGTGAGCTTCAGTGAAGTGAGGCGCACATTCGTAAAAGGAAAATGAATAATATAGTTTCTAATAATCAAACTCATATCATATCTAATCAATTCATAATACCATTACAATAGTAACAAGTGGAGTACATAAATTTATAAATATAACGACTAACAACTAATATTTAGCTATCATCAAACTAAAAGAAACTGCCAAGATTTTACAATAATAGAAAATTGCCAAAGACTTAATAACATCATTATCCCAATAAATTTGTATCATTTATCATCATATTCTTCAATCAATACAGAACCTATTAATTGCAATTGAAAGATCAGTTGACTGAGTTGATATAAGTGTTTATTTCCCTAGATATTGTTAGGAATATTTCCAACATGATATTTTCTCGATTGAATTGATAACATCAAACGTCATTGTAGAAAACCTATAAGTTATAGATTAGTTAAATTGTCTATGAACATTACAATAATAAAACATATCTATTATAAAAAGAAAACAGAAATTAAAATAGGAAAGGAAAAAAAAAACTAGATTAATAAGCCCCGTACGTCGGGTATCCCTCAAAAGTAGTCGTGGGGCGCATGAGGTGTCTCAAAAGTAGGTGCGGGGCGCGTTCCTCAAGCGCAGGCACGCCTAGGTAAATGAGCCTCAAATAAAAAATAAGGCGCAAGGGTGAGCCTATGCACCGTGCACACCTAGACGTCAGCCCCATGAGCTTTTTCAAACACTGCTCACCACGAGGCTCCAAAGGCACGCGCCTTGTGAAGGGAGCCTCACTCCACATGTAATAAGCAATGGCACTGATGACAGTGCCTCGTGCGCTTCACAAGCTATAAAGATCATTTTGTACTATAAACTAAAATCACCAAAATATGTTGTCCATAAGTTTTGAACAATGTAGATCATGATCAAAAAGTTGGATTTCATTATATATATATATATATATATATATATATATATATATATATATATTCACTTAACCATTTTTAACACTTCATACATGTTAAAGTCCTTGTCAGTACACCAAAACTCTAGAGTGATCGTAAGGGAAGAGGATTATGTATTTATATTACTCAACACGCCCCGCATATCGAACACCCATTTATGGGTTGAGAGCTAGGTTTACACGGTATAACATTTTGTAAAATCTGCTTAAAATGCACTCCATATAGATTGAACCTGGGTTGCTATGATACCTTGGTAAGGTCCTTGTCACTGCACCAAATTTAGAGAGATTGTGGGATGAGGGTTATATCATAAATATTATTCAACTATTTGAATTGAATTGATGAAGGAATATAACAATACAAAATGTTACTGATTTTTGTTTTCAGCTATTTATACGATATAGACATTTCTAACAGTGGATTTTGTGTTTAAATGCTCTAATATGTACTTACCAACTGATAGGATTCGACTTCAAACCCGTAGTTGTATGTAAATGGAAAGACCACAATGATGGGAGACCAAGAATATTATTCTGACAAAATACACGAATAAGATGGCCAGCCATCCTAATGGTGATACATATGATTTGTCATTTATCTGAGCACCTTGGCATGTCTGAATGGATGCCTTGCACTTGAATGATGGAACTAATCAGGCCACTCAATGTGCAAAATGTTACTTAAGATGATATAGAACATGTAAATCATGACAGACGACCTGAATCATTTACTAGATAGCTCACTACGTACTCTACTAAGAGGGATAACCGTCTCTGCTTATGCCCAACCTCCTAAAGTAAAATAAGTTGTCAGCTCCACCCCCACACATGCATGTGAATCCTCCAGGTGGACCCATATATTATAACCTTAAAGAAAGATATGATGAGATGTGTATCCAAAGTTCTTTTGCGGCCAAATGGCAATTACATGTAAAGAAGGTATCAACTAAGTCAGAGTTATGGTTGCAAAACTGATGATTAAGAGACCCCCACTATATGTTATATGACCTCATTATATCTTGTGTGGGCCCCCTACATGCATAGATGAGATAAGTTGTGTACCTCTTTCTCATTGGCACTTCTGCGATGAAGCTCACTTTTCTCAGACATCATAGTTTCCTCAAATAGATCCATGGTACTCTGAAATTTGGGCCGTAGAATAAACAATAAGTAAAAAATAATGGTAATCAAGAGCCTACAACATCATAACAATGCTGAAGTCAATAATGAATAGGGAAATGCATTGGAATAGGTAAACTGATCCTCCCTTTACAGTATAAGAAAAACACCACATTGACAAAACAGGTATACATAACAGTACAGAGAGTTCTTGTTGCTTCGGATAGGTAGCAGAGCCTCTAAACAAATAGGGATGTGCATAGCAATAACATGAATAATGAGCAGGAAGTTGCGGAATTATATCTCTGTATGTGTGTACACACCTTAGAAGCCAGAAACTCCTAGGAGGTCAACGAATCTCAGTAAGAACCTTCGATTCGGCGTTTCTTACTTGGAAGCTCGTTTGGAGCTCGTTTCTCCGATGACGGGAGCTTCGTTTTTCCGGGGACGGAAGTTCGTTTCTCCAACGACATGATCGCTTCCCATAATATGACCATAATTTTAGAAGATGACATAAATTTTGTGAGAGAAATTGGAATATTTTCAACACATTTATCAAAGTACCAAGAAACTAAAGATTTCTTACTTTGACGTCATAAAAAATTAACATGCCAAAGATCTCTCTGTAACTTTGAACTGAACTTTATAAATTCTAATAAATTTTAAGATATTTATAAGTTTTGATAGCAATAATTAATAAACATTAAAAATTTATTAGCGCACGCTCCCATCACGCTCCCAAATTTAGAATCTTCTAAGTAGTCGCGCTTCCCCGCTCCCGACCCCGCTTCCGTCCCCGCTCCCGCTTCTGGCTTCTAAGGTACACACACACGCATGCACAGAGTTGAAAGAGAACCTTGTTAAAACAATCAGGAGGAACTTCTTGTAGGTTATTCTATTTACTAGATTTACGTCCTCTTGTAAGAGTGCCATATAGCTTATGTGAAATTACTACTAGATTTACGCCCTCTTGTAAGAGTGTCATATAGCTTATGTGAAATTACTTAAATCATGAAGAAGAAAACATAGGAAGCTCCCTCCATAAAAACTTTACTGACTTGCAAGTAGACCTTAATGGTTTCTTTTACTACAGAGAGCTTGAAATCAAACATCTCTCTCGCAGAATAATTCAAATGGCTTCTGCAATTATTATCTTCCCATTATTGAATTTACTAGATCATCTAAATAACATGCATTTACTGCACTGATATAGCATACTGAGTTCTGTTAGTGAAGAAGTCAAATGGAACATAATGCATCAAAGTTTCATAAACTAAGAAGAAAATAGCACAAGTATAAATGTATAAAGAGGACAATTATTTGTTATAACTAGATGAAATAACTGTAGCGCATACATGTTGTTGCATCTCCATTCTCCCTCCTACAATTATCAATCCTGCATCTCCATGCTTAAGTGTGTAATTGCTTATCGAAATTGCTATCTCCCTATGGTGAGCACCATGCGGAAAATCCTCCTGCCAGAAACTAAGAAAGATAAGTGAACATATAAAATTTGCAATAGATTGTGTGGACCAAGTCACAATTTCCATTACAAAATATATGGCATCACAATCAAACTGTTATGGAAGCAAAATAATATTTCAATGTCATACCTGCAAATTATTTTCCCAGAGTTTTTTGAGATTGTGATCGAAACACATAACTGACCAGCCAGAAGTGACCACAACCAACACCTGTTTCTTTATTTCTCCATGTTTATAACTGCGATCAACAACACCTGCAGCCATAGCAACTGGACGTCTCCCAGATGCTATGCGGATCTTGTCAGGCAATAATGAGACCTCGGCCAATAGACGTGCTTCAGTGAACCCTTTGTCTACACGCCTACTATGGGGCTCCAAAACCTGCAGAGGTTAAGTTGTCCTAAATAAGAATGTCACGGTACTTCATTATGTCCTCTCCAAGTAAATGGTTCATAATAAACATGATCAATTACACGACGGTGAAGTATGGTAACGACCTTTTACCAATAGTGATTAAGTGCAGTTCATGCAAATCAGCGTTGCAATTGAGTACCTATTTTTCAGTCTTTAATGATCTCTGTGTACATACTTACATGTGTAATACTATATTCATATAGAATAAAGCTATGACCACTATGTATATACATATACATAACTACATGTGTACACACATATATTTTGTATATATAAACACCGACAAACCCTTCATACCAAATTTTTGGAGACAGCTATATAAATCCTGATCTTTTATTTGGCTATGTTAAGGATCATCTCCTCTCTTACATTAGCATGGTATCGACTCGAAGTGCCACTGAAGAATTTAATATGGAAATAAATTTCATGGCAGTTAGGAACCAAGGTTCTAAAATTCGTTTGATACTATAAAGTGTTGACCATATTGCATCGGGTTTGCGTCAAACCAACCAGACCTACATAATTGTATAGATTTCGGTTGGAACTTATAGAAACCCTGTTTGAATTCCTAATGTTGGGTATAAAGTATAAACCATAGAATTCCACATCAAAAACCTCCAAAAATTAGCAAAAATGTGGAAATCTGGATAGACCATAACCTACATTTCTTAAAGGTAAAACTAAAAAGTGAAAAACAAAGAGAGAGAGAAAAATGAACAAAGAGTGACGAGGGCGTACATGTATATCACCATTAGAAATGACAGAAGCTGGAAAAACCTTGGATGATGGTAAGATTCGGAAGGTGGCAACAACATTACCGATGGCAACTAAGCAAAAGAAATTTAGGATCCGAAAGTTGGAATGTAAAAGTTTCTTCACATATGTACACTAATTTGATAGGGGTTCAAGTATAGAAACCCATCGGATATAGGTCATCTTACCGCATAACGGGTTATTACTAGAAAGATCAACACCCAGTAAACTTGTAACTATCGGTTATATATCTGCACCCAATTAAACAAATAACAAAGACTCGCAGCCAATTAAATCATGCAAGTTATAATTGAGTTCCAAAATGTCAAATAACTTAAATGTTGACATTTTACATAAACCCCCTCTAATGTATATGTAGCATATATTTAATGTAATGCTTTTGCATATAAACTAGCACCAAATTCAAAAAATAACAAAAGCTGGCAAAACCATCAAAAATTAGCCGAAATATATTACATCTTTCAGTTTTAATTGTGATTTTGATTTTTAAACAGACATTTTTCAAAGATATACAAGGGAAGTTACACACTACATCATGAAACTACCATGTTATAATTTTATAGAGTATCAGGTAATTGTGTATATTCACTAAAACCAACAGATGATTGAATAATAATTCATAAATGATGTTTACTTCAACATTTCGTTCCTAAGTTTTACTAGAATTTTAGCATAGTTTAAGGTTTTTTTTAGAGTGTCACGACCCAATATTCCGCTACTCCAGTACCACACCGTTGAAGCAGCTAATACCTATACTTGGCAAAAAGTTGAACCCGCAGATACCTATACTTGGCAAGAAGATTCATATGTCGATACCAAGTTTTTGACAGTTGTAAAGTTGAGGTTTATAAAGTTAAAGATGAATATGTTGTGCTTAATGTCCTAAATTTTCACTGCATGTCCCAAGCCTGGAAAAAGGAGTTGCATTAGGCAGCAGACAACCAGCCTAAAACTATGGAATCTCTCTTCTAAAACAATAATGCTATGACTTTTTGCATCTGACTACCAAGAAAGCTGATGGTTACTAAGCATATTATGATGGACTTGTGACTACCATGAAACGATTGGCGGAGATCCATTTATGTTTCCCATTCATAGTCCTTAGCTCTTTGCACTTAGTTACGGTTAACTTATTATGCACGTTCAGAATGGACTACTTTGGTGTATGTTTTTGCAGATAATTTTGTTTTATTTGATGAGACTGATTTCACAAATAAGAAAATCAAGACACAAATCGCCATGCTGATTGGTTCTATTAGTTTATTTAGCAAAAAAGGAATTTCAGCTCTCCGTTGCTCGTGGACAAATAAAATCGTCAGTCTCGGTTGGCTAAACCTGATGCTCCAAATGGCAACCGCCTAAACTGCAATATCACCATATTGTATAACTGTCAATCAGGTAAATACTTTTTTCAGTTTTCTATCTATTTTCTGGATATCCGTAGGCCAAATATCAGTACAACTCTAGTACTAGATTCAGCATGCAAAACCTCCCTTCCATCGTCCTTGCAACATAGATTAAAGCATAAATATAAGCAAATGTTGATGCTAACCAGAAGCGGCAGCACACAGCGGTCGGACTGGGCTCCAGCCGACCCAAAAAAAAAAATTTCCTTTTTTCCCTATATATTTTTTGTTTTTGTTTTTCATACGAGTCGGCCCACACCTACCCCATCCTAGCCCACTCCAGCCCACCCGAGCTCGAATTTCTTTTTCTTCCCTTGATGCTAACAATTGTATAATTGTCAATCAGTTATGTTCCTTTTTCGGTTTGTTCATATGTTTTCCTTCTCTTTTTGTGCACTCAAACATCATAGGCCCAGATATCAGTTTGATTCTAGTCACATTCCAGCATTTCGGAGTCCGAACCTGGATCCACGTGCACTTCGTACTAGATTTGGGCACAGAAAAAGCCGATTTTCTGTTGTCCTTGCAACAATAGATTAAATCATAGAATGAAAGACACTGTCCATGCTAACTAGCCGTCGTCTTGGTTTACTCGAACATCCTAAAAGGTAGTTTCGAATTTCGAGATTTGTTCGAAATAATTAATAATTTGCTTCTTAATAATGGAACCAATTCTTTATTTGTTACTTTATGTGTCTCTTTTTTATTCCTTGGTGCATTTGCAAAATCCGCACAGTTTTTCTTTCACATGCGGTTACCTGATGCTATGGACAAGGTTCTAAACGGCGGTAGACGGGTGCACGGCGGAGAGGAACGCCTACCTCCTAAGCTTATTGGATATTTTTTACTATTTTACTAAAAAAAATTCATAATATGCATATTTTATGGATATTTTATGCATAACTAACTTGTAGAACAAAAAATTATAAAGTTTCAGTCTTGTAAAAGTAAATCATAGGTTCATAATGCTTGCAAAACTGTTTTGTCAAAACATCTAGCCATGTATTGCTCCGCCTATGTGTCCGTCTACGCCGCATCACCTCCTACACCGCCTCACCTCAGCCTTATACACCCATTTCAGCTCTTATACACGCAGCTACAATGGTAGCAGAAGAAACTTTTCCTGTAGATCGACTTCTTCCTCTTTTCATAGTTATACCTTAAATAATGAATTTCATTTCTTTAATAGGCATAATAACAGTGGCAACGCTTCCGATACGGAAAGCGCCTACATATGATTCTAAATAGCTGCTTGGATTGCGACCTGTATCTTGGCGTCGTGGGTGGCGACGAGGATCTCGGGCTTTCCGTCACCGTTGAGATCGGCGACGATGGGGGGAGGGAGGCGCTCGGCCTCGTACTTGATGGGGATCTCGTCGGCCAGATGGTACCACGCCTCCTCGAACGAGAAATCTCCCCCATGCTGTCAAAATAATTCCAAAATCAATTCAATTCAATTCAACCATGCCAAAATTTAGAGAGAGAGTGAGAGAGAGAAAGGAAAGGGGATTACTTGGAGGGAGAAGAAGATGGCGAAGGCGGAGAGGAGGAGAATAGCCAAGTCCCTCTTCCTCATCTGCTGCTTCTGCTGCCCTAAGTTTGGTTTCGGCTGTGGTGGTGTTTGCTGTTTTTTTTTTTTTTTTAATGTCCGGAGCTTTAAGCGTTCGGCCGGCGTTGGGAGTGTCCTGGCTCCTAAATCCTAACTCTATGTTTTGGTGGGCTTTATTGGGGGTAACTGATTGGCAACAAAAATAACCAGCCCAAATAATAGGCTAAATTCTAAAGAGACTCAAAATTTTACTTAGACTAATCCAAATTTTTGTTTGAATTATTTACAAATTTGTCATTAAAAAAATTTATTTCAGGCTAGTCCAATTTTTTCAGGTCCTTCCAATAGGAATGACGACTGTCAAAATTTTAACAATCCTAATCTCCCTCCTCTCTCCCCCCTCCAGACTTCGCCTCCTCCTTCTCCCTCCAGACTCCTCCTCCAAATCCTCCCGCCCCCGCCGCCTCCTCCTCCGACGGATAGGGTTAGAATTAGTATTTGGGATGGGAGAGAGGGGAAGGTTGGACTGTCCTGAGTAAATTTGGGACTGTTCTGAGTAAAAATTTCAAAAATCTTGGATGTTCTGAGTAAAAATTTCAAAAACCTGAACTGTTCTAAAATAATGGACTGTCCTAAGTAATTTTGGAAGCGCCTATAGAATTAGCCAAAGAATAACAATGGTGCATGAGAAGGTTTCTCCGAGGCCGATATTCAGAGTGCAGATCTATTAACGGTCCAAGGGACCATGCCCCCTCCTAATATTTTTAAAAATATTGGTTCCTATATAGATTTTTTTATAATATTAAAATATATATTAGTTTGGTCCTTTAATCTACACATTAATATCTATCTCTAGTGGTTAGCACTTTGGGCATTCAATTGAGAGGCACAAGTTCAAATTTGCATCTCTCTTAAATATTTTATATATTTTGAAAATATTTTATGTATAATTTTTTGTCTTCCACTTTTGTAGCAATTTGGAAATATTGATTTTGATTTTTTGTTCATTTTTGTTTGAATTTTGGTATATTTTTTGCTATTAAAGTTTAATTAGCATGACAACTTTAAGAATTTCTATATGTAGTAGTCCCTCTAGAATTTTAATCATGGTTCCGCCCCTGCAGGTTTTTATCAATATTGCAGTTTAGGGATGGTCATTTGCTAAAATATATTTTTACCGAAACATTCAGAAAAAGCAAAAAATTATATAAAGTGTAGGGAGAGAAGTCTTGTAGAATTACTTGGAGAGAGATAAATCGCTAGTCGGTCTGCCATATTTTAAATTATATAAAGTGTACCAAATGGACAGGCACATTTTGTGCATCTCTCTCTCTCTCTCTCTCTCTCTCTCTCTCTCTCTATATATATATATATATATATATATATAACACATTTTGTGCATACTACAAGTAGATGTTTTATTATATTGGTTCGGTTAGCTCATGTTCGGTACTGGCGTGATCTGAGGATATTTATTATGCATTATTCTGAGATAACCCCAGACTCCACAAATAGCAAGCCGTACAAATGATTGGCCGATTTAGGAAAAAATAAAATGGGTTGTGATTGTATTTATTCAGCTAGTAGCCTAGGAAAGTGGACTGTCATAGTGTGATGGTTCAATCCTTGTTCTTGTTTGGTTGTAGGGTTGAGCCTTCGCGCTAGGATATGCCATGGACCTAAGTTACAACACTGAACCTATCTATTATTATATGTTTTCCTTGGATTTTTTTTTCTCCATTTTGTGCTTCCTTTGTGGTACTTACTATTTGGGGTCTAACCCCACTGGTTTTGTATGACTAGGTTTTGAGCCAGCACCTGAGGATCCAGAGTACTTTCCCCCAACTCATGGAGCGCGCCAGGAATATGGTCACAGGGGATAACGAGTGGGTTTTCTTCTTCCCTGTTCGTCTTGCATATTTACTTTTTTTTTGGCGTTTAGCCACCGGTACCTGTTAGCCGACTCGTTTGGACATTAGTTTCCTTACATTATTGTATTAAATCAGACTGCAACTGATCACGGTCATGTAATTTTGTTACTCTTCCAGCTCCTTATTTTTGCACAGTTGGACTCCGGAACATTTTGAGAAAGCGTTTGGGACACCTTATTGCTTATCATCTATGCTCTATGCTCCATGCTTACTGTTCTTATTTGAATGATTGAGACATATTAGTTCTTGACCCTATGAGACTTGATTGTAGCATGCACCCTCTTGTCTTATACAGTCGTGATCGTCGTACGACATATATTATCTTGTACGGAATAGCTGGCCATGTCCGTCTCTGTATTCCCTATACTGGAGCGTGATAAAATTTTAGTGGTGGCCCATGCAGGTTTGTTCTTCAGACTTGTGGTGTGTCATGGTCATAGGAGTCTCAATCAAAACATGATCCTTCTTGAAGTTCTAAATTCGTCCTCTTTGATACTCAGCTTGAATTATTATAGATTGATTGCTTCCTTGTTCCTTCTCGTCCTGTTCTTATAGTTTCTTGTGCTCTTCTTTAGGGATTCTCCTTCCTCCGATGCTACAGCAATAAGAGAGGCAGAGTTGCAGTGGAACAAAATCCTGTAGAACCCTAGCCAAGGACCTGAGTTGAGCCCATGATGAATGGGACAGAGCAGCAGGATCCAAGTATTCCCGTACCTCCCACAGTGCTAGCAGTACTGGATACTCCGACCTTGCTAGAGATTACCCATAGATTATTGGTTGCCCAACAACACCAGATAGCGGTACAACAACAACAACAACAACATCAGCAACAACGGCTCTAGCAGCAGGAACAAAATATCATGTTGAACCAAGGGTTGCAGATAGCCCTGGAACGAGGTGGGAGAACAGATTCTGGGAAATCTGTTAGATTTTATAGACTGAACCCCAGATATTTCGATGGCTCGGAGGATGCAATCACGGAAGATGATTGGCTCCAGGATATTAAGACCATTCTGACAGCGGCTAAACTTTCGACCGAGGAACAAGTTGACCTGGTTCGCCTATAACTCCAGGATCTGGCAAGAGATTGGTGGGCTACGATGGAGGTAGGACTGAGGTATCCTATTTTATGGGAGGATTTCAGGACCCAGTTCAGGGGAAAGTACTTTGGGATTGTGGCTCAGTGTGAGTTGCAATAGAGGTTCATTAACCTCAAGCAAGCTAGAAGGACAGTAGACGACTATGCGGCAAAATTTTGTCAACTTAACGTATTTGCTCCAACCATGGTAGCAACAGAGTTAGAGAGAGCGGTGAGGTTCCAGCAGGGACTTCACTTGGAGATCTTGCACATGGTAGAGGTACATGAATATCAGACCTTCGAGGTAGTATTAACAACAGACAAGAGGGTTGAGCTTACTTCTCAAAGGATGGCATCAAGAAGAGTGGATCGAAAGATGCCTCATGGACAGAACAATGAGGGAGGACCAGTATCGCGAACGTCAGCACCATCACCTGGCGTTCATATACATGATTCAGCACCACGGAGGATGGCAGTTCCAATAGTGACAGTACCAACTCGGCAGCAACAGACGAGGCAGGAGCAGCAACAATAATAACAGCGACGATGGGGAGCGCCGACAGGTTGTACCTACTATGGAAAGGAAGGTCACACCCGGGATATTTGTCAGCAAGCAAACAGACTATGTTTGAGATGTGGGAGCCCTGATCACAAGATTTCCATGTGCCAATTAATACTAAGGCCAGGCGGGCCAGCACCAGCTCCAAGGGTGGTACAACAAGGAGGACCAGCAGTAGCATCTCGGCCTTTAGTTTACCGTCCATTGCCGAAGCAGGCTCAGTTTTATAGGCAGCAATAACAGAATCAGCAGGTACCGTAACCACGGTAGCAAGGAAGACATCAGCAGGGAGCTCAATAAGGCCAATGGCAGGCACTCACCTTGTTTGTCATGCCCCAGTACCGGAATACGACGACGGACATGGACAGCTCCCCTGTACAAGGTATAGAACGTCGTATGGTGGTCACGACTGTAACTAGACAAAGAATGCATACTACAAGCAAGTCACTTAGGGTCACATAGAACATTTATTATCTCAATCAATCAAATAAGAATAGTAAATATTGAACATATATGACAAGGAAGTAAGGCGTCCCAAACGCCCTGCCACAGTATTCAAGAAACTATCTGTGCAAAACTGAGAAGGCTGGTAGAGTAACAAGAGTACATGACCATGATCAGCTGTAGTCTGATTAATCACAATCATGTAGGAAACTAAATATCCAGATTCACGGCTAATAAGTGCCGGTGGCTAAACGCCCAAAATGAGTAGAATGTGAATTAACGAGCAAGGAAGAAGAGCCCACTCGTTTTCCTTAGTGGCTATCTGCCTGGTGTACGCCATTGTTCAGGGAAAATACGCTTGATCCTCGGGTGCTGGCTCTAAACCTGGCCATGCAAAACCAGCAAGATTAGATCCAAAATAGCAAGTACCACAAAGGAAGCACGAATGCAGAAATAAAACCAGGTTATGAAATAGATACATATATACACTTATAGTCCTATCTCGTAGTTTTGGTTCATAGTCTATCGTGACACAACAATCTAACCCTACAACCAAACAAGGACAAGGGTTAAACCATCGCACCATGATAGTCTATGTCCCTAGACTATTTGATAGCAAATACAATACACAAACATGCTCAGTTATATAATCGGTCAATCACTTGTACGACTTACTAGATGGAGTCTGGGTTATTCTAGAGATATTATGCATATAGGAATCCTTAAATCGAACCAGGTACTAGCAGGGTTAGCCGAGCCATAAATCGTTGTATAGCACATAGTAGTATGCACCGGTCCCTCATAAGGCCACCATGCTAAGGTCGCATAGAAAACATAGTATCATATAGTATTCAGATATTGTCATCCACTAATGAGGATTTAAATAATATCCATGGGGACTAGCCTGCACACCCTAATTCAGATGACTAGAGGTGGCTAGTTAGGCATGATCTCGAGATTCCATTCCCTCCCAATGCTCTACAAGTTTAGTTGCCTAGTTAACCCTAATGTTAACTGGAATCTCATGGCGTAGTCACATGTTAATCCCCTTATATGATGTACCATAGTACGACTACACTAGATACGAATCTACTTTGTCACTTGATAGTTCAATTTGGATTCACCCTAGTGTAGTTCCCCGCTCCACGTCGACACTATGTACAAGAGATATCGGTTTGCTGACTCAAAAATGATATCTTCCTTAAGAGCTCCTTGAACCTAGAGATGACTGATCTAGGTGAGTAGGCAGAAACTTCGTTCTCTGATTCTTGCATGCCTTAATAATGAATCTGATTTTTATAATACCTGTTGCTAAGAAGATTATTGTTTCTATTGCCTGATAATAAAACTGCATGCTTAGCTAGATCTTGAATGCTTGTCAATAGAGAACCTTAACATGCTAATAAGAAGAGTAAGAGATTTCTTGAACATATTTTTATATCGCTTATGTTTTAAGAGAACCACATCGTGCTTGAACTTGTTCAGAGAGGGCGGCCAGTCCACACAGAGATAGATGGTCTGCTTGTTCATTTTATCTGTATCATAGAGTTTATCTGATAGTGTTTTATGCATTCGTATCGGTCGGACAATGGCTATTAGTAAAGAGCTGAACCTTATTCACGGCTACTAATGATAGTGAAGAGCAACCATGAGTCACAACTGCTAATAGCATCAGATAAAAGAGTTATTGGTTAGCTGGATTACCGCTACTGATCCTGAGTTATTCGGGGACCAAAAAAGCATATAGATAGTTCATCGTGTTGGCTTGATTGAGGATAGTTCCTAGATGGTGCATTGTCCCTAGAGTCTTTGGGTATAGCTTACGAGACACGCTGTACACACCCTGATAGTAGAATAATCGGCTTGTCTTGTGTGCTTGAATGAGTCAAACATGAACTATGTTTTAAAAGATGTTTCCAAAAGAAGTAATATGACTCCGTTCATGTATTGCATGTAACGAACATAGGTAAAACTAGAAAGATCACTAGTAATGTAATATCTTATCACTTGAATACTTAGTGTTGGTTTTAGTGAATATTGTTTTTTTTCGTTGTTTTTAGACTCACCAATACTTTCTCCAAAGTGCTGACCCACCAACAGTTTACTTATTCGTAGGTGCTGGATCGTCCAAGGAAGCGATAGGCGTGCCTCATCCCCAGGACCCAGAAATCTGGTTTTGATGCCTTGAGCCGTATCGATTGCTTTGAGTTACTTTTATATAGAGGGACATAATGTATAGAACGATGCCATTGTATTCGGTGAACCTCGTGCATCGATCTTTGCCCGTTTACTCAGATGGATTATTGTTTGCAACACCGTTCCTCCACTACGTACTCGATCAATTCGATGATAGCCACAGCTTTAACGATGTTGCTTTATGTGGGCGCAACCCCAGGCTCATACGGTATCACGTCTCGATATAAATGATTGTCATGACCCGCACCCGAAAATTCGGGCACGAGTGCGTGGGTACGTCCAGCCTACGCCGCAGAGTCGGCGGTAGTACGCTGTCTAGGTCAAATCCACACTTAACTAAAACTAGCTCATTCACAAATAGCATAGGCAAGATAATAAAGGGAAACAGATACTTAAGATTGTAATTGAAATAAATGCGACAACAGATTCAAATGTTTAGTACAGAAATCAGAATGAAATCGGGGACAAACCCGATTACTAAGATAAAGAGCAAATAAATGAAAGTAGCTACTGCTATCTACTCTGCAGCAGGGGTCTCCTGGGTGGGTTCTGGCTCCTCATAGGTATCATCTGTACCCTCATAGGGACCATAAAATGTAGGGGCAAGGTCCTCATCATCGCCTAAATCAACAGATCCAGTCAGGAAAGGAGCAAAGTACACAGTGCACAACAAGATTAAACTAAATATTTATGACAAATAAATTGAGTATCATGTTGAGAAACTGCATAAAAGAACATTAATATCTCAGAGTTAAAGCTGTAAACAGGAATATGAGAAAACAGAAATAAATGAGACAGGAATGAAACTACAACAGTCAGCAAGAAATATAACGAGACCAGAAACTATCTGTGTGAACTTGTATTTATTTTAGAATACATAGTTGGCATGTAGGGGTTTATAAGGCTAATCCGGCCATCATAAACGGCTATTAAACAGGGAAAATCGAGATCTGGCTGAGGTACAGTCGCGTACCAACAACTATTAAACATGGCAGGGGAAAGGGTAAACTACATGCCTTCTAGTATTCTCCCACCCGACATGATAAACAAGACATGAACTCCAATATTCAAGACATGAAATCCAGTATTCCTAAAACTAGATGTAATCATCAAGGGTACTAGTAAAGCAGGGAATTAATTATCACAATATAAAGATTTAACTTGAAGTGTAGGTACTTGCCTGTTGTTTGGATCCAATTAATTGTACTCGAGGAAATTTCTAGAGATGAGTCCAAAAGCTGAAATAGACATTACCATCACGCTCAGAAGATGTCAAATAGCTAAAAACGCCTGTCCTTGGGTCCAATTTGGAGACAAGGGCAAAAACGGCAGTTTCGGGTCAAAACGGGGTCCGCCGGTGGGCCCGTTTTGCACCGAAAAACGTGTCCGGGTCAATGGTCTCCAAATTCACCAAACTTAGTGTCAATAGGTCAGGAACGCTGATACGAACCCAACGGAACTTCCAGATTTGGATTCCGATGAGCCGAACACAAAATCGTCCGTCGAGCGGGGCCTATGGGGCCCACGACACGCGATTTCGTCAACATTATCAGAATCGAACCAAACTTGACCCACAAGACCAGCGTATCACTACAAGTCCGATGGCGCAAGTTTCGTCTCGATCTGACGAGTGTATAAGACGTTAGGGCGAATTACAGAAAAGTCGGATACGGGGCGATGTCCGCGGATACGCGTTGATTTCGGTGTGCACGCACACCCGAATCAGCTTCCGCAAAATCTCACACGTCCGTATCAACGACGCGCACGTATCTGTGAAGACCGCATGCGACCAAGTCATCCCGTTTGGCGGGGCGCACTCAGTTCCAGGGTAAAACAGGGTCTGGTTTTTTCTGTTTTTGGATCGCGGTGTGCGATCACCACAGGACGCGATGCCCCGAACGGTTTGTCCGGGCACCGAGAGGGTCATACAGGCTTCGCAACGCAATTTGCAGAATTGAAAACGGAGCTACGAACAAAAAATTACGAGTACCTGAAGGGGACCCGAAAACAGGGTCGAGTCGTGTCCGACACGTGTCCGACTCGTGTCGGACACAGGGAACCTAGGGTTTAGGGTTTCTGGAGCTGCTGCGGTGGCCGGTGGTCGGCACGGCGGCGGGGAGGCCGAGGGTGGCTCACCGGGGAGAGGGCGCGCGGGGACG
This sequence comes from Iris macrosiphon, assembly GCA_036927795.1. Taxonomy (NCBI): domain Eukaryota; kingdom Viridiplantae; phylum Streptophyta; class Magnoliopsida; order Asparagales; family Iridaceae; genus Iris; species Iris macrosiphon. The sequence continues at coordinate 471,595 of JAYESA010000039.1, read as the reverse complement.
GTCGGCAGCGGTGCCGGAGGCGGCTGCTGCGGCTGCTGATGCTGTCTCCGCTGCTGTGGACGCCGGAGATGGAGGAGGGAGGCGGCTGGAGGCGACGGCGGCGGCAGGGTGGCTGGGCAGCGGCGAGGGTAGGGCGGCGAGGGCAGGGCGGTGAGGTCGGCGGCACGGCGGAGAGTTAGGGTTAGGGTTCCGGTGAGGAAGTGGGGAAGAAGAAGAAGAGGGGGGTTTAAAAAGGGGAGGAGGCGGTTGCTGGGGCCGAGCTAGGCGGGGAAGAGGGGGACGTGGCCGCGGGGAGCGGGGCGAGCCGGCCGGAGCGGGTGGCGCTGCGCGCGGAGGCCGGCGCGGGATGCGGGCGGCGTGGGGCTGGGGGGGAATGGTTCGTGGGGGTCGGGTCGGGCGGCTAACGGGTCCGGACAGACCCGCCCGACCCGCAAGGAAGGCGGGCTGGGGCTGGCTGCTGGGCTCGGCCCATTGGGCCGGGCCGGGCCCAAAAAAAGAAAGAAAAAATAAAAATAAAATAAAATAAGTATAATAATAATAATAAATAAACAGTAATTTATATAATTAATTAAAATTAGTTTTTAGGCATTTAAAAATAGGTCTGAGGCCCAGAAAAATCCAGAAAAATTACCCTAAGTCCAGTTTTTCTTTTTTCACCCAAAAATATTATTTTCATGATATTTTAATATTATTTATTAACAATTAAAAATCATTTAATAATTAATAACCTTGATTTTAATTTCAGAAAATTCCCAGAAAATTCCAGAAAATTGGGAAAAATCCAAGATTTAATAATTTGAAAATTCTGGGGGTTTACAACCTACCCAACTTATAAAAAATTTGTCCTCGAAATTTAAGAATAACAAAGGCACGAAAGGAAAGGCCGAGAATTAAAATATACCTCAGGGTTCAAAAAGATAGGGGTATCGCTCTTTAATCTCGTCTTCTCGCTCCCAGGTGGATTTGCCGGGAGAATGGTGCTTCCAAGCTACGCAAACCAGGGAAATGACCTGGTTCCGTAGAACTTTCTCCGATCGATCCAGTATCTCCATGGGTTGCTCTTGGTAAGTCAAACTTGGGCCTACTTCGAGCTCTGAATGATCCAAAATGTAGCTGGGGTCTGACACGTACTTTCTTAGCTGCGACACGTGGAAGACGTTGTGGACTCCATCCAGAGAGGGTGGCAATGCCAGTCGGTATGCCACTTCTCCGATTTTCTCCTGAATGCCAAAAGGTCCAATAAATCTTGGGCTGAGTTTTCCACTCCTTCCGAACCTAATGGTGCCACGTGTCGGGGAAATCTTCAAGAATACCAGTTCTCCAACCTTAAAATCTAAGGGCCTTCGGTGGCTATTTGCCCAATGTCGTTGCCTGTCTTGAGCCACTCGAAGTCTGTCCCTTATTTATTTTACCTTCTCAGTTGAATCGATCACCATCTCTGGTCCCAGTAGGGCTCTTTCTTCAACGTCGTCCCATGATAGCGGGGTACGACATCTTCGGCCATACAGAGCTTCAAATGGAGTCATCTCGATGCTTGCTTGGTAACTGTTATTATAAGAGAACTCCACAAGATGTAGATAGTCTTCCCAGGATCCTCCAAAATCTAGAACACATGTACGAAGCATATCTTCAAGTATCTGGATTGTACGTTCCGATTGTCCATCGGTTTGGGGATGATAAGCTGTGCTGAATTTGAGTTGAGTCCCCAAGCTGGCTTGTAAGCTCTTCCAGAAGTGAGAGGTGAATCTTGAATCTCGGTCGGAGACAATACTTACTGGAACTCCATGCAGCCTGACAATGTGTCTGATATATAAATCTGCCAGCTTCTCTGTAGATAGCCCTACTTTGAAGGGTAAAAAATATGCAGACTTGGTCAGTCTATCTACTATCACCCAGATTGCATCCTTTCTACTAGGTGTCCTTGGAAGTCCGGAAATAAAATCCATTGTGATATGTTCCCACTTCCACTCCGGAATGGGTAGGGGTTGAAGCAATCCTCCAGGTCTTTGTCTTTCTGCCTTGACTTGCTGGCACACTAAACAACGAGATACGAACCTGGCTACTTCTCTTTTTATGCCATGCCACCAAACATGCGTCCTCAGGTCCTTGTACATCTTGTTGGCTCCTGGATGTATAGAGTATTGCGATCTGTGCGCCTCTTGTATAATTTCTTCCCTTATGTCTCCTTGAGGTACACATAATCTATCGCCATGCCTCAGTGATCCATCTTCATGAATTCTGAAATCTTCTACTAATCCAGCTTGCACTTGACCTCGAAGGCTCCGCAGGCCTTCGTCTTAAAACTGAGTTTCCTTGATCTTGTCTATTAAAGTAGACTGAATCTGCAAGTTCATCATTTGGCCTTCTTTTCCTGGAATAATTACTTCAATACCTAAACTTTCCAAGTCCTCGAGTAGGTGTCGGTCCATAGTCAAGTACACCGCCATAGGATATCTGCTTAGAGCATCAGCAACTACATTGGCCTTCCCAGGATGATACTGAAGGGTGATATCAAAATTTTTTATTAGTTCCAGCCACCTTCTTTGCCTCATGTTCAGCTCTTTCTGGGTGAAGATATATTTTAGACTTTTATGGTCTGTAAATATTTCTACCTTTTCTCCATAAAGATAATGCTTCCATAGTTTAAGAGCAAAAATGACAGCTGCCAATTCTAAATCATGAGTTGGATAGTTCTTTTCATGGGGTCGAAGCTGTCTAGAGGCATATGCTATTACTTTCTTGTTCTGCTCCAATACACAACCTAGACCTTTTCCAGAAGCATCACTCTAAATAGCGAAACCTCCGGTTCCAGAAGGTAAGGTCAGAATAGGGGCAGTAGTCAGCCTTTTCTTCAATTCCTCAAAAGCATGCTGACATTCATCAGTCCAGGTGAACTCTTCATCCTTCCTTGTTAGTTTTGTCATGGGTTCAGCAATTCTAGCAAAGTCCTTCACAAACTTCCGATAGTAGCCAGCTAGTCCCAGGAAACTTCTAATTTCTGCTACCGAGTCTGGAGTGGGCCAGGATTCTACTGCCGCTATCTTCTTAGGATCTACTGCTATTCCATCTCTAGTCACAACATGTCCCAAGAATTCTACTTTGTCTAGGAAGAAAGCACATTTAGATAATTTTCCATAAAGTTTTTCCTTCCTCAAAGTCTCCAATGCTAGCCTCAAATGTTCTTCATGTTCTTCGGGGGTCTTGGAGTAGATCAAAATATCATCAATAAAGACCACTATAAATTTGTCTAGATATTGCTGAAAGACTCTGTTCATCAAGTTCATAAAAACTGCTGGAGCATTCGTCAACCCGAACGGCATTACTAAGAATTCGTAGTATCCGTTCCGGGTATTGAAAGCAGTTTTAGGGATGTCTTCCTTCCTTACCCTTACTTGGTGGTAACCAGACCTCAAATCAATCTTTAAAAATACCCGAGCTCCACTTAACTGATCAAATAAGTCATCTATCCTGGGTAGGGGATACTTATTCTTAATTGTTAAGGCATTCAAGGCCCTATAGTCAATACACATTCGGGACGTTCCGTCCTTCTTGGGCACAAATAATACTGGAGCTCCCCAGGGTGAGACACTAGACCTAATGAAACATTTGTCTTCTAGCTCTTTGATTTGCTCATTTAGTTCTATTATCTCCTTCTTGTTGATTCTGTAGGGATTTTGAGATACTGGTGCTGCTCCCGGCACTAAGTCAATAGAGAATTCAACTTCTCGGTCTGGGGGTAACCCTGGGAGATCCTCAAGGAAGACATTAAGGTATTCAGAGATGATAGGTAGTGGCAATTCTTCTGTTACTAGGGCTCCACAAATTTTGTTATTATCCATTTCTCTAGAACCTCTAGCAAATTCAAATTCTGGCTTGTCAGGGGGCCTGAAGATTATACTACCTCTGTGGCAGTCTATAGTGGCATGATGTTGACTCAACCAATCCATACCCAGTATAATATTAAAACTGGGAACTGGCATTACGAGTAGCCTAGCATACAGTTCTCTTCCACAAAATGTAATAGGACAATTGTTACAGGCATCACTAACCGGGATGATTCCTCCACCGGTAATGATCTTATAACAATTCCTAAGGGGTTTAGTGATTAAGCTATGCTTCATAAGGAAATCTACTGACATGAATGAATGTGAAGCTCCAGAATCAAATAAAGTAATGGCTGGTATTGAATTTATAAGCACAGAACCTGTGATCACGTCTGCTGTGGCTTCCGCTTCTTTCAGAGTCATTGCATAAGCACGGCCTTGCTGCGGTGCACCCCTCTGTTGCTGCTGTTGGTGCTGAGCAAAGCGTTGTTGTTGTGTTGGAAGCGGGGGTCCCCTCTGTTGTGCTGCTGGGGCCATGGCCTGGACTGGAGCCTTGGGTGCAGCGGTGCGTCCTTGAGCAGCTGGACAGTCCCTCATTTGATGCGCTGCTGAGCCGCAGTAGAGGCAGGCACCTAGCCTCTTCCTGCAGACTTGCCAAGTATGACCTGGTTTTTGGCAAAAGTTATAAGCAACAGCTTGTTGGTTCTGTCCTTGAGCCTGGTGTTGGGGTGCTGGAGCTCGAGGGAGAGGACGCTGAGTTTGCTACGGGGCCCTCTGCTGTTGCTGTTGTTGAAAAGGGCGTTTGTTGGGTCCCGCATTTCCGGTATCTCTCTCTCGTTTTAGTTTATGCCCCATGTCTCTCTCAACGCCTTGTGCCACGCTCAGGATTTCCTCATAGGTGCGAGCTCGGCTGGTGGTGACAACAAGGCGAATATCCGGAGACAGCCCCTTCTTGAATCTACGGGCTCTGTCCTCCGGGGTACGAACCATGTACTCCGCAAAGTGGCTCAACCTGCTAAATTCAGCAGTATACTCATCAACAGACATGTTACCTTGTTCCAGTCTCTCGAATTGGCTTTCGAGAGCTTCCCGAGCCACTTCGGGGTAGAATTTCTCCTTGAATAGCCTCTTGAAGTCCTCCCAGGTGAGGTCAGGAGCAGATAGTTGGGGTTCATCTCTGAACTAGGTTCGAGCAATGTCGAACAGTTGCAGGCTTGCGGACTCCACTTTGAGATCATCAGGAACCCGAGCAGTCTTCAGGAGTCTCTCGACATTCTCTATCCACTCATCGGCATAGAGAATGCCCTCAGTTCCGTAGAATTCCAGGGGTCTAAGTTTCTTGAAGTCTTTGGCACTCCCTGGCCTCTTGAGTGGCGACTCCTGGGACCTAAGAGCTTCTGAGAGGCTGGTCCACAGAAGTGCAGTCTGTTCTTTCTGGGATTCCACCAGTCCCTGGAACACTCCAAGTAGTTGTGCCCCATCCAGAGTAACTGCCGGAACAGATGGAGGCGGCGGGAGTGCAAGAGTCTCGAGCACATTTTGCTCAGCTGGTTCTGATGTGCCTCCTACTGTGTTCCTTGTCTGGACCATTCTGAAAGATTAAGGGATAGGAAGATCAGAATAGATTACTTGAAAATCAAGGGCGATAGGAAAATTGAGCAGAAATGATATCAAGAATTGAAATAAGGACCCTATACTGTGAATGAGCTTTTCCTAGAATCCTCAATCTTATTCCATACCCTGTCCTAGGGTATTACCCTATTTAAGGATAGGACCTGCATGGGCCACCATAAAAATGTGTCACGATCCGCACCCGGAAATTCGGGCACGAGTGCGTGGGTACGTCCAGCCTACGCCCCCAGAGTCGGCGGTAGACCGCTGTCTAGGTCAAATCCACACTTAACTAAAACTAGCTCATTCATAAATAGCATAGGCAAGATAATAAAGGAAAACAAATACTTAAGATTGCAATTGAAATAAATGCGACAACAGATTCAAATGTTTAGTACAGAAATCAGAATGAAATCGGGGACAAACCCGATTACTAAGATAACGAGCAAATAAATGAAAGTAGCTACTGCTATCTACTCTGCAGCAGGGGTCTCCTGGGTGGGTTCTGGCTCCTCATAGGTATCATCTGTACCCTCATAGGGACCATAAAATGTAGGGGCAAGGTCCTCATCATCGCCTAAATCAACAGATCCAGTCAGGAAAGGAGCAAAGTACACAGTGCACAACAAGATTAAACTAAATATTTATGACAAATAAATTGAGTATCATGTTGAGAAACTGCATAAAAGAATATCAATATCTCAGAGTTAAAGCTGTAAATAGGAATATGAGAAAACAGAAATAAATGAGACAGGAATGAAACTACAACAGTCAGCAAGAAATATAACGAGACCAGAAACTATCTGTGTGAACTTGTGTTTATTTTAGAATACATAGTTGGCATGTAGGGGTTTATAAGGCTAATCCGGCTGTCATAAACGGCTAATAAATAGGGAAAATCGAGATCCGGCTGAGGTACAGTCGCATACCAATAACTATTAAATATGGCAGGGGAAAGGGTAAACTACATGCCTTCTAGTATTCTCCCACCCGACATGATAAACAAGACATGAACTCCAATATTCAAGACATGAAATCCAGTATTCCTAAAACTAGATGTAATCATCAAGGGTACTAGTAAAGCAGGGAATTAATTATCACAATATAAAGATTTAACTTGAAGTGCAGGTACTTGCCTGTTGTTTGGATCCAATTAATTGTACTCGAGGAAATTTCCAGAGATGAGTCCAAAAGCTAAAATAGATATTACCATCACGTTCATAAGATGTCAAATAGCTAGAAACGCCTGTCCTTGGGTCCAATTTGGAGACAAGGGCAAAAACGGCAGTTTCGGATCAAAACGGGGTCCGTAGGTGGGCCCGCTTTGCACCGAAAAACGTATCCGGGTCAATGGTCTCCAAATTCACCAAACTTAGTGTCAACAGGTCAGGAACGCTGATACGAACCCAACGGAACTTCCAGATTTGGATTCTGATGAGCCGAACACAAAATCGCCCGTCGAGCGGGGCCTGTGGGGCCCACGACACGCGATTTCGTCAACGTTCTCAGAATCAAACCAAACTTGACCCACAAGACCAGCGTATCGCTACAAGTCCGATGGCGTAAGTTTCGTCTCGATCTGACGAGTGTACAAGAAGTTAGGGCAAATTGCAGAAAAGTCGGATACGAGGCGATGTCCGCGGATACGCGTTAATTCCGGTGTGCAGTACACCCGAATCAGCTTCCGCAAAATCTTACACATCCGTATCGACAACGCGCACGTATCTGTGAAGACCGCACGCGACCAAGTCGTCCCGTTTGGCGGGGCGCACTCAGTTCCGGGGTGAAATAGGGTCTGGTTTTTCCTGTTTTTGGATCGCGGTGTACGATCACCACAGGACGCGATGCCCCGAACGGTTTATCCGGGCACCGAGAGGGTCATACAGGCTTCGCAACGCAATTTGCGGAATTGAAAACGGAGCTACGAACAAAAAGTTACGAGTACCTGAAGGGGACCCAAAAACAAGGTCGAGTCATGTCTGATACGTGTCCGACTCGTGTCGGACACAGGGAACCTAGGGTTTAGGGTTTCTGGAGCTGCTGCGGTGGCCGGTGGTCGACACGGCGGCGGGGAGGCCGAGGGTGGCTCGCCGGAGAGAGGGCGCGCGGGGACGGTCGGCAGCGGTGCCGGAGGCGGCTGCCGCGGCTGCTGATGCTGTCTCCGCTGCTGTGGACGCCGGAGACGGAGGAGGGAGGCGGCTGGAGGCGACGGCGGCGGCAGGGTGGCTGGGCAGCGGCGAGGGCAGGGCGGCGAGGTCGGAGGCACGGCGGAGAGTTAGGGTTAGGGTTCCGGTGAGGAAGTGGGGAAGAAGAAGAAGAGGGAGGTTTAAAAAGGGGAGGTGGCGGTTGCTGGGGCCGAGCTAGGCGGGGAAGAGGGGGACGTGGCCACGGGGAGCGGGACGAGCCGGCCGGAGCGGGCGGCGCTGCGCGCGGAGGCCGGCGCGGGATGCAGGCGGCGTGGGGCTGGGGGGGAATGATTCGTGCGGGTCGGGTCGGGCGGCTAACGGGTCCGGACAGACCCGCCCGACCCGCAAGGAAGGCGGGCTGGGGCTGGCTGCTGGGCTCGGCCCACTGGGCTGGGCCGGGCCCAAGAAAAGAAAGAAAAAATAAAAAAAATAAAATAAGTATAATTATAATAATAAATAAACAGTAATTTATATAATTAATTAAAATTAGTTTTTAGGCATTTAAAAATAGGTCTGAGGCCCAGAAAAATCCAGAAAAATTACCCTAAGTCCATTTTTTCATTTTTCACCCAAAAATATTATTTCCATGATATTTTAATATTATTTATTAACAATTAAAAATCATTTAATAATTAAGAACCTTGATTTTAATTTCAGAAAATTCCCAAAAAATTCCAGAAAATTGGGAAAAACCCAATATTTAATAATTTAAAAATTCTGGGGGTTTACAATGATCGTCCCCTGGGAGTGCTGGCGCGGTAATTTGTGCCCAGCGGTGGCGGCCGGTTCCTATGGGAGATCGGGGCATGACACCCAGTGTGATGCAACAATCAATAGATCCTAGCCACGCTTGGTCATTGACTAACCCTTATGTCCATACCGGAGATTGAGTCTTATCACATGTCACATAGCGCATAGGTACACCGCAGTGCAAACTTGTAATATAATCGCGTAGGAATACTTAGCACGTAGGAACACATTGCACGTAGTAAGTGTATCAACACGGATACAAGTGGTCAGATCATGACACATCGATGGGTCTAATACTTTTATGGTCATCAAAGTCACGCATACCACTCATAAAGTCCAAAAGGACATTCAACCAAAACTAGTCCAATAAAAAGTGTACAAGGGATCGCATGCGCGCAGAAGGATCAAGGCCGCATGAGAAGTCAAGCCGCATGACAATCCTGGCCGCATAGGGTCATGCCGTATAGATCTAGGGCTAGGTCTACTCCTCAGGATAAGTGATGAGGCAACAGGGAATAATTAAAGTGTCAGTGATGTGACATAAAGTGTGGTATGACATAAAGTATGATATGACATAAAGTGTGTCAGGAAGAAAAAACAAAACCATGAAAATAGGTGCCACAGTTTTAGAGTCATGCATCCAAGGATGGTAGCCGCAAACCCTGCTTGCCCATAAGTGTCTGTGTTGCATAGGATTCGATGCGGCATTGAGTGTTTTGGACTTAGCGAATTTCTCATTCGTTCAGCGATTAAACACAAGAAGTCCTTTCTGAACACATGTATATTAGTCAGTCATGCATCCAAAAGAGATGGACGCATGCTAGTATATGATAAAGAGTTCAGGCCGCATAACATCTTCATGTCGCATATCCCTCTCTGTCGGATATGGTGCTGGCTGCATGAGATTTTTATCGTTCTAAACAGCAGGTTCAGCCATGGCAAAATCTTCAAAATCAAAAATTTATTTTCTTCATAAAAACTACGTTTTAACTCTGAATTGAGTGAACCAAATGCCAAAACGCTCGAAATAAAGTCCTCCATCCATCCCAAAAACTATTTTTTTTAAAAATACTATATTTTAGTAGATCAGAACCACCAAAAACTCAAGAAACCCATAAAATCCTAAGTTATAAAAGTAGATCTACACAAATTCACCCATCAAAACCGAAAACTCCAAGTACTAAAAGTGTTTAGAATCATCATAATCATATAATAGACTAAAAAAATTCAAAGAAAAGTAAGAATAAAAAATTAAGGGATTTTTGTATGTGGTGCAAGGTATACTTGCCTAAAAATGAAAGAAAGAGGGGAAACAAAGAATGAGAGAAGAGAGAGAAACAAGTTAGATTATATAACTAGGATTTGAGGTTTAGACTATGGGTTCAAATTAATGAATAAATCAACTCACAAATAAACCATAAACCATGCTAAACCAAAGAATGGGTCTAGTCTTCATGCATGCAACCTATGGTCATATGAGCAAGAAGTGCTCTAAGCAAAAATAAATACAAGCAAGAAATAAATATATCTCAAAATAAGTATTTCGGGATCGGAGAGTAACATCTCTACCCACCTTAAAAAATTTTGACTAGAGAAATCAGAACAAGCATACGCTATCTACAAGATCATGCAATCAAATTCAAGCATATGAAGAAATAGTGTCACATAGCATGGATAAACGAATTACAAGATTCGAGATACGAAGGCATAAGATTGAATATACCTTCTGAGTCGAATATGTGTGGATATTAAGACTGGATATTATCCTCATGCTCCAACGTTGACTCTCCCAAAGGGTAATGACCCCAAGCAACTTGGACAAGATAAATAGTCCGATTCTTGAGCACCTTCTTCCTTCGGTCCAAAATAGATACGGGTTGCTCCTTGTAAGACAAGTCGGTACCAACAACTAGCTCGAAATGGTCAAGGATATTACTCGGATCTAGGATATACCTACGGACCAACGTATCGCAAACTAAGCTTTCTGCGTACCCCGAATCTAATGACTCCATGGGTTGGAAAAATCTGCAAGAACACGTTGTCGCCGACACAAAACTCTAATGGCCTACGATGTTGAGTTGCCTAATGTCGATGCCTATCTTGTGCAACCCGAAATTGCTCTCTAATTTTTTTGACAACTTTTACTGTCTGCGTAATCATTTCAGGGCCTAACATCTTCCACTCGCCAATATCATCCCATGCCAATGGTGACCTATACTTTCTCCCATACAACACTTTGAAGGGTGCCATCTGGATATTGGCCTGATAACTGTTATTGTACGAGAACTCGATGAGATATATGTGATCTTCCTAAGACCCATCAAAGTATAAAGTACAAGCTCACAACATATCCTCCAATGTCTGGATGGTCCTCTCTGATTGTCCGTCTGTTTGAGGGTGATAAGTGGTACTAACTCTCAACTTAGTGCCCAAACTTTGGTGCAAACTCTTCCAAAATTTTAAAGTGAACCGAGTATCTCAATCTGATACGATACTCACTGGGAAGTCGTGTTGTCTTACTATATGTCGTATGTACATCTCCGCTAACTGCTCTGTGGATTGCCCTACTCAGAAGGGAAGAAAGATAGCTACTTTTGTGAGACGATCTACTATTACTCAAACTGCATCACGACCAGTCGGGGATCTAGGTAAACCAGTTACAAAGTCTATCGTGATATGTTCCCATTTTTACTCCAGAATTGGAAGTGGATGTAATAATCCTGCTGGTCTCTGTTGGTCGTCCTTCACTTAATGATATACCAAACACCGAGAAACAAATCGTGCTATCTCCCTCCTCATCCCATTCTACCAAAAATGTTATTTGATGTCTTGATACATCTTGGTACCTCCTAGATAGATTAAATATTGGAAACTGTGCACCTTGGTTATTGCTTCTTGTCGGATATATCTACTTTGGTACATAGAGACGATTTCTGAACCTAAGAGTTCCATCTTCATGAATAATCAACTCTTTCCTGAGATCAGATTCACATTCCGTCCAAAACTTCTGAACTTTTGGATCCTCTTCCTGAGCTACCTTAATCCTCTCTATAATGGTAGATTGCACCTGTAAACTAGCCAATACTCTGACATCTTGTGAAAGTACTATCTCAATTCCTAATTCTCGAAGATCTTCTAAGATATGTCGTTGCGATGTCAACATAAATGTACTACCTCCCCTGCTAAGAGCATTCGCTACCATATTTTCCTTGCATGGATGCTACTAAAGTTCCATATCATAGTTCTTTATCAATTTTAGTCACCTCATGTTCCAGTCCTTCTAGGTAAATACATATTTTAAGCTCTTATGATCTGTAAATATTTTCACCCGATCTCCATACAAGTAATACCTCCATAGCTTAAGTGCAAGTACTACCACTGCCAACTCTAAATCATAAGTCGGATATTTTTTTTCGTGATCTTGAAGCTGCCATGATGCATAAGCTATCACTCTTCCGTGTTGCATTAATACACACCCAAGTCCTTTGCCTGATGCATCATAATACACTGTGAACCCTCCAAAACCTACTGGAAGCGTGAGAATCGGAGATAAAATTAATCTCTTCTTTAATTCTTCAAATGATGTCTGTCACTCTACTGACCAGTCGAACTTAGCCTCCTTGTGCGTTAATCTAGTCAGCGGTACTAAAATTCTTATAAATTCTGCTACGAACCTTCTATAGTATCCCGCCAATCCCACGAAACTACGCACTTCAGATACTGCCTTAGGAACTGGCCAACTCTCTATGGCCTCAACCTTCTTCGGATCTACTATGACTCATGCTCTAGAGATGAGGTAACCTAAGAATGACACATGATCCAACCAAAACTCATACTTGTTGAGCTTTGCGTATAACTGGTGTTCTCTTAGAATCTGTAAGACCTTCCGAAGATTTCCCTCATGTTCCTCTTCGTTACTGGAATAAATAAGAATGTCATCTATAAAAACTACCACGAACTGATCTAGGTCTGGCATAAAAATATGGTTCATCAAATCCATAAATATAGCTAGCGCATTAGTCAGTCCGAATGTTATAACTAAGAATTCGTAATGCCCATATCTTGACCTAAATGATGTCTTGCTCCTGAACACTTACTTTATGATACTTTGATCGAAGATCGATCTTGGAGAAAACCTTAGCTTTTTTCAGCTGATCAAAAAAATCATTGATCCTTGGTAGGATACTTGTTCTTCACTTTTACAGTATTCAACTGTCTGTTGTCGTGATGGCCCATCCTTCTTCTTCTTTACTAAAACTACTGGCGCTCCCCAAGGTAATACACTGGCTCGAATAAACTTCTTAGACTTCAGTTCCTTTATATTTTGGTACAGTATGTCTAGCTCTGATAGTGCAATTTGGTAAACTTTACAAGATATTGGACCTACCCCAGGGATCAATTCTATACAAAACTCAACGTCTCTTACTGGGGGTAACCATGGTGGTTCTTCCGGGAAGATGTCTAAGAACTCCTTAACTATCTTAGGGAGTTGTTCTTCTACTAACGCTGTCGCTACGATCCTCTCTCCATGTTGGTCCTCCACAGATCTGTCGAAGGTAAAACCTTCCGTACCCGGGATACTAAATAATACCTTACCCTTATGGCAATCTATCATAGCATGAATATCTCTCAGCCAGTCTATGCCTAAGATAACGTTAAAGTTACCCATAGGAAACTCGATCAATCGTGCTGGTAATGAATGCCCGTACACTACGACAGGACACACTACACATATTCTACTAATTCCTACCAGCCTATTACTAGTGAGTATATTCAACCTCTCTAACAATGCCTCAAACTCCAGTCCAATACGTGTCACCAATTGTGTATGTATAAATAAATAAGATACGCCTGAATCAAACATGCTACAACAGAAAAGGATGCGACAAAAATGTTATATGCCACCACGTCGCCCAATGCTAAAGCCTCTTCCAAGGATAAGGTGAATGCCTGCCCTTGGCCCTGCTATGCTCATCGCTATTGTCTCTCTTGGTGACGCTGTTGTGGCCTCTGCTGGCCCTACTGCTGGTACATCTCAGCTTGTGTCAGTAACGAACGCTGAGCTAATGGCCTTACTATTATTGCTGGCCCTCTCTACTGGACTGCCCCTGGTGCTGGCAGTACTGGTAACTGTTGGACTGGCCCTCCTGGCCTCTGCATCATCGGGCAATTGGCAATCTGGTGATCTGGACTGCCACACTTCATACACAACCCATTGGCTGTCCTACATATATCTCTAGTATGGCTTCCCTTGCCACAATAAGTGCAAACCACCGATGCTTCTTGGCGCTATTGTTATTGTTGTCTCGACTACTGCCGAGTCGGTACTGTCACCGTCGAAACTGTCTCCCTCCTCGGTATTGAATCATGGATGCGAACTCTAGTTGATGGTGCTAACATCTAAGGTACTCCTCCACTTCCTCCTCCACTCTGAGCATGAGACCTCTTTTGGCCTCATGTTCTTGCCGATAACCTTTGCATGGTAAGCTCGTGCCTCCGAGCTGCTATCAGTACCTCTTCATAAGTCTAGTAGTTATGCCCCCTCTACCAGTTGTAAAATCTCTAGATGAAGTCTTTGCTGGAACCTCATTGCTCTATCCGACTCCGGAACCACCATAGTTAGAGCGAATCTACTTAGTCTGCAAAACTCAGCTGCATATCCATCCACTGTTCTACCGTCCTGCTTGAGACCGATAAATCTCTGTTGGAGCTCATACTGCGCTATGACTCCAAAATATTTAGTCCTGAAACTTTCCCAAGAGATAGGATGCCTCAAGATAACCTCTACTGACATCCACTAGTCACGGGCAAGGTCTTGAAGCTGTAATCAAACTTGATCAACTTGTCCATCAGCCGGAACCCTTGCTGCTGCCATAATAACCTCAATATTCTATTACCAGGCATCTGCTATGATGGCATCCTCTATGCCTTAGATTTGCCTTGGGTTAAGTCAGCAAAATATAACCGATGCCCCCGAATTAGTCATTCCTCCTCTTTCCAGGGTCGTTTGCAAACCCTGAATCAACAAGATATTCTGTTCTTGCTGTTAAAACTGCTGATGTTGTTGTGCCACCATCCAATGTTGATGCATACCCATTATTCCCTAGAGGATCTCTAGCAATGCCAGGGTGTCAAGTACCACTGGTACTGCTAGTACTACTGGGGGTACGAGTATTTCAGGGGCTGGTTGCTCGATATGTTCTACTCCTGGTTCCACTGTGCTAATTTGTTCAATTTCTGGCTCTATTCGAATTTGACCCTGAACAGGTGCTCCCTCCCGTTGTTGCCCAGGGGAATCCTGTCCTGCCATGCTTGCTGCTCCAGCGACTGAAGAAGCCCTAAAAAAAAGGACAAGAACCATTAAGAATAGGACAGGAAGAATCAAGTCGGGAAGCATTTTAACTGTTCAAGCGGTGGTATCGAGGAAGATGTAGAAAGATATCAAAGGGGACAATTTTGATTGGGACTCCCATAACCATTACACCCCACAAGTCTGAAAACACAGACCTGCCTAGGCCACCACTAAAATATTGTCATATCCCAGTACCGGAATACGGGGACGAACATGGCCAGCTCTCCCGTACAAGGTATAGAATGCCGTACGACGGTCACGACTGTAACTTGACAAGGGGGTAAGCCCTAAAGAAAAGGACAAGAACCATTAAGAATAGGATGGGAAGAATCAAGTCGGCAAGCAGTTTAACAGTTCAAGCGGTGGTATCGAGAAAGATGTAGAAAGATATCAAAGGGGACAATTTTGATTGAGACTCCTATGACCATTACACCCCACAAGTCTGAAAACACAGACCTGCCTGGGCCACCACTAAAATATTGTCATATTCTAGTACCGAAATATGGGGACGGACATGGCCAGCTCTCCCGTACAAGGTATAGAATGTCGTACGACAATCATGGCTGTAACTTGACAAGGGGTGCATACTACAAGCAAGTCACTTAGGGTCACATAGAACATATATTATCTCAATCAGTCAAATAAGAATAGTAAACATAGAACATATATGACAAAAAATCAAGGCATCCTAAACGTCCTACCATAATATTCAAGAAATCAGCTGTGCATAATTGAGAAGGCTGGTAGAGTAACAAGAGTACATAACCATGATCAGCTGTAGTCTGATTAATTACAATCATGTAGGAAACTAAATATCCAGATTCAAAGCTAACAAGTGCCGGTGGCTAAACGCCCAAAATAAGTAGAATATAAATTAACGAGCAGGAAAGAAGAGACCCACTCGTTTTCCTCAGTGCCCATCCGCCTGGTGCGCGCTATTATTCAGGGGGAGTACGCTTGATCCTCGAGTGCTCGCTCCAAACCTGGCCATGCAAAATCAGTGGGGTTAGACCCCAAATAGCAAGTACTGCAAAGGAAGTACAAATGCAGAAATAAAACTAGGTTATGAAATAGATACATATATACACATATAGTCATGTCTTGTAGTTTTTTTTATAGCCTATCGTGACACAATAATCTAACCCTACATCCAAACAAGGACAAGGGTTAAACCATCGCACCATGAAAGTCCATGTCCCTAGACTATTTGACATCAAATATAATACACAAATACGCTCAATTATATAATCGGCCAATCATTTGTATGACTTACTAGATGGAGTATGGGTTATCCCAGAGATATTATGCACATAGGAATCCTCAGATCGAACCAGGTTCTAGCAGGGTTAGCCGAGCCACAAATTGTCTCATAGCACATAGTAGTATGCATCGGTCTCTCATAAGGCCACAGTGCTAAGATCACATAGAAAATATAGTACCATATAGTATTATGATATTTCCATCCACTAATGAGGATTTAAACAATATCCATGGGGACTGGCCTGCACACCCCAATTCAGATGACTGGAGGTGGCTAGTTAGGCACGATCTCGAGATTCCATTTTCTCCCAATGCTCTACAAGTTTAGTTGCCTAGTTAACCCTAATGTCAACTGGAATCTCATTACATGGTCACATGGTATTCTCCTTATATGACGTATCATAGTACGGCCACGCTAGATACAAATCTACTTTGTCATTTGATAGTTCAATTTAGATTTACCCCAGTGTGATACAATAATCAACAGATCCTAGTCATGCTTGGTCATTGACTAACCCTTATGTCCATACTAGATATTGAGTTATATGATATATCACGTAGCATATAGGTACACCGCAGTACAAACATGTAATATAATTGCGTAGGAATACTTAACACGTAGGAACACATAGCATGTAGTAAGTGTATCAGCACGGATACAAGTGGCCGGGTCATGATGCATAGATGGGTCTAATACTTTTGTGGTCATCAAAGTCACACATACCACTCATAAAGTCCAAAGGAACATTCAACCAAAACTAGTCCAATAAAAAGTGTACAAGGGGTCGCTTAGGCGTAGAAGGATCAAGGCCGCATGAGAAGTCATGCCGTATGACAATCTTGGCCGCATGGAGTCATGCCGTGTAGAGTCATGCCGCATAGAGCGAGGGCTAGGTCTACTCCTCAGGATAAGTGATGAGGCGACGGAGAATAATTAAAGTGTCAGTGATGTGACATAAAGTATAGTATGACATAAAGTATAATGTGACATAAAGTTGTCAGGAAGAAAAGACAACCATAAAAAAAGGTGCCACGATTTCAGAGTCATGCATCCAAGGATGGTGGTCGCATAGCCTGCTTGCCGCATAAGTGTTAGTGTCGCATAGGATTCGATGCTGCATGGAGTATTTTGGACTTAGCAAATTTCATATTCGTTCAGCAAATAAGCACAAGAAGTCCTTTCAGAACACATGTGTATTAGTCAGTCTTGCGTCCAAAAGAGATAGATGCATGCTGGTATACGACAAAGAGTTCAGGAAGCATAGCATCTTCATGCCGCATAGCCCTCTCTGTCACATATGGTGCAGGCCGTATGGGATTTTAATCGTTCTAAACAGCAGGTTCAGCCATGGCGAAATCTCCAAAACAAAAAATTTATTTTCTTCATAAAAACTACTTTTTAACTCCGAATTGAGTGAACCAAAAGCTAAGACGCTCAAAATAAAGTGCTCCATCCATCCCAAAAACTATTTTTCAAAAATACTATGTTTTAGTAGATCAAAACTACCAAAAAATCAAGGAACCCATGAAACTCTAAGTTATAAAAGTAGATCTACACAAATTCACCCATCAAAACCGAAAACTCCAAGTACTAAAAGTGTTTAGAATCATCATAAGCACATACTAGACTAATAAAATGCAAGAAAAAGCAAGAATAGAAAATCAAAGAATTTCTCCATGTGGTGCAAGGTGTACTTGCCTAGAAATGAAAGAAATATGGGAGATGAAGAATGAGGGAAGAGAAAGAGAGAAACTAGTTAGCTTATATAGCTAGGGTTTAAGATTTAGACCATGGGTTCAATTTCTTGAATAAACCAACTCACAAATAAACCATGAACCATGCTAAACTGAAGAATGGGTTAGTCTTCATGCATGCAACATATTATTATGTGAGCAAGAAGTACTCTAAGCAGAAATAAATACAAAAAAGAAATAAATATATCCCAAAATACATATTTTCGTGTCGGGGAGTGACATTGTCCATGGAGGAAGCAATGGCGGCGGGCAACGTAGTGCCATGTAACATTTTTCTTACAACCTTTCCTGCCATAGCTTTATTTGATTCTGGAGCTTCGCACTCATTTATATCTTCACAATATGCGATACGTATTGGATTAAAGTTTGAGGCATTGCCAGCAAGGCTGAATATACTCACTGGCAATGGGATCATAGAAGTTAGTAAGGTGTGCCTAGCTTGTCTAGTCGTAGTATGCGGGCATTTATTACCTGTAAAGTTGATCGAGTTTCCTATAGGTAACTTTAATGTTATCTTAGGCATGGACTGGTTGAGAGACAGTCATGCGATGATAGACTGTCGTGAGGGTAGAGTATTATTTTGAATTCCTGGTCTAGAAGAGTTTATCCTTAGCAGAATAGCAAAAGACCAGCATAAGGGAGGAGTCGTAACAGTAGCAAGGGAAGCAGACCCACTGTCCAAGATAGTTGAAGAGTTCATAACGTCTTTCCTAATGATCTTCCGGGATTACCCCCAGTTAGAGCAGTAGAGTTCTGTATAGAGTTGATGCCAGGAGCAGAACCAGTATCCCAGAAGGTGTACCCAATGTCACTATCAGAACTTGATCAGTTATATCGACACATGGAAGAACTGAAGGAGAAGAAGTTTATTCAGATCAGTGCATCATCATGGGGGAGCACCAGTAGTATTTTTAAGAAAAAGAATGTATCGACACGGTTGTGTATGGATTATAGACGGCTTAATGCAGTAACAGTGAAGAACAAGTATCCATTGCCAAGGATTGATAATTTGTTTGACCAATTAAGTGGAGCGAGAATCTTCTCCAAGATAAATTTACGATCAGGATATCATCAGGTGCGAGTTCGGAAGAAGGATATACCAAAGATAATATTTAGGTCATGATATAGGCATTACAAATTCTTAGTTATGCCATTCGAGCAGACTAATGCTCCAGCGATATTCATAGACTTGATGAACCATATTTTCATGGCCTACTTAGACCAATTTGTGGTAGTTTTATCGATGACATCCTAGTATATTCCTGTAATGAGGAGGTGCACAAAGAATATCTTAGGATAGTTATGTTGACTTTGAGGGAGCACCAGTTATATGAAAAGCTTAGTAAGTATGAGTTTTGGCTATATTGCATATCCTTTCTTGGATATATTATTTCTAGAGCAGGTGTGTCAGTTTCCCAAGAAGGTAAAAGCAGTAGAGAACTGGCCAATTCCAAATACAGTAGCAGAAGTGCATAGTTTCCTGGGCTTGGCAGGATACTACAGAAGATTTGTATCCAATTTTGCTAAGATCTTGGCACCATTGACTCGGTTGACACACAAGAAAGTTAAATTTTTGTGGTCGACGGAATGTCAGATAGCCTTTAAAGAGTTGAAGAAGAAGGTAATCTATGCACCAATCCTTACTCTTCCAGCAGGCTTTGGAGGATTCATAGTGTACTGTGATGCATCTGGAAAAGACTTGGATGTGTTTTAATGCAACAACGAAGAGTGATAGCGTATGTTTTTCGACAACTTAGAGATTACGAGAAGAACTATCCAACTCATGATTTGGAGCTAGCAGTAGTAGTGTTTGCACTTAAGCTATGGAGGCACTACTTATATGGCGATCGAGTAAAAATATTCATATATCATAAGAATTTAAAGTATGTGTTCACGCAGAAGGACTTGAACATGAGGGAGAGAAGATGGCTAGAGTTGTTGAAAGACTACGACGTTGAACTTTTGTACCATCCAAACAAGGCTAATGTAGTAGCTGATGCACTTAGTAGAAGAGGTGGAAAGTTTATGTTGACTACGCAGAAGCATATTCTAGAAGACTTATGAGAGATGGGTATCGAGATAGTACTTCCACAGAGTATATGAGTTCAAGCTAGCCTACAGATTATGTCAACTTTGGTAGATAGAATCAAGCTAGCTTAGGCAGAGGACCTGAAGATTCAAAAGCTACGAGAAGAATATGAGTCAGATCTTCGGAAGGAGTTGACAATATATGCGGATGGAACGCTAAGTTTTAGGAATCAACTATGCGTACCAAGTTGGGATATTCGGCAAAAAGTTATGATTGAAGCACACAGTTCCCGGTATTCCATTCATCCTGGAAGCATGAAGATGTACCAAGATATCAAGCAACACTTTTGGTGGAACATAATGAAGAAGAAAATAGTACGCTTCGTATCGCGATGTCTGATATGTCAGCAAGTAAAGGCAGAATAACAGAGACCGACAAGATTATTGTAGCCACTTCCTATTCCAAAATGGAAGTGGGAACACATCATGATGGACTTTGTGACTGGTTTACCTAGATCACCGACTGGTCGAGATGTAGTTTGGGTGATAGTATATCACTCACAAAAGTAGCTCATTTTCTTTCTTTTCGAGTAGGACAATCTACAAAATAATTGACTAAAATGTATATGCGACATATAGTAAGACAACACAGTATCCCAGTAATTATTGTATCAGATCGAGATACACGCTTCACTTTTAATTTTTGAAAAGTTTATACCAGAGCTTGGGCACCAAGTTAAGATTCAACATAGCTTACCATGTCACGTCCCAGTTTCAAAGATAAGCAACCGAGTCACGTGGCAATGGCTAGCAGCACACTTCGACGGGCATTCCAATCTAATGGGCCCGTCGGAGTGCACTTAAGCTGTAAAGTACAATGAATAACCCAACACATAACACATAAATAGTCAATCTAAATCTCATCCACATGCAACAGATATAAGAGCACATAGAGGTAATCATAACAACTAATGTACAGAAAGTAAATGTTACGAGATAATGTATCATAGTACAAATACTAGAGTAGTCACACGGAAATAAACTCGCTAGTATAAAATACTGGAACGAAAGTAAGCAATGAGATAACTTGGAACGACATCAGATAGCTATATAGTAATACCGTCCCAAGGATAGAGTCACTACCAGTGATCAGGCGAAGTCCTCGGGAATGACCTCGTCCTCGGCAATGGGTCCAGCTGCTGGATACGTACCCAGACCGTACTCCTCTAGATAATTCTCCTCGCCTAAACCTGGAAGGGAACCAGGTCCTCAGAGGGACGTAACAAGGTATAAAAATATAGTATGCCAAATATAACAGAAGTACAAGTGCAACGACGGGGTAATCTATCATAACCAAACAAGTGAGACACAGTTTAAAGATAATGTTTGACGCGTGGGCTATCCAAAATAAAACCATATATCCGGACACGAAAACACACGGGACGTATCGCAGCTCCTGGCAAAGAGTCATACGGGTGATACAACTACTCTAGATACAGGATCACTACAGAAATAGTACATATACATGTATAAGCGCGTATAGAAGAGCCCAAACATCTAGTAACTGTCTTCTCCTTTCCAAGTGTTCAACGATTGTGCGCTGAACCTAAACCTCTATCTAGCAGTCTCTTCGCACAGAAATACTATTAACAAACGTGACCCTAAGGTCATCCCAGTCTTCGATCATGATGGCAGTATCAAGATACCAGAAATCTTGCACGATAACAGTATATAAATGTATCCTGGGGTGACGATGTACTCAGGTACGTACATCAAAGTGTTACGAATATCTAGCATTCATTACAAGATGTTACGACGAACATCTTCACTCGGTTGTGATCCGGACGCAAAGTATCGATCGTAATCAAACACGCGCACAATGTACATAATGAAACAATAAAATATTTGTAACTGAAATACAGGGTGGCAAGGTACACTTGCCTGTGTTCGGCTGCTGATGACGGGGATCCGGTACCACGTCCAAGTCTGCAGGTCCCGTAGTACCTAGAGGCAAGATACAAACTAAATCAATAAACTATCACACGGCAAATAGGGATGTGACACACGTCTAAACATATGCTCAGACTCAGCTACAACTTACAGGGACACGAAGCTAGAGGGTGGACCAAGGTTGACCAAGGGGATGTTACATCTAAACCAATTAATCATCGGTACAATATCATCAAACAAATCCTCCATCCTACTATATTCATCACAGCGTTCATCAGTATTTCATGTATGATTGTTCCTTAATTTTCCTCTCGGTGTGCACCGACGTTAACATACAAAATTTAATTATCATTCTTGAAATAAATTATTATTAAATATCTAAACCCTCAAATATATACAATCACTGTCATTTCATAATAAAACTTCTCCTTAATTAAATTTATTATTATTATTTACCATTAATAATTTACCAACCTTTAGGTATCACGTCATATACTCAATCCATCGAGCACATTGCATATGACATTATGTATAAGGCCCTAAAAAATCTTCTATGGTATTTTGACCTCTTCCTCATTATATATCCCATTTCCAACATCAATGTATATAATTCATAACGTAAATTAATGAATATTTAAAGCATTCGTAACCCTAAAATTCCAACTTAGCATTTAACCATTAATGCATAAAATTCCTAACATTTACATACAATCAACCCCTAAAACTTAAACCTATACAACCCTAAACTCACATGAAATAAACAACACTAATCATAACACTAAACAAAATATACATAAAATAAAATATACAACAATAAAGAGAGGGGGAGTGGTTCACCTCGATGAGGTGGCGATGTTGGCCGGTGGGGAGCTTGGCCGGGGTCAGGTGAAGAGTGGTAGTGATGATAAGGTGGTCGTGGTGCTGGCAGCCACTGTAGAAGAGCTTGGCCGGAGTAGCTCATGGCAATAGTCGATGGTTGTGGTGGGAATAACAGCAGAAGGTGGGGTGATAAGCTGGCCCGCCGAAGAATAGAGCTCGGGCTCGTCGGGGATTCAGCGGGTGGTGGGGAGTGGTCGTGGAGAAGCTCGATCGGGGAATAGAGGTTGAGGTGGCGGTAGTGGTGTACGGTGGTGGTAGTGAAGCTGGAGGTGGTGGTCAGCCACCTGTGGGGAGAACGGCAGGGCAGTAGTGGTAGTAAAACTGGAGGTGGGGAGAAACTGGCCTGCCGGAGATTGGAGCTCGGGCTCATCGGGATTCAGCGAGTGGTGGGAGGGAGCTGGCATGCCGAAGCTCGTGCAGCGCTGGCAGGGTTGCTCGTCGACGTGCTGAGGAACGACAACAGCAAGGTGATGGTGAGGATGAACGGCGGTAGGAAGAGCAGCTTGTTGCCGGAGGGGGGCGGTCCGGCCGGGTTCTTCTTAAAGAAGAAGAAGAAAGGAAGAAGAAGAAAGGCTCAGTTTTGAATGGAGAAGACGGAGGAGAGAGAGAAGGGGGGTTTCTCTAGGTATTGGGATTAGGGGCGGCATGGGGTTGTGTGTGGTGATGGAGACATTAAATAGGGAAGTATGTGGGGGTTGGATGGTGAGGATTTGCCCAATTCAAATGGGTGATGGAGATTTCATATGGAGAAATTAATTCTTCATCCAAATGAGAGGGAGGGGGAAGCTTGACCTGTCAAAGAATGGGGTAGCTTGTTCATTTGGCCTTGACTAATGAGGTTATGCCACATGTTACAATATTTATAATTTAGCCCCTTAAGTTTGGGTATTTGCACAAACACATGAAATGATAGAAAAATTATGGGAGAATTGGTGTTTGGTATTTTGTAGGATGAGGGGGTGTTGTGTGTTTTGCATGGGCATAATTAAATGGGCATTAGAATTAAATTGGGATTAAATTGGGATTGGTCAAAGTTGGTATCCCCAATTTAACTAGAATAAATTGTCATGTGCTCTTAAATTAAATGGGAGCACATGGGACCTCAATTGGGAGTGACACAAAGGTCATGAATAGTGTAGGCTTGCTGTCAGTCTTGGACCCTATTATTGGTCTGGCTCAACGGGTTAAGTTGGTGTCTCAAAATTGATGGTAACGACACCGGTGTGCGACACATGATTAAATATAGATTTCGGTTACGGAAAATTGTGCAATTAATTTAGAGCACAAGGAAATATGATTTTGAGTGACGGGAAAGTCCAGCGCCTAAATTGGCGTATTAAGTCAAAAGTGCAATAATCTGTTTGAATTTATGGGCTGATGTTGGGCTCCGAATATTTCAACAACGATAGAATGCGCCAAGGGTTTAATTAAAAATCAGACATCTGTAACCTTACTCTAAACCTCAATTATCTACTGCTAAACCAAAAATTTTCTAACCCAAACCAGACTATCTATAGAAATAATTAAGGGGGTTTACATCCTTCCCAACTTAGAAAATTTTTGTCCCCGAAATTAAAAGTAAAGCACGATAATAGCTAAGAGAATTTAAAAGCAAACTGGTAATCAAATGCGGTACGTAAATTCGTACCTCGGTCTTCAAATAAATACGGAAAATACTGTTGAATGGAATCCTCGCGCTCCCAGGTAGACTCGCCTGACGAATGATGCTTCTATGCAACTCTGACCATTCGAATAGTCTGACCTCTCAAAGTCTTCTCACTGTGATCGAGTATCTCCACTGGCTGCTCTACGTAAGATAAAGTGGGCCCGACTGTAATCTCTGAATGATCAAGCACGTGGCTAGGGTCTGCTCGTATCTTCTCAACTGTGATACATAAAATATGTCATGCACTCCTTCTAATGATGGAGGCAATACAAGACGATAAGCCACTTTGCCAACTCATTCCAAGATGTTAAAAGGTCCGATGTACCTCGGACTCAGCTTGACTCTGCCTCCGAATCTGATGGTACTGCGAGTAGACGATATCTTCAAAAATACATGGTCACCTTTCTTGAACTCCAAAGGCCTGCAGTACGCATCTGCCCAATATTTTTGTCTGTCCTGTGTTGCACGCAGGTGGCTCTGAATCTGCTTGACTTTCTCCACTGTCTGTGTCACCAACTCTGGATCCAGTATCTGACGCTCTCCCACTTTACTCTAATATGCTGGTGACCTACACTTCCTGCCGTACAGTGCCTCATAAGGTGCCATATGTATGCTAGCCTGGTAGCTATTATTGTAGGAGAATTCTACCAAGTGTAGATAGTCCTCCCAAGATCCTCCAAAATTGATCATGTACGCTCTTAATATATCCTCTATTATCTGTATTGTGCGCTCTGACTGGCCATCAGTCTATGGATGATATACAATGCTGAACTTGAGACGAGTTCCTAGACTCTCCTGCATACTCCGCCAAAAATATGACATGAATCTGGAATCACGATCCGATACAATGATGACTGGCACTCCATGTAGTCGTACTATCTACCTTATATACATGTCAGCTAATATCTCCGTGGACTGCCTAACTCTGAAGGGCAAGAAATGTGCAGACTTGGTGAGTCTGTCTATGATAACCCAAACTGCATCCCTTCCGCTAGGGCTCCGTGGGAATCCTGTGACGAAGTCTATGGTAATGTGTTCCCACTTCCACTCGGGATTGGAAAGTGGTTGCAATAATCCTGCAGTCCTCTGATGTTCAGTCTTGACTTGCTGACAAACTAAATATCTTGCCACGAATCTTGTAATCTTTCTTTATCCCATGCCACCAGAAATGTTGTCTCAAATCTTGGTATATCTTCGTACCATCGGGATGAATAGAATAAATTGAGATATAAGCCTCGCTCATCAACTCCTGGCGTAGCTTGCCACTCAGAATGTATAGGCGATCTCTATACCTTAACGTTCCATCTTCATGAATCCTGAGTCTCGTCTGCATGTCGGCCTCTGTCCTCTCTCGCAGTCGTCGAAATCTCGCATCTGTAGGTAGGGCTGCCTTGATCCTCTCAATCAATGTAGACTGAACCTCGAGACTGGCCATCTGTCCATCCATGCTTGGCAATACAATCTCTATCCCAAGCTCCTGGAGATCCTCTAGCAATTGCCGCTAAGTTGTCAAAAAGTATGCCATGGGCTTCCTGCTTAAGGTATCTGCTACTATATTCGCCCTGCCAGGGTGGTACTATAACTCTATATCATAATCTGTCATCAACTCTAGCCAGCGCCTCTATCTCATATTAAGCTCCTTCTGTGTATAGACATACTTCAGACTTTTATGATCTGTATAAATCTCAACACGCTCACCATAATGGTAGTGTCGCCATAGATTTAGTACAAATATCACTGCAGCTAGCTCTAGATCATGCGTCAGATAGTTCTTCTCATAAACTCTCAGCTGTCTCAATGCGTAGGCTATCACCTTGCCGTATTGCATTAGTACACAACCTAATCCGCTCCCAGATGCATCATTGTACACTACAAATTCTTTTGATCCTAAAGGTAGTGTCAAAATCGGTGCTGATGTCAGACGCTTCTTCAGCTCATCGAAAGCCGTCTGACACTCATCGGTCCAGATAAACTCCTTGCCTTTACGCGTCAGTCGCGTCATAGGCGCAGCGATCCTCGAGAATTTTTTTACCAACCTCCGATAATATTCGGCAAGTCCGAGGAAACTCCTAACCTCTGTAATTGATGTAGGGGTAGGCCACGTCTCTACTGCAGCTATCTTCTCCGGGTCAACTGATAGTCCATCTCCGGTGATTATGTGTCCTAGAAATGGTACTCTATCCAAGCAAAACTCACATTTTCTGAGCTTGGCGTACAGCGTCTCCTGTCTCAGCATCTCCAACACGATCCTGAGATATCTCTCGTGCTCCTCCTGGCTCTTGGAATATACCAAGATGTCGTCGATAAATACCACCACGAACTTATCTAAGTACTGGTGGAAAATACTGTTCATCAGACTCATAAATACTGCTGGTACGTTGGTTAAACCAAAAGGTATGACTAAAAACTCATAGTGCCCATACTTCGCCGTCTTCGGGATGTCCTCTCTCCGTACCTTGATCTGATGATAACCAAATCTGAGATCGATCTTCGAGAATGCACATGCACCACTAAGCTGATCAAATAAATTATCGATGCGCGGCAGTGGATACTTGTTCTTTATCGTTATAGCATTTAACGTCCTATAATTGATACACAAGCGTACTGTCCCATCCTTCTTCGGTACAAATAAAATGGGTACTCCCCATGGAGACACACTAGACCGTATGAAACCCTTATCTAAGAGATCATCTACTTGGACTTTCAACTCAACCAACTCCTTCGGTGCTAGTCTGTAAACGGGGGAAGTAACTGGCTCGGCTCCGGGAGTCAGCTCTATAGTGAACTCAATCTCTCTGTCAGGTGGCTGTCCTGGGAGATCCTTTGGAAACACATCCTCAAACTCTGATATAAAGTGAGGGTATATCGGTTCATCTTCTGCAATGTGTGTCGCTAGGGTAGGTTGGACACTATGCTCTCGGGCTCCCCGAAGAAACTCAAACTCTGGGTGATCTGGGGGTCTAAATATGACACAACCATGATGACAATCTAGCATTGCGTGGTATTGGCTCAACCAATCCATGCCCAAGATAATATCATAGTCCGGCATGGAGAAGACCAAAAATCGGGAACGCATCTCTCACCCGCAGACAACTACTGAACATGATCTACAAGTGTCGCTAACAGGTACTATTCTACCTCCCGTAAGAATCCTCTTGATCTTCGAAAGGGGTACAGTTGCTATTCTATGGGTGGCCACGAAACTAGCAGCTATAGAAGAGTGTGTGGCACCAGAATCAAATAAAACTACTGCTGGTAATGAAGCTACTAAGATAGTACCTGCGATCACTTCTCCGGCTGTCTCCGCCTCCTCTATAGTCATCGCATAGGCCTGACCATGTCTCGGTGCCGGTGCCCTCGACTGCTGCTGTCGAGCCTGTTGGAAGCGATCTATCTGTGGGGCCAAGGGTGGCCTCCTCTGATTTCCCCCTTGTGTTGGTGGTCGCTGTGCTCCAGCTCCTGCGTAAGGTGGCCTCAGTCCAGGAGGCTGCTGATAAGGCCTCGGTGCTGGCAAGGCTGGCCGATGAACCATCTATACTGGAGCCCTCTGGTCTGGGAAATCTTGGACTGCATGCTGGTCCAACCCACATCTCAAACAAGCGCCCAGTCTTCGTCGACATTCCCTCAATAAATGTCCCTTCTTGTCGCAGTAATGGCATGTGGGACTAACAGCTCCCTGCTGGGGTGCTGCTCTCTACTGCTGCTGATATACTAGAGGACACTTCACAGGTCCTCCCTGCGGGGCTTGAACTGCTGATGATGACACACATGAGTGCTTCTGTCTAGCCTCCATCTTGTTTATGCGGTCTTGGCGTCGTGCCGCTAATAATACCTCGAAGTAGGAGGTGGGGGCTATGGATACGATAAACCTCTAGGTCTCAAAACTCAGGCCTTCATAGAACTTCTCGGCCTTCGCCTCCTCGGTGGGTATCAGGTACGGTACAAACCTGCTCAGGCGGAGGAACTCAGCATTGTATTCCTCAATCGTCATACTCCCCTGCCTGAGGTTCTGAAATCTATCTCGAAGCTCTGCTCTGGCAGTGGAGGGTATGTATATCTCCTGGAAGAGCCTAGAGAACTCTTTCCACGTGACCCGGTCTGGTCCCAAATGCTGCTCTCCTGAGAGCCACCAGTGATGCGCGTTGCCAGTGAGCTGCATCCTGACGGCAGTCATCCATCATTGCCGGGGGAGGTCGGTAGCCTCCAGCTGGTGCTGAATGCTCGTGAGCCATGCGTGGACCTTTGTCGGCTCTTTTATGCCAGTAAAAGGTTGTGGCATCATACGACGGAAGTCTATAATAGACCCTATCGTCGACTGGTGTGCTGGCGGTGATGTCTGCCCCAAGGCCGTCATAATACTCTCCCTAAGGGTCTCAGCCTGGCGCTGCTGGGCCTGCTGCTGAGCCTGCTGCTGGACCTGCTGCTGGGCCTGCATCATTGCATATACCATCTGGAATATCTGTGTCCCATCCATGGGTTGCCTTATGGGAAATGGCATATAGGGCATCTAGGGTGGTAATGGTGGAGGTGAGGGAAGCTGCTGCTCCTCCTGACTCGGGGTCCTCTGATCCTCAGGTCCTGCCTGACGCAGAGTCTGATGCCCGTCCAAAGGTACCTCGGGCTGCCCCGATGACTGTCCCAGGGGAGCTGGAGTCAACAGTAGAACCTGCTCCAGTTCTGGTTCCCCGGATGATCCTGTGTCACGGGGACATCGCCCGGCTGCGCGACGCGTCCGCTGCGGAGATTCATAACTCTGAAAAGAAGTCATGACTGCGATCAGCGTTGAGGAAATAAACATGATACAATTCGGTAAAAGATATCGAGATAGAGGTGTCATGTGAAGGTTTCAAACTTATAGATGAGATTCCTAATATCTATTCCTAATTTGAAGGCTCGCTTGGCACAGTCAGGTGACCAAGACGATTTAAATTGGACCTGCATGGGCCACCACAAAAACCTTGTCACACCCTAGTTTCAAAGATACGGAACTGAGTCACGTGGCAATGGCCAGCAGCACACTTCGGCGGGCATCCCAATCTAATAGGCCCATCGGAGTGCACCTAAGCTGTAAAGTACAATAAATAACCCAACACATAACACATAAATAATCAATCTAAATCTCATCACAGGCAACAGATATACGAGCACATAGAGGTAATCATAACAACTAATGTGGAGAAAGGAAATATCATGAGATAATATATCATAGTACAAATACTAGAGTAGTCATACGGGAACAAACCCGCTAATACAAAATACTGGAATGAAAGTAAGCAATGAGATAACTTGGAACGGCATCAAATATCTAGATAGTAATACTGTCCCAAGGATAGAGTCACTACCAGTGATCAGACGAAGTCCTCGGGGATGACCTCATCCTCGGTAATGGGTCCAGCTGCTGGATACGTACCCGAACCATACTACTCTAGATAATCCTTCTCGCCTAAACCTGAAAGGGAACCAGGTCCTCAGAGGGACATAACAAGGTACAAAAATATAGTATGCCAAATATAACAGAAGTACAAGTGCAATAATGGGGTAATCTATCATAACCAAACAAGTGAGACACAGTTTAAAGATAATGTTCGACACGTGGGCTGTCCAAAATAAAACCGTGGCTCCGGACATGGAAACACACGGGACGTACCGCAGCTCCGGGCAAAGAGTCACACGGGTGATATAACTACTCTAGATACATGATCACTATAGAAATATTACATATACATATATAAGCGCGTACAGAGGAGCCCAAACATCTAGTAACTGTCTTCCCCTTCCCAAGCATTCAACGATTGTGCGCTGAACCTGAACCTCTATCTAGCAGTCTCTTCACACAGAAATACTATCAACAAACGTGACCCTAAGGTCGTTCCAGTCTCCGGTCATGATGGCAGTATCAGGATACCGGAAATCTGGTACGATAACAGTGTATGAATGTGTCCTGGGGTGACGATATACTCGGGTACGTACATCGAGGTATTACGAATATCTAGAATTTATTACAAGATGTTATGATGAACGTCTGCACCAAGTATCGATTGTAATCAAACAAATATACATAATAAAATAATAAAATATATGTAACTGAAATACAGGGTGGCAAGGTACACTTGCCTGCATCCGGCTGCTGATGACGAAAATCCGGTACCACATCCAAGTCCACAGGTCCTGTAGTACCTAAAGACGAGATACAAACTAAATCAATAAACTATCACACGACAAACAGGGATATGACACACGTCTAAACATATGCTTAGACTCAGCTAGAACTCACAGGAACACGAAGCTAGAGGGTGGACCAAGGTTGACCAAGGGGATATTACATCTAATCCAATTAATCATCGGTACAATATCATCAAACAAATCCTCCATCCTACTATATTCATCACAGGGTTCATCAGTATTTCATGTATGATTGTTCCTCAGGTTTTTCCTCGGTTTGCACCGACGTTAACATGTAAAATTTAATTATCATTCTCGAAATATATTATTATTAAATATCTAAACCCTCGAATATATACAATCACTGTCATTTCGTAATAAAACTTCTCCTCAATTTAATTTATTATTATTATTTACCCTTAATAATTTACTAACCTTTTGGTATCACGTCATATACTCAATCCATCGAGCACATTGCATATGACATTATGTATAAGGTCCTAAAAAATCTCCTATGGCATTTTGACCTCTTCCTCATTATATATCATATTTCCAACATTAATGTATATAATTCATAACCCAAATTAATAAATATTTAAAGCATTCATAACCCTAAAATTCTAACTTAGCATTTAACCATCAATGCATAAAATTCCTAACATTTACATACAATCAACCCCTAAAACTTAAACCTATACAACCCTAAACTCACATAAAATAAACAACACTAATCATAACACTAAACTAAACATACATAGAATAAAATATACAACAATAAAGAGAGGGGGAGTGGTTCACCGCGGCGAGGTGGCAATGCTGGCCGGTGGGGAGCTTGGCCGGAGTCAGGTGAAGAGTGGTGGTGATGATAAGGTGGTCGTGGTGCTGGCAGCCACTGTAGAAGAGCCTGGCCGGAGCAGCTCATGGCAATAGTCGATGGTGGTGGTGGGAATAACAACAGGAGGTGGGGTGATCAGCTGGCCCGCAGGAGAATGGAGCTCGGGCTCACCGGGGATTCAGTGAGTGGTGGGGAGTGGTCGTAGAGAAGCTCGATCGGGGAATGGAGGTTGAGATGGCGGTAATGGTGTGCGATGGTGGTAGTGAAGCTGGAGGTGGTGGTCAGCCGCCGGTGGGAAGAACGGCAGGGCGGTGGTGGTAGTGAAACTGGAGGTAGGGAAGAACTGGACTGCCGGAGAATGGAGCTCGGGCTCGTGGGGATTCAGCAAGTGGTGGGAGGGAGCTGGCACGCCGGAGTTCGTGCAGCGTCGACGGGGTTGATCATCGACGTACTGAGGAACGACAATAGCAAGGTGATGGTGAGGATGCACGACGGTGGGAAGAGCAGCTGGTTGCCCGAGGGGGGCGGTCCGGCCGGGTTCTTCTTGAAGAAGAAGAAGAAAGGAAGAAAAAGAAAAGAAGAAGAAGAAAGGCTCAGTTTTGAATGGAGAAGCGGAAGGAGAGAGGGGGGGAATTTCTCTAGGTATTGGGATTAGGGCCGGCATGGGGTTGTGTGTGGTGATAGAGACTTTAAATAGGGAAGTGTGTGGGGGTTGGATGGTGAGAATTTGCCCAATTTAAATGGGTGGTGGAGATTTCATATGGAGAAATTAATTCTTCATCCAAATAAGAGGGAGGGGGACGCTTGACCGGTCAAAGAGTGGGGTGGCTTGTTCATTTGGCCTTGACCAATAAGGTTATGCCACATGTTACAACATTTATAATTTAGCCCCTTAAGTTTGGTTATTTGCACAAATACATAAAATGATAGAAAAATTATGGGAGAATTGGTGTTTGGTGTTTTGTAGTGTGAGGGGGTATTGTGTGTTTTGCATGGAATTAATTAAATGGGCATTAGAATTAAATTAGGATTAAATTAGGATTGGTCAAAGTTGGTATCCCTAATTTAACTAGAATAAATTGTCATGTGCTCTTAAATTAAATGGGGGCATATGGGACATCAATTGGGAGCGACATAAATATCATAAATGGTGTAGGCTTGGTGTCAGTCTTGGACCCTATTATTGGTCTGGCTCAACGGGTTAAGTTGGTGCCTCAAAATTGATGGTAATGATACCGGTGTGTGACACATGATTAAATATGGATTTCGGTTACGAAAAATTGTGCAATTAATTTAGAGCACAAGAAAATATGATTTTGAGTGACGGGAAAGTCTAGCGCCTAAATTGGCGTGTCAAGTCAAAAGTGCAATAATCTGTTAGAATTTATGGGCTGATATTGGGCTCCGAATATTTCAACAATGATAGGGCGTGCCAAGGGTTTAATTAAAAATTAGACATCTGTAACTTTACTCTAAACCTCAATCATCTACTGCTAAACCAAAAATTTTCTAACCCAAACTAGACTATCTATAGAAATAATTGAGGGGGTTTACATACCACCCCCAGACAGATGGACAATCAGAGAGAACCATCCAGACCCTGGAGGATATGATACGAGCCTGTACCTTAGATCTTGGTGGATCTTAGGAGAATTACCTTCACTTGGTAGAATTCTCATACAACAACAGTTATCAGGCCAGTATTCAGATGACACCTTTTGAAGCACTATAAGACAAGAAGTGTAGGTCACCATTGGCTTGGGATGACATTGGTGAGCAAAAGATGTTTGGCCCTAAAATGATCACGCAGACATTAGAGGTTCTCAAGCAGATTAGAGAGCGACTTCAGGTTGCACAAGATAGGCATCGTCATTAGGCAGACCAACATCATAGACCTTTAGATTTTTATGTCGGCGACCACTTATTTTTGCGAATTTTGCCCACCCTTGGAGTTATTAGATTCGGGGTTCGCAGGAATCTTAGTCCTAGATATGTAGGTTCGTTCAATATTCTTGAGCGGGTAAGCGTTATTGCTTTTCATCTTGCCCTTCCACCTTCGCAACGTGAGGTACACGATGTATTTCATGTATCTCAGTTGTGTAGGTATATTCCGGATCCGAGTCAGATCCTCAATCACTCTGAATTAGTCATTGGTCCCAACTTATTTTACGAGGAGCAACCCATACCCATATTGGATCGAAGGGTGAAGGTGCTTAAGAATCGGACTATTTCTCTTGTCCGAGTTGCTTGGGGCCATCACTCTCTTGGAGAATCTATATGGTAGCACGAGAACAATATTCGATCCCGGTACCCATACCTATTCGATTCAGAAGGTATATTCTTTCTTATGCCTTCATATCTTGAATTCTGTAAGTGATCACCTTTATGTTGTGATGATATTGCTTTCATGAGTAGTTGTTGGTAGATTTGTATCGTGCTTGTCCTGAATTCTCTAGCTATTACTTGGATTCAAATTTCAAGGACAAAATCTTTCTAAGGTGGATAAAAATGTCACTCCACGTTCCCGATATACGTATTTAGAACGTATTTTTATTTTAGCATGATTGCATATGCATGGAGACTCGACCCATTCTTTGGTTTAAGCTGGTTCATGATTTATTTTGTGGGTTGGTTCAACTCATGGGAACCTTTGGTTCAACTATCAAACCCTACCATATATAACCCAATATTTTCTTTCTCTTTTTCTCTCCTCACTTCTCCATTTCTTTCTCTTTCTTTAGCTCTCTCCCCATTTCATAGGCAAGTACACCTTGCATGAGAAATAAAAAAATCCTTCATATTATTGTTCCATTATGTTTATTATGTGTTTCTAAGAACTTTTAGTTCTTGGAGTTTTTTGTTTTGATGGATGGATTAGTGTTGATCTATATTTCAAACTTAGGATTTTTATGGGTTTCATAAGTTTTTCTAGGTTTTGATCTATTAAATTTGTGTCTTTGAAAACCAATTTTTGTTACATGATAGAGTTTTTAATTTAGAGCATTTTGGCTTTTGGTTCACCCGATTTGGACTTAAAATGAGAATTTTATGAATAAAATAAGATTTTAGTTTTTGGAGCTTTTTTGCTATGACCGAACCTGCTGTTCGAGAATACGAAATTCCCATGCGACCAGTGAGCTATGCGATTGAAAGTGCTAAGCGGACTGAGAGGGTTATGTGGCCTAAAACTCGTGCCGTATACTGACTGCATGCGTCCATCTTATTAGACGCATGACTCTTGAATTACACAAGTGTCCTTTAACACTTTGTGTTTCCACTCGCTGAATGAATGAGAAATTCACTAGTCAAAAGACCTCCATACGACATAGAACTCCATGCGGCACTGACACTTATATGGCCTGGAGACCATGTGACCTCTATTTTTCTTGGACGCATGGCTCTGAACTGTTAGCACTTATTTTCTTGGTCTTGTCTTTTCGCTCTAATACACTTTATGACTTGTCACATCAGTCACTTTATGTCACATCACTGACACTTTATTTATTGACTGCTTTATTTATTGACTGTCACTTCAACAGTTGACCATAGGAGTAGACCTTAACCCTGGGTATGCAGCTAAGTGGTCCATGTGGCCTGACTTCTTGAGGGCTGACTTTTCATGTGGTCAGGATTGTCATGCGGCCTGATTTCCCATGCGGCCTAGAGACTCGTACGACCTTGCTTATTTTGATTGAATATTTCTCGACTCTTGTGAACTAATATATAATTGGTAATTGGACTAGATTACTATATCCGTGCTGATACCACTATTTTTTTATTATTATTCATGATTTAATGTACGTCGAGGTGCGACATATTCTGTCACGTATTAAGTGATTATATTTGGGTTGTGCATCGAGAATACCTCCAAATTCTTGAATTCATAATATTATAAATATATATTATTTTCCCAGTACGAGCATGATAAGCGAGTCAACTACCAAAGCGTGGCTAGGTCATTGATTGTATGAATATTGAATACATGCTCGGGTGAATCTAGATTTGACTTCCATGGATTTGTATCTGGCATGTCCGTACTTTGTACGACATCTAAAGAAAAATTCTCATGTGGCTACGTCTTGAGATTTCAAATACAACATAGGGCTAATTAAGTAATTAAAAGTGGTAGT
Organism: Iris macrosiphon; assembly: GCA_036927795.1. Taxonomy (NCBI): domain Eukaryota; kingdom Viridiplantae; phylum Streptophyta; class Magnoliopsida; order Asparagales; family Iridaceae; genus Iris; species Iris macrosiphon. Next base: position 436,207 of record JAYESA010000039.1, on the reverse strand, counting down.
AACTTTTGGAGGGAACGGTATCCCAAGATCATGCCAATGAACCTTCCTACAGAGATTCATTCTAAGTACGCCGTGGGCTGGCCACCACAGATACTGTATATCATCCGTCTTAGTGGAGTACAATATCTGACTTATTATTATACCGAGCCACTGTTTCAATATAGGAACACTGGAACCGCTAATACCGTATTTTTAGCGCAATGGCCCTACGGGGGATTGGTGCATCATGTAAGTGCCAATTTTATTATATTGGTTCAATTATCTCATATTCTTTACTAGCGTGATCTGAGGATACTTATTATGCATTATTCTGAGATAACCCTAGACTCCATATAATAGCAAGTTGTATAAATGATTGGCCAATTTATGGAGAAATAGAATTGGTTGTGATTGTATTTATTCAGCTAGTAGCCTAGGAAAGTGGACTGTCATAGTGTGATGGTCCAACCCTTGTCCTTGTTTGGTTGTAGGGTTGAGCCTTCGCGCTAGGATATGCCATAGACCTAAGTTACAACACTAAATCTATCTATTATTATATATTTTTCTTGGGTTTTTATTTCTCTATTTTGTGCTTCCTTTGTGGTACTTGATATTTGGGGTCTAACCCTACTAGTTTTGAATGGCCAGGTTTCAAGCCAGCACCTGAGTATCCGGCGTACTTTCTCCCAACTCATGGTACGCCCCAGGAATATGGTCACAAGGGATAGCGAGTGGGTTTTTTTCTTCCCTGCTCGTCTTACACATTTACTTATTTTTGGCGTTTAGCCATTGGCACTTGTTAGCCGACTCGTCTCGACATTAATTTTCTTATATGATTGTATTAAATCAGACTGTAGTTGATCACTGTCATGTATTTGTACTCTTCCAGCTCCTTATTTTTGCACAGCTGGACTACGAAATATTTTAAAAAAGCATTTGGGACGCCTTATGGCTTATCATATATGCTCTATGCTTATTGTTCTTGTTTGAATAATTGAGACAGAGAAGTTCTTGACCCTAGGATACTTGATTGTAGCATGCACCCTCTTATCTTATACAGCCATGATCGCCGTACGACGTATAGTATCTTGTACGGGATAGCTGGTCATGTCCGTCTCCGTATTCCGGTAATAGGGTATGACAAGGTTTTGGTGGCAGCCCATGTAGGTCTATTCTTCAAACTTGTGGGGTGTCATAGTCATAGGAGTCTCAATCAAAATATGATCCTTCTTGAAGTTTTGAATTTGTCCTCTTCGATACTCAGCTTGTATTCTTCCTGATTGATTGCTTCATTGTTCCTTCTTGTCTAGTGCTTATTGTTTCTTATGCTCTTTTTTAGGGCTTCTCCTTCTCCTGATGCTACAAAAATAAGAGACAAAGCAGCAGGCTCCAGGTGTTCCCGTACCTCCCCTAGTGCCGGCAGTACTGGATACCTTGGTTTTGCTAGAGATTATCCATGGATTGTTGGCTGCCCAATACCACCAGATGGTAGTGTAACAACAACAACAGCAACATCAGTAACAAAAGCTCCAACATCAGGAATAGAATATCCTGTTGAACCAAGGGTTACAGATGGCCCTGGAACGAGGCATGAGAATAAATTTTGGGGCATCTTTTAGATTTTGCAGACTGAACCCAAGATATTTTGATGGCACGGAGGACACAATCATGGCAGATGATTGTCTCTAGAATAATCATGTGGCCATGATATGAGATTCTAATTAACAGTAGGGTTAACTAGGCAACTAAAACTTGTAAAGCATGGGGAGGTAACAATATCTTGAGATTGTGCATGACAACCACCTCTTAAACTATATTTCGGACGTGCCAGGCTATCCATCATAAATAATATATATTATCTGCATTAATAGAGTACAGTATCTGATTTTCTTTATTTTTACCGATACAATATCTCCTTATAGGAGGTCTGGAACTGCTATTGACCTGTTTGGCATGGTGGCCCTAAGGGACCGGTGTATTTCTATGTGCTACATGTTATTATTGACTCGGCTTGCTCCGCTCGATCATAGCACGATTTGAGGATTCCTATATTATGCATTCTTTGGATAACCAGACTTCACCTAGTATAACCTCCCTTATTTTTCTAGGAAATTTTCTTTTATAATAATAGGAATAATAATACGTATAATGAAAACATACCAATAATTAGTAATAAATAAATAATATTAATAATAATAAAATAATAATAATAATAATAATAATAATAATAATAATAATAATAATAATAATAATAATAATAACCTTGGCAAGAACGACGTTCCGCAGAATATATGACTCATGCTCCTTTAGGTTCTTTAAATTCTGTGGGGAAATATGGATCCTGTCTCCTGAAAGCAGATAACAATAATAATAATAATAATAATAATAATAATAATAATAATAATAATAATAAGAAGAAGAAAAGAAAAAAAAATCCTATACTAAGACACCCCTGAACCCGCGACACCTTTGTCCCTTGACCGACCCTCACATCTCCCTCTCTATATAAATCCTCTAAACCGAAACCGTAACCCTAATATCCCTCTCTAATCTAAACCCTAACCCTACCCCTACTCCAGCATTGCCGCCCCGACCCCCTGCGTACTGCCATTTGCTGGCAGCCGACAGCCGAACCCCCTCTAACCCGCGGAACCGACAGCAGCAGCCAGTTCAGGTACCATATTTCTCCGTCTAGTAACTCCTTGCAAACACAACTAATATCAAATTTTCTTGATCTTATGTAATTCCTGCTTAATCTAGTTTATGAATTTGTAATTTACATCATTTGGTTTCGTAGAAATCTGGTAGAAAAATTAAGTCCAAAACTTAAAAAAGCTATATTTTCTGACGTAAAAAAGACTAGTATTTTTGAAATCTATTTGAACAAATTTCTAAACAACATATACAAGAATAATTATGTTCTTTTATTTTTTTATTTAGTTGCTTTATTTGGTGAATTAAACTTGTTCAAACTTGACCAAAAACTATATTTTCAGAAACTAAAATTTTGCGATACAAAATGCGTCCCACAAAATGGGACCACCTCATCGCGTACCAATAGCACCGAAAGGCGCACATGGTATATCCTGACGTGTAAACTTTCACGAAAATTGATTTGGACATGTGTGCGCGTCAGAATCAACCTGTATCCGTAAAAAGTCATCTATATCAGTATTTTACAAATTACCCCCACTAATTAATGTACGATCGTCAGATCACAATGAAACTTGATCCATTGGACTCAAAGCATTTGACTGTTCTGTGACCCGAGTTTCGTCTGATTCTGAGACAGTCGACAAATCGCCTTTTTGTGGGCCCCACGATTCGACTTGACGAACGATTTTACGATCGAATCACCGGAAGCCAAAATTGGATATACTGTTGAGTTCGTATTGTTGATTAGGATTAGTTTGACCTATAATATGTCAAATTTAGAGACCTTTATCCTTGGCACATTTTTGGTGCAAAGTGGGCTACATGTGGACCCCACTTTGGGCAAAAAATACCGTTTTGCTTCTGTCATGCCCCGATCTCTCGCAGGCAAATCGGCCGTTCCCGCTAGGCGGGAATCACCCTCGCCAACGCTCCCGCGGAACGATCGCTTAACCCATCCGGGCGTGATGCCGCACGAGCGTGATCCACGCCCGTGCAAGGCCATGGTTCATTGGCTGGCGGCAAGAGTTCTAAGCCACAGAGTCGCACAGATTGTCCGAGTGCAGCGGAGTCATGAACGCATAGGCGATCGGTAACAGGTTCACTGAGTCGACAAATATAGCAGAAGCATCGAAATAAGTAAAGTAATCTCTTTTATTGATATAAACTTGTGTTACAGGCGGCGTATTACCGAGATTACAAGTCGCTCAAGCCTCTCTCTCTGAAACAGTAAAAGCGTGCCAAGTGGCTACAACTGTGGAATGAATATACAGGCGATGGTCAGGGGATGTTCACAACTTATGTCTTGTATATGTGCTTCAGTCCCGGATGCACCGTTGCAAGGCTTCAGAGGAAACTCCTGACCTTAGCATGCACGAAGGAGGCGTCCGCACCGAACGAGGTTCTCCCGCACCCTGCATACAAACTGGTGGATTATCAGTACATTGAATGCACTGGTGGGGAAGCTACTCGCCCGCTCGACAAATCCAAACACGTAATACAGGTTCTGTGCACAACTATTCAGTTGTCTTTCTAGTTGCCTTAGGATCAGTTTCATGCAGATATTGAATAGCCTAACGTGTCGGGCAGTGCGCCGTGCGATGTTAGAGGAAACACGGCGAGACTTACCAACTTACCATCTCCTTCCCTGTTCAAGGCAACCATTTAGGCAAACAGTATAAATTCGAGCAGAGGCATGTATAAACATTCAGGAGGCAAGCATATGCAAACATGAGGGTCGTTTTAACATGATCGTTCAGGTGTTCAGTTATTTTCTTGATACGATGCAATGACTCGCACGCGGATAGCCGCTAAGCGAGGATGACTTATCTATATGAACACGGTCGCTGGCAAAGCCATTATGGACGTAGTCGAGGACAAGGATATCATGCTACGCGTGTACACGAGGCACACGAACACGATGCGTTGCAAGCTATCCTCCCTGCACACGAGACTACACACGAGCTCCATCCGGACTGGATCGGCCCCAGTGCCCCGGTGACCGTCCGTGGAACTAGTCCGCGACATGCAAGTCAGGGTTAACCAATCTCAGGCAACACGATTTAACCAATCTCAGGCAACACGATTTAACCAATCTCAGGCAACACGATTACACGAGATACACGAGAACACGCGTGCACTAGAACACGAGAACACGAGAACACGAGTGCACGGGAACACGAGTACACAAGTATACGGGATACTTGAATCTTGGTTCTGTACAATAACTTGTCTTGATGCATTCCCCTGGTTCGGGACTGCCTTGGTGACCTAACGGTCCCGGATACTTGCAGGTTCGTTCAGGCACGGAACGACTACGTAGTAGTCTTCCGAGGTTTGGATGAAAACACGGTAACTATCAAGCAGACAAGTATGCGTTTATAGGAACATAAGCAGGCACGTTGCTCGGGCCCGAAGGTAGTCCGAGAGATAAAACCGTTAAGGGACTTAGCATGCGAGGGTCTGAATATAAGCAGTATTTCCTTTCCATGTTCTAGCATAGCAATACAGGTTGGGATTATTCCCTTAGCTAGGTGCGTTGGATTTATTAGCATGCAGGGGGTGATTCACCTAGCGACTAGCATATATGATTCCAGGTTTTATGTGTGCTGGCTAAGCAAAGACAAGTTTACCGTAGCCACCCACCTTAGCGATGATTCGCCTCGGTAGAGCGATACGTCTGAGCGAGCCTCTGAAAGTCCAAGCCAGATTCCCGTAGGGACAAGTTTGGATATCCTTTGCTTCTTGATCGAGGCAAAGCAGGCCAGGACAGCTGCACGATTGCCGATTGAGTCGGCAGTCCGCTTGAGCGGAATGGGGTGTTACATCCTACCCAACTTAGAAAAAGTCTCGTCCTCGAGACTTACTAAGGACAAGCAGAAATCTAGGGTTGAGGCAATCCTAGACAAGTCATTTGCACTTGTTCATTTGGATCTTCACTTGCACAAGCTTCAAAATTAGCATATCGCTTAGACTGGATCGTGCGCACTTTCGAAGGTACCCTCTAGCGTGAACACGTCAACCAGCTCAGTGATAGCGAAGTCTTAGCACTCGAGTTTCACCTTTTCTAAGTCTTGGATGGTGCACTAGTTCAAGGCGTCCCTCGAATAGATGCATTCAGCCAAACTTAGGGTTAGTGAAAATCGGACAAGCTACTAGCGATACTCTCAAGGGTTCGCACAGGTTGGCACAAAGGCCACTCGCAGCATACAACCAGACAGGCAATCATATCATTACATTCAAAATGTATTTTGAAAGTATTTAGACTAATTGTTGGAACATCCCATCGAGGTATTGAGAGAGAGCGCGCACATAACCCACGAACGAGCTTTCGAAACGGAGATATCGAATCGAAGTCCAAAGGCGTAGAAGCCAGGCTCTGATACCAACCTGTCACGCCCCGATCTCCCGCAGGCAAATCGGCCGTTCCCGCTAGGCGAGAATCACCCTCGCCAGCGCTCCCGCGGAACGATCGCTTAACCCATCCGGGCGTGATCCGCACGAGCGTGATCCACGCCCGTGCAAGGCCATGGTTCATTGGCTGGCGGCAAGAGTTCTAAGCCACAGAGTCGCACAGATTGTTCGAGTGCAGCGGAGTCATGAACGCATAGGCGATCGGTAACAGGTTCACTGAGTCGACAAATATAGCAGAAGCATCGAAACAAGTAAAGTAATCTCTTTTATTGATATAAACTTGTGTTACAGGCGGCGTATTATCGAGATTACAAGTCGCTCAAGCCTCTCTCTCTGAAACAGTAAAAGCGTGCCAAGTGGCTACAACTGTGGAATGAATATACAGGCGATGGTCAGGCGATGTTCACAACTTATGTCTTGTATATGTGCTTCAGTCCCGGACGCACCGTTGCAAGGCTTCAGAGGGAACTCCTGGCCTTAGCACGCACGAAGGAGGCGTCCGCACCGAACGAGGTTCTCCCGCACCCTGCATACAAACTGGTGGATTATCAGTACATTGAATGCACTGGTGGGGAAGCTACTCGCCCGCTCGACAAATCCAAACACGTAATACAGGTTCCGTGCACAACTATTCAGTTGTCTTTCTAGTTGCCTTAGGATCAATTTTATGCAGATATTGAATAGCCTAACGTATCGGGCAGTGCGCCGTACGATGTTAGAGGAAACACGGCGAGACTTACCAACTTACCATCTCCTTCCCTGTCCAAGGCAACCATTTAGGCAAACAGTATAAATTCGAGCAGAGGCATGTACAAACATTCAGGAGGCAAGCATATGCAAACATGAGGGTCGTTTTAACATGATCGTCTAGGTGTTCAGTTATTTTCTTGATGCGATGCAATAACTCGCACGCGGATAGCCGCTAAGCGAGGATGACTTATTTATATGAACACGGTCGCTGGCAAAGCCATTATGGACGTAGTCGAGGACAAGGATAGCATGCTACGCGTGTACATGAGGCACACGAACACGATGCGTTGTAAGCTATCCTCCCTGCACACGAGACTACACATGAGCTCTATCCGGACCGGATCGGCCCCAGTGCCCCGGTGACCGTCCGTGGAACTAGTCCGCGACATGCAAGTCAGGGTTAACCAATCTCAGGCAACACGATTTAACCAATCTCAGGCAATACGATTACATGAGATACACGAGAACACGTGTGCACTAGAACACGAGAACACGAGAACACGAGTGCACGGGAACACGAGTATACGGGATACTTGAATCTTGGTTTTGTACAATAACTTGTCTTGATGCATTCCCCTGGTTCGGGGCTGCCTTGGTGACCTAACGGTCCCGGATACTTGCAGGTTCGTTCAGGCACGGAACGACTACGTAGTAGTCTTCCGGGGTTTGGATGAAAACACGGTAACTATCAAGCAGACAAGCATGCGTTTCTAGGAACATAAGCAGGCACGTTGCTCGGGCCCGAAGGTAGTCCGAGAGATAAAACCGTTAAGGGACTTAACATGCGAGGGTCTGAATATAAGCAGTATTTCTTTTCCATGTTCTAGCATAGAAATACAGGTTGGGATTATTCCCTTAGCTAGGTGCGTTGGATTTATTAGCATGCAGGGGGTGATTCACCTAGCGACTAGCATATATGATTCCAGGTTTTATGTGTGCTGGCTAAGCAAAGACAAGTTCACCGTAGCCACCCACCTTAGCGATGATTCGCCTCGGTAGAGCGATACGTCTGAGCGAGCCTCTGAAAGTCCAAGCCGGATTCCCGTAGGGACAAGTCTGGATATCCTTTGCTTCTTGATCGAGGCAAAGCAGGTCGGGACAGCTGCACGATTGCCGATTGAGTCGGCAGTTCGCTTGAGCGGAATAGGGTGTTACAGCTTCTATGTCCAAATTGGACGAAAGATAGTATTTTTAGACTATCTCGATGATTTCAGAGACGTTGGTGATATTTATTTTAGCATCCAGAGATGTTCATTCAGGGTCCCTACTTTCTGGTTCCTTGTGCTTGTCGTCTGGACGTCTATTCTACACAGATTGCTTGCCAAGCAAGTATACTTTACCACAATACTGTTTAGTTACAATCAATTTATGTAAATTTATTATTTTATTATTTATTTCTATTTATTTTGATATATATAAAATTATGCATCCAAGAAAGACTTGGGTGCAACGACGGTTGCATCGTCTCTTGTCTCTTACTTTTATTTTGCATGTTGACATAATTTTACGAGACCACCCTATTTAGATATGGTATTCTTATATCTCTTTGGCCCTGAAACATGTTGTGGGTCTCATGTAGGATACAAACTTGTGTAATAGGCTGGCCCCCTTAACGTAAAGGTCGTGCGACGAATAAGGAATAACTGCTAATATAGATATATTGTTTTAGTAGCCTTAGCAGTTATTAGAGGTGTTAAGTTTTATGGATTAACATGTTAGTAGCATTGGGTAGGGAGAGCAATTAGTAAGCGTATGTGACTCATTTACACTTTTCTTTTATTGGCCCGTTAGCTCCGTTAGAGATGCGAGGCGTTGTAACCCCATTATTTACTGCAGGCCAATGACGATCGAAAGACGTTATGCCAGTGGCCCCTGGATCTCCGAGAGAACTATGCACATCCAATTATTTTATCCAGATAGTCCATACGCGAAAAAGTTGTTCTTAAACTGCATATCACATAGACTGGTTAGGTGACCATGTTAGATTTTACTTTCAGTACATTACTGACATGCTTTTATGTATCTTGTTACGTCCATCTGAGGACCTGATTCTTTTGTCGAGGAGGTCTTACCTTCTGAGCATCTTTGATTATCTCTAGCGATGGATCTTTTAGTTGATACTCTTTTATTATTTTTTTTATTTTATATTAGAGTTTCATTCTTCTCTCTTATTTTATTTTGTTGTTAATGGATTTGTCTCTACCCAACTATCATTTTGTATTATTTGGACTTGTACATTTGGATCTATTTGGTTAGTTTATATCTCTATTTATTGACTTACGTTTGTGGATGAGATTTAGTTGCCTGTAACTTGTGATATTATGTACCACTTATGATTTATTATTCATAATACAATATATGTATGTGTTATGGTTTTCATATATTGGAGTTTTCATATACATACGGCTGGCATGCTTACGTATTCCTAGTTCTATGTATTTTGGGACTAGGGCATGACATATTTTTATGGTGGCCCTTGCAGGTCGAGAGTATTTTGTTTCTGTTACGTTACTGTACAAGCCTGTGCATAGGACTAATTTATAGGATCTCATCCACTTATTTAAATCACCTTCCTTGATTTTAATTTCGTACTCTCCTTGACTGATTGATTTGCATCTAACTTGAACTTGTTTTAACGTTGTCCTTATCTTCGTGCCCAGCAAGATGAATCCTCCTAATGGACGTTTTGCTATCCTCGCCATCACTACAGGCGACTCAGTGACATAGGAGGAATTTGGAATTCTGCCTTCATCAACGATATCCCCGACTACACCACTCCAACCGGGATAATCATCGTAGGCAGGACAAACACCATCATCTATTTAGCTGGAACCTCAGACTCTAGCACCTCCATTGGGGCATCAACAACAGCAGACTACAAATCCCCAAGGTAGGAGAATGCCACTACCGCTACCCCAGTTTTTGCCTCAGTTTGCCTCACAAATACCCTTTATGCCACCTTCGCAGTTTTTGCAGCCCGACGGGAATTTTACCATAACCCAGTTCATACATGCTATGATACAGGCTCAATACCAGCAGAATGAGCTATTGAGACAAGCTCTTATAGCTGCAATAAACAGGCTATCGCCCCTGTACCAGCCCCAGCACCGTGACCTTATGAGGCAATGATAAATATTTCACTCAGATGAACCCGAAGCACTTCAGAGGAACAAAGACACCGCTAGAAGTCTCCAAGTGGCTCATTAGCACCGAGAAGTTACTAAAGGTATCATAGTTACCAGAGGACCTATGGATGATAGCACTAGACCTTATACTTGGGGACAAAGCTAACCACTGGTGGAAGGCCGAGCAGAGGAAATATGGCACCGACCAAACATGAGAGAAGTTTTGCGAACTCTTCAATGAAAGGTTTTTCTCCACCAATGTTCAAGATGTTCTCTACAACCAGTTCCTTCATCTCTAATAACGGAGTATGACGGTAGACCAGTATGATACAGAGTTCAACAAACTTAGTCGCTTTGTTGAGATATTGATTCCTACAGAGCTGGAGAGAGCTAAGAGATTCCATAATAGATTATCATTGGATATTAGGAGATTCACTACTACACAATAAAGGATATCCCATGCGGTAGTTTTGGAAGAAGCAAGAAATCATGAGCTCCTTCTCAAGGAGACATATAAGATGCAGAGATGTCCCACACCAGCAGTAACACCTGCTAGAGTATCCCAGGGAGGACCCATTAGACGTCCCGTACTAGTAGTAGCACCTGCTAGAGTATCCTAGGGAGGACCCAATAGACGTCCTTTGGCCCATCAGCACCATCAGCAAAGAGCAGGGCCTTATCAGTCCCAAGAGAAGCCTCTTTACCATAATTGTAGGAAGTTAGGGCATATTCAGAGAGATTGCTGAGTTCTTTTGGGCCAGTATCCGAGATGCGTATCGGAACAACATTCAGTGAGGGACTGTCTTGTGTAGAAGACCTTGTCATAACCTGCACCCGGTGTAGTGGCGCGAGTAGTGAACAACGTCCAGCCTACGCCACAACATCGGCGGTAGAACATTGTTTGGGGTAAACTATCTATCTACCAATAATGATCATCAAGATATATAATGCCACCAATGAAGTATGAATACTCAATCACAGATCTATAAGATGGAATAATCGTACGAATATGATATAAAGAACTGAAGAGTCAAATACAACTCACTAGACAAAATAATATCCAATGAGTCATCTAATAAAATAAAAAATACTAATATCAAAAGCTGGAGACAAATCCAGTACAATAACTTATCTACTGAGCTACAGGTACTGGGTCATCTGTCTCAACCGGAATGAGACCCTCCTAAGTCAAAGTCTCTGGCTCTAAGCCAACTACGTCCTGAGGCCCATAGTGAGTGGGATACCACTCCTCAGTGCCATCTGAAAAAAAAATATTCAGTCAGAAAAGGAGCAAAGTACACCTCTAACAGCAGTTCTAATAAATGATAAAAACTTTGTAACAGTAAATAGAGTGAATATACAAGATGCAAGATACAAGTACAAGAGATACAGAATAGAAATACTGGAATTAAATACAAAAAATAAGCATCATGAAATTGAGCAAAAAATACTACTACTACTACTATGTAAGTGAGTACCAGCTTCAATATGTGATCAGCTTAGAAACTTGCAGAAGGATTAGGGCCTGTTAATCATATATGCGATGTATGATCAACACTCACAAGGATATGCACAAGGAGTGGTATGATCACATATATACATTAAAACTTCCTGCCTCGACTGGTATAGTGGATCCAACCATGGTATATTATGACACAGGATTTACTCGGTAGGTAGCTAGTCTCCCCAAGAATCGATGTCTGTATATGTACAAGAAGAATGAGGAACAAGGCTTAGACAAGATACACCATAAATACTAAGGAATAAAATCTCATGACAAGATCCGGATATACCAATTCGTGTAACCATCATGTCAAAAAATCAATAATATCTACACAAAATACAAGAAATATAGGGTATATCATAAATAAAAAACTATCAAAGAATGTACTTGCCTGAAATCTGATGAACAGTATCAAAGATATCTGAAATGGTGCCTCACAGATCTAAATATAGAATATTATATCAATACAGGTTTTAGAATAAAAATAAATTAAACTAGTCTAATTCTAGGTCATTAAGCCATTTCAAGGTCAAACAGTCAAAAAGGTCAACTTTAGGTCAAACTAGTCAAACTTGGTCAAACTAGCTATTTTTAGGTTATATGAGTCCACCTCTAGGATATTGGGTCATACGCTATGTATCTAGGCTATACTAGCTATATTAGGATACTAGGATACCAACATTATACCGTATCGTAAGATACGTAAAATACTATATTTAAAAATACTATATAATACACAAGTATAATATATACTAGTATCCCTAGCTAAACTAATACTAAGTGGATACCTTGGCTTTGAGCCAACACGGTATCACGCTACCTACACTCATCTTGAAACACAATACTCAATATCTTGAGCTAACTCCAATACCTAGCAATTACCTTGGTAACACAAGGTAATACCAATCTGGCTATCTTATATCCATACCTACCCAATGTAACACTAACATGTGTATCTAATAATATATATCCTCATTCATGCATATAGCTAATATCTATAACCTAAAGTATACTAACACACATAACATATATCAATACCCAACTCAATATACCTTAACATTATATATATATATATATATATATATATATATATATATATATATATATATATATATATATATAGCTTAAGTAACCCACAACATATCATAACTAGCCTTCTACTCAAACTCGTCATGTTGCTGCTACTATACATTGCTGCGGCTACTGCTACGCATTGTTGCGACTGCTGCTACGCATTGCTACTGCTGCTACTGTTGCAACTATGTATTGCAATAGCCTGACACCCCCCTCCTAGCACACATGCACACTTATATATATATCATACCCTTATCTATACATACACACACACACACACACACACACACACACACACACACACATATATATATATATATATATAGGTTGCAGACATCAGTCACTAATTAAACTCTGTCACAGACATCAAACCCAAGTATCTCCCCTACCGATACATACTACCCAACTCTAGGTTACATACACCTTATGATACACACATAGGTATCCAAATAATCATAATGATATATCTATATAGGTATACATATATTAATATATATATTAACACTAATATATATACAAACTAAAGTATAAATATATACAACATCAAATATAGTAGGATACAAAATAACAAACACGTGGAGTGTATGTTACCCGTATCACACTCAATCTATGATACGCTTATGATACAGATCTAATACACCACCAAATACATCACAAATGATATGAGCAATATTAGAATCATAATTAGAAATAACACGAAGTGCTAGCTACTCAAACACATGTCCGTGTCAAAATATGACATGCTCAAACCACCATGTCGGAAGAAAATTCCCAAATCAACTCGTATCGTCAAATTGTCATGATACGGCCTACACATATCCAATTGTGGACACGATACTAGTCTTAAATAATCAAACACATGTTAATTCGGTCTAATTGACCTATTGACAAACACATGATATGATAATATCAGAATTCTCTCAAAATTGGCAAAAAACATATCATAACTTCCTCCATAGGCCTCCTATGAACATAATTCCACTTCCTATGGGTAGTCTTAGTATATGGGAGAGTTCCTAATTATTAAACTATAGATTTAGAGTCTAATTAGAGAGAGAAAATTGAATTAAACCTATTGGAAGATGGATTCCCAATATGTCTCAAAATGAGTGTCAAGAGCCTTCAACTTGTGCTTCTTCCTCCTCCTTGTAGATCCTTGCCTCTTCCTTGTTCTAATAGCCTCTAATATTGAGTAGAGAAGGAATTTGAAGATAATTTGGTTAGGGATTGGTGTAGGGATGAAGGAATTTGGAAGAGAGAAATTCTAGATCTAGAAATGAGATGAATGGATGAAGAAAGAGAGTATCTCTCCTCCCCCTTAGTAGTCGGCCTTGCCCCCTTCTCCAAGTTACTATAAAAAGTCTACAATACCCCTTAGGGCTTATCATGAAGAAATTAATTAAGGAAGGAAGGTTCTAATCCAATTGGTCTAACTAATTAAGTCATCCTCTTAATGAATGAGCTTGATTGTTGGGCTCAATCTAACTAGAATAAATGTTGGTCCATGAGTCTAATCTAATCTAGTTAGGTCCACTAACACAAGCCTAAAATTAAATATAACATCTAACAATAAATAAATAATATAATAAATAAATAAATATTAAGAAGCACATTAATTAATTAATTAATTAATTAATTAATTAATTAATTAATTAATTAAATATAAAATGACCAAAATATTATTTTCTAGAAAATGTGGTAGTGACAAGTCTACCCCCCTTAAAATAATTTTGTCCTCAAAATTCAAAGAGGAAACTACCCCCAGAAAATAAAACAGAATCAAGAAAGAACATACCTCAAGGTATAAACAAATATGGGTAGCACTCTCGTATTTGATCATCCCTCTCCCAGGTAGACTCATCCGAAGAGTGATGCCTCCATGCGACGCGTACCAAGGAAATGGTCTGGTTCTTCAGTATATTCTCTCTCCGATCCAGAATCTCAACTAGCTGCTTTGGATAGCTAAAAGTAGGGCCCACCTCTATCTCTGAGTGATCCAATACATAACTAGGATCTGCCATATACCATCTTAACTGTGACACATAAAACACATTGTGCACTCCGTCCAATACAGGTGGCAAGTATAGTCTGTAAGCAACTGCACCGACTATCTCGAGAATACTGAAGGGTCCGATGAATCGCGAACTAAGCTTTCCGCCTCTACTAAAATAAATCGTGCCTCGTGTCGGAGAAATCCTCAGAAATAATAGACCTCAAACCTAGAACAAAATACAACCTTAAGAACTTAATCTATAACAACAACCAAAATTAAGCACCAAAACAAAAAATCTAAAACTATACCTTAAACTCCAAAGGTCTCCGGTGGCTATCGGCTCAATGCCATTGTTTGTCCTGTGCCACTCGAATTTTGTCTTTATTCAACTTAACCTTTTCTGCTGCATCCACAACCATCTCTGGCCCTAGCACTTCTCTCTCTCTAACATCGTCCTATGACAAGGGAGTACGATATCTTCGACCGTACGGAGCCTCAAATGGTGACATCTTTATACTAGCCTGGCAGCTGTTGTTGTAAGCAAACTCTACCAAATGGAGATGGTCCTCTCAAGATCCTCCAAAATCTAGTACACAGGTGCACAACATATCCTCGAGAGTTTGAATGGTCCTCTCTGACTACCCATCCTTCTGGGGGTTATATGCAGTACTGAACTTGAGCTGGGTGTCCAAACTCGCCTACAAACTCCTCCAGAAATGAGAAGTAAAACGACTATCCCGATCTGAGACTATGCTGACGGAAACCCCATATATCCTGATGATCTGTCTCACATACATCTCTTCCAGCTTCTCCGTAGACAAACCCACCCTAAAAGGCAAAAAGTGGGCCGACTTGGCCAACCTGTCAACGATGACCCAAATTACGTCTTTCCCTCCTGGAGATCTTGGAAGTCTGGACAAATAATTCATACTAATGTGCTCCCACTTCCACTCTGAAATGGATAATGGCTGAAGTAATCCACCTGGCCTCTGAATTTCGGCTTTTACCTGCTGGCACACTAAGCATCTGGATACAAACTGTGCCACCTCCCTCTTTATTCCATACCACCACATACTCTCTCGCATATTCTGATACATCTTGTTGGAACCTGGATGTATGAAATACTGAGAGCGATGCGCTTCCTGCAATACCTTCTTATGCAGCTCCCCACTAGGAACACATAATCTAGTACCATGCCACAAATAACCTTCCTTAGCAATGATAAAATCATTCTCCAATCCTGCTCTCACCTGAGCTCTGATGCTCCTCAGAGATACATCCTCATACTGGACTACCTTGATATTGTCCATCAACTCTGAGTGTATCTGTAACCCCCATATTTGTATAGCAAAACCAGGGACTATCACCTCAATGCCCAAGCTTTCTAGATCTTCCAACAAATACCAGTCCTATGTCAAAAATATAGCTATCGGATACCTGCTCAAGGCATCGGCAACTGCATTGGCTTTCCCCAGATGATACTGCCGTCCTTTCTCCTATGGTTAGCTACCAGGATATGAGAGAAAGGAGGTCGTTTCTATTCCTGGGGGCTTATCTAATTTAAGGATTTTTGATTGTCATTTGTTTGTATATATTGAAAGTAGTCTTTTTTTCTTATTTAACAAGTGCTAAGTTTTATTTCAGATCAGATCGTTGAATAAACCGAAAGAAGAGACATTTCTCGCTCGGCGCCACACTATGCTCCGCTTCAACAAA